>JAAALK010001907.1:0-164127 GCA_019279435.1 Zizania palustris
GGATCCGTATGTTAGTGAGACAATGAGTGGCGAGCAAGTTTACAGGGAATATTTGGTGACATATGAGGAACTTATTCTAACCTTTGGGTCTATCCAATTACAAATGTCTGTAGCACTTCACTAGTTGTGTATTACTATTGTACCGGTTAGAGATGCTTCTTCTTCTCCATAGAATGGAGTCAGTATCATGTCTCCAAAAGCTTCCCACCAATTTCATTTTGACCAATGGAATGTTATGTGTTCGAAAAAAACAATGGAATGTTACGTGTTCTAAAAAACCCAATGGGATGTATGCATCATTAACCATCTCGGATTCTGTAATACCAGGAGATATGTGCATGGGATCATGCTTCAGATTATCCTAAGACTGGGTGCCATGACAAGTTGGAAACTATTGCCTTTGGCCATCTTTCATAAGAAGGATTTTGCTAACCTGTATTCATTTGGGAGTGTGGACAGCTCACATGTTAGAGTATCATTGCTGGTCCTGGTTGAACTGACAGGCAAGTGCACATTGCAGGCTCCAGTAGTTCCACTGCATAGACCTACTGAATTTTCTCCTGTTTTTAACAATTCGTGGATAAATGAATTGGATGGATCCACCAACAACCACCCCCAGGATAAGGGAATTCCAACTTTGATTACATGGAGTCAAGGAGGAAATGAGGTGTTTGTGGAAGGGTCATGGGATAACTGGACATTAAGGTACACTAACAACAAAATTTTCATGTTCATATTTTATCCATGTTTCGCAGGTAATATGCTAACATACAAATTTTGACGCGCTATTATCAGGAGGGTGTTAGAGAGGTCCGGAAAGGACCATACCATCTTGTTGGTTTTGCCATCCGGACTATACCATTACAGGATCATCGTCGATGGGGAAATGAAATATGTCCCTGAACTACCCATGTTGCTGACGAGAGAGGGCAGGTTGCCAACCTCCTCGATGTCCATGTCAGTAAGGATAATCTAACTTTTTATTTCAGCAAACGAATTTATGACAGCCTAAAGCAGCAAAGACAAGAAAATAACCGTGGGCACTACGCCCTATGCTGCTGCTGTAAAATGTGATCCGGAATGCAGGTTCTTGGTTTTGTCTGAAGACATCTTTGTTTTGATTAGGATTATATCCCAGAAAGCCTGGACAGTGTGGCAGAATTCGATGCGCCTCCGTCGCCTAAAGAAAGCTACGACCTGCAGCTCCCAGGCGACGAGGAGTTTGCGAAGGAGCCACCCACCCTACCGCCTCAGCTTCTCGTGTCTGTACTGGGTGGTGCCGATAGCTCTGAAGAACATGCTCCGAAGCCGAAGCATGTCGCCCTCAACCATCTGTTTATCGAGAAAGGATGGGGATCACAGTCACTGCTGGCCCTAGGGGTCACTCACCGGTTTCAATCCAAGTATGTAAGCTTTGTGCTCTACAAACCACTGCGAAGGTGAGGGATGGGAGTAAACAAGGGAGTGTGGCTAATCTCAACGTAAGTGAATAAAAGGGTGTAACTGACAATGTACAGAAGGGAATGGAGGAGCTCTTGTTCTTTGATGCTGCTCATCTTTTCTTTTTCTTCTTTCTGTATTTCTTGAATAAGCTGTTCTTGTAGCTTGAGGCTTTAGCAGCCTGAACTCTAAGAAAATGTACCAAGAGATGGTTGGAAAAGAACATTCCTCCATGATTGTCTAATGTCAATGCGAAAAATGTGTGGCCTGATTGTTCTGTGATGCGGAGGAGAAACTGGACGAATAAAGAAGATGCTGAGGCCAGCAGCTGCTCGAGAATTCAGTTCAGCTCAGCTCAGCTGTCTCCTCTCTTCTCCCGGATAACACAGACAAGGAATTTAGGAAAGGAGAGGATGAAACATTGTGATGTGGATGTGGATGTGGATGTTGACAAGAGGTAACGTCCTGCTATCACAAGCTACCTGCGTTTGTCAAAAAGCTCAACAGCGACTTAATTCCCAGCTGATCTTCTGAGCCCAGTGTCCTAACTACTATCAATGTGTGATATGTTCCTTTTGTGCTCTATGCCATAAGTGATGTTTGCTTCTCTTTCTTTTTTCATATACAGTATGATATGCAGCCTTTGGATCCGATTGTTATACATACAAAGTGTGGCGGGAGAGAAATTTTCAAGGTTTTTGATGTTCTTTTAGGAAAGAAATTGACTGTACATGCTGATGCAAATTTCACACGATATGTATACTGCTTGCCTGCTGGTACGAGCTGCATCACACACCGGAAGAACTGAAAATCTATTATTGTTCAGAACCGATGCGGATGCGGTGTGGGACGGTACAGATCTGAAATTCACCGAGATGTCGGTATCAGCACTGGAGTTTCTTTGACACTCTTAACTTTATCTTCGAGGGCATCTTCAGTTCATACGTTGTGCAGCACGGACAAATTAAAGGCTTCGATTCTGCAATGGATCGGCAGGCCGCCGCAGCTTCTCGTCTGCATTGCTCGTCACAGATCACTCTCTCACTCAGGGCTCAGGCACAGCACACAAGTCCATTGGCTTCGATTCGTCTGGATCAGAACTTGCCAAAGACCAGTCCAGCCCAGCTCAGCCAGGTAGAGGAATGCCAAATTGCCCAGTGACATTGAGTCACTGACAGCAGCACAACGGACGGGTTCTCTCGAGCTTTCTACGCTCTACAGCAGCGATTTTTTTTAAAATAATATTTTTTAAAGAAAATTTCAAATTTGTATAGCGTTTTCGAAAAATTACAGATTTAGGTAGCAGTCGGCACTTGAAATGCTGACCGTCGCCACGTGGCTTCGAATCGGTACTTCAAAGAGCCTCTAGTTGACACTTTAAGTGCTGACTGCAGCTGACATGGCGACAATTGACATTTCAAGTGCTGACGGCTACTAAATCTGTAATTTTTCGAAAGCGCTGTATAGATTTGAAATCTTCTCTAAAATAATTCCTATTGCTCGTCCCTGCATAAACGATTTGCGTTCGGGTGGGTTTTATCTTTTATTCGGTTAACAATCTGCCTCATTAATTGAATTAATGTTATTTCAGTTTCTTATAACTATATTACTTCCTAAACCCGAAACTTAAACAAACAATCTAAATTGTAAAAACCTAGATATTCATCAATGGAATACTAATTACAAAGACCAAAATAAACAAAACATATATATATATATATATATACAAATGCTATTCTACACCGACGTGGAATGAGGGGTCATGATTAGGTGGGGCGTGGGGGCACACTGGATGAGGTGGGCACGGTTAGGTTGATCGGTGTAGAATAACATTCACCCATAGTGTAGAATAATGTTTTCGTGTGTGTTATATGTATATTATATGTACAAATGTTATCCTACACCACGAATGTATAATAGTATTCTACCGAGAAAAAAGTAGTGCTCAATTCATATTCTACTGAGAAAATCAACTACTGAAAGTAGTCGTGTAGAATAGTTATTCTTATTCTACACGTAGTGTAAAATAACGTTCCCGTGTGTATATATATATGTGTATATATATATATATAATATATATATATATATTACATACTCTTCTGTCCAATCATACGTGTGTGGCTGGTTGTATTTGGTTGTGCGAGGCTGGAGATAGACAATGTTTGGCATCATCAAGACGGGCACGTTTGTGTGGAGTCCGGTTAGTTGGAGACAAATCTTGGAGTTGAATTGTTTTTGACTTCCGGCCGCGGGAGAACAGGTCGGGTACACGAGACTGCACACTCTTCACCCCTCGTGTAACTAGGCCTGCCTGATTATATTATTGTCAAGATCACAGGTAGGGGTAGTGGGGTTACAACATTATTGTTTAAGACAACTGGTCCATCACAGGTAGGCTTACTAGAGAAATTCTAAAATATCTTTAAAATTTAACTCGATTTTGGGATTTTTTTGAGATGCAAATCGCTTTTAAATAAAATTATCTCAATAAAGTATCTTAATTTTTCAATAGAGTATTTAAGGGTCTGTTTGGTTTGCTCGAATGTGGTTGGATGGATCATTCCATCCATTTGAGTACTGGTTGGTTTGTGGGCAGGCTGGAGAGAACCATCCAGTATAAGAGAATATTTCTACTAGATGCTGGATAACTTCATCTGATTTTTTTTGTTGGATGAACTCATCCACTCTCTTTTGTGGGAGGATTTCATCATATTCATTCTCATTTACTTCCAACCAAACAAAAAACTGAATCATTCTATCTCATCTAACCAAACAAAAAATTGTATCACCACATCCCACAAAAACTGGATGGAAATCATTCCATCCACACTTGTCCTCGAACCAAACGCTACCTAAATTTGAGTTCCTGTGCACGTTTCCTAGAAGTAGAGAGCGAAATAACTAGTTTTAGGGATTCTTTATTTTGGGAGTCGTTTAGAGTATCTCTTGACGTTGGTTTTTTAAGTTGTGATCACAAAAAAATTAGAGAAGGGAGCTCTTTAGATTTAGACATTCTCTCGGAGATTGGTGTTACGTTATTAATTAGCAAGCTGAAGCTATAATTGATCGTTATAATTCGGGCTTACTGAACTAACGCTGTGAGTGCATTCTTCTTTTTTTGCAATCATGAAGCTATAATTGTACGTGTTAAGGCTGTATGATCATGTCTATGATTGAAGACTCGTGATGAACAATTGCCTACTGATTTTGATATGCGAAATGATGGGTTATGTATGCAGGTGCTTGACGACGGTTTATGTATACTATGTTTGCACTAATTTAAGTTAGTTTGAAAATAACTTAGGACATTGTTGGATCCTAGGTATTGTGTTTTAGAATTGAAGAATTGGAATTTAATTCTATGAGGTGAGCTGTTTGGGTCACCATAGAATTGGAATTATCAAATCCGATCTAAAATTCAACCAGGAATTTACAGTTCTGTCCAATTACTGTTCAAGAAAAAAAATTGAATAGAATTCATATATTTGTCAAAATTGATCATTGTACTATGCATTCATTCATCAAGCTAATTTTATAGCTAATATATCTTGTATTAATGGAATTGATTCCATAGTTTGATCAACCAAACAAGTTTGGGAATCAGTTATCGTATTTCAATTCCATGGAATGTCTAAACATAAATATTAAATTTCAATTAAATTCCACTCAATTTAATGTTTTATAGAATTTAAAATGAATTCCCAATTCTTTTAATATCCAGATTCAAATGTAACCTTATGGTTTCTTGGTTTATTTGGGTGTAGATGTTGCTTGAAAACATAGAAGTGTGTTACTTTTCTTAGGTTGCATATCAGTAAGTTTACGAGGACTATAACTTTTGTTCTAAATTCGAAATTGAGTTATTTATGCTGGATTTTTTCGTATTGAAGCCTAGCTAATTATATGAAAACCGAGACCAATTGAACTTAGGGACTGTTTAGATCTTATATATTGGATTTAGAATTGAAGATTTGGAATTCAATTCTACGAGATGGATTTTGGAATTAGAATTATGTAATATTATCTAGAATTCAACATAAATTCCCTTCTTAAATAAAAGAATTGATTAGAATCTCTACCTCTCCTCTTGTCTTATATGGACTTATATGGAGATGTTGATGCTTTTCTTGTAATAATGTAATTGATTCCATGGTTTGATCATCCAAATAAGTGTTAGAATTAATTCTTACATTTTAATTCTATGGAATGTCCGAACAAAAATATTATATTTCAATTGAATTCCACATAATTCAATATTTTATAGAATCTGAAATAGATTCTAATTTTTTCAATACCTAATATCCAAACGGGACCTTACACTACATAAGTTTACATGTATTTTACTATGACTTTTAGTTACTTGCTTGTTTAGGATGAAATTTTATAGCTCCTAGCTTTAATTTTAGGGAAATATTCATAATTATTGAAAGTCCACATGATTCCATATTTGATACTAACTCTCTCACTGATATATATGATCTCAAAATTGACATGTCAATGAGAAAGTTAGTGTTATATATGAAACCAGGTGAATTTTTAGTAACATATTAAAAATAATATCTTAATTTTAAGATTTTAAGAGTGTTGCAACTATTCACTCTCTAGTCTCTCCTCTAGTTACTATGGGTTGATTCTACAAAGGCTTATGATGACTTTTTTCCCTTACATTGTTGCGCATAACAATTCATTGTAAAACTGCATTTCTTTTTGACATAAAAATTATTGTAATGTATAACAAACAAAAAAAATCTCTCTATATATATGATAGGCACCATATAAAATCTTATTTTTCAATAATGCTTAATATTTGTCACATTCTTGTTACATTAACCACCATAAAAAACATAGCACATTCAACCTTTCATTTATTAGTCATTTCCCTCCCCTTCCATAGTGTTCTCTCCATAGAATACATACACACCATATTTGTTATATATATTGGTAAACTAACAAATATAAATATGTACTCCAATGAAGCTTAATCAAAGCTTGATCAGCCTAAAAAGAACATAGCATATACAATCTACACTCATCAACATAAAAGTGAAAGAGTCAAAATAGAGCAAGGAATAAAGATTGCTGAAAAGCAAAGTGGTGGAAAAAAAAAGGAAAAAAGAAGGAAGAAGGAAGAGAGGGTAAGAGAACCAGATAAAAGACCATTATCACAATAACTCTCTTGTATAGTTCTCTAAATCATTTAAAGACTACTCCCTTCCTTGTTCGTCTTTTTTTTTCGATGTCAAAGTTAAAACAAATCGTTTTTTAAAAAAGCAAACAACTTACGTTGTAAAATAAAATAGTATATAGGATGATTGAAGGCTCGTTTGGATCCCATAAACTAATGGTCAGCAACCTAAAAATTAGTTTTAGTCTTTTTTTAAATACAACTAATCAGTGAGGTAACTAACTAATGATTAGTCATTAGTCGATAAAATGAAACCAATTTGAGCTAATAGAGACCCTTGGAATATCCCCTACGTTATTATAGCATGATTATTGGAGCAGAGGCATAATTGAATTTAATCATCTATTAGTTCAAAGTTTCCAAACGGACATATACTATTTTTTAGATAACTAACTAGCTAGTAGCTAACTAATAATTAGAATTAACTATTAATCAAATAACTATTAGTTTTTAATCCTTGCAAATGGGAGCTAAACCATTTATGTACTAGTTCAATATATGTGGATCCGATTATCACTATTATCAACCGGTTGTCGTCTGGTGTCGCTGCCTATGAAGGAAAAAATTGCTATTTTGCCACTTTAATGATATACACTTTGTTAGGGAAATATCATGTGCAATCATTTATATTGGTGCAATCGTACAATCAAGCGATCTGGTGCATCCACCTGAAATCTAGTATTTTTTTACTTTTAACCTCTTTCATATGTAACCGTTAGATCTTGATTGGATGCACCAGATCGCTTGATTGCATGATTGTACCAAATGAGCGATTGCACATGATATTTCCCCACTTTGTTTATGATAATAATTCTGAGACCGACAAATAAAACCACGTAAATTAATAAAAATGAATTCAAATATCAAATATACAAAAATTATTTTTGAAATGTCAAAATAGGAAATCTACCCCTATAAAGCCCAACCACAGGCAGGCCATTTCCATCCCCACCTTGTAACTCGTTCCCATTCGAGTCCATCCTCCTCCTCCCCTGTTGCCGCTGCCGCGGAACCTTCTCGAAGCCCTCCATGGCGGACCAGCTCACCGACGAGCAGATCGCCGAGTTCAAGGAGGCCTTCAGCCTCTTCGACAAGGACGGCGATGGTAACCCTCCTCCTCCCCAGCGCGCTCGGTACCCCGGTCTCAGGCGGCCCGATCGAGCTCCGTCCGTGTCGCCCGATCCGGCAGAGCTGTAGTGTTCTGGTAGGGTTTCGTGTGTGTAGGGATCTAGATCCGGTCGGCCCTGCGTTGCGATGGTTAGGGTTTGGTGATCTGTGGAGTGAGCACGGTGGTAATTCGGGCGTGCGCGTGATGGCTGCTCGTGGCGGGATCGTCACCTCGTTTACCTCATTACCTGTGTGTGCTGTACAGGTGTTGTGATTTGAGGGCGGAGGGCGTGATGACAGCGGAATTTGTTGTGGTGTATGATCTTTTTAGGATGGATTGCTTTCGAGGAAGGGACGATTTGGGCTCTGCAATTAGTTGCCTGGACTAGGGCGGTTTAGACCTGACAGCGGCAACGGGTTGTTGATTTGAAAGGAGGATCTGTACAGCGAATTTTGTGAATCAGGCCACATCTTATGTGGTTTGGTGTGAATATTACTTCACATGATCTAGCACTGAGTACTTTAAGTTCGACGTGCAGCAGTTGGTGGAGTTTGGTCAATTATGCTGCGTGGTTGTGAAAACAGGGTGTGGAATGGACCAAACCGTATGTCTGTCTGGTCTTGCAATAGTACTATAGCAGTATGGTGTCAATGACTAATTTTAAGGAAAAATTCTATAGTGTCACAGTTGATCGCTCTCTTTGTATGGGACGACTGACGAGCATTGAAAGAACTATGGATGATAGAATGTTTACATAACATCATCAGAAAAAGGAAAGTAGATATTAATGCAGCTCTTGGACCAACATTTAAGACACAGAGTGTTCTTTTCTGGCATGCTCTATTTTAGCCCATTTGTTGATGTCCTTTCCTGTCCTGTTGAGTAATTATTCCTTACTCTTATGCAAGCAAAGTTTATTTTTCACGGGTCTTAGATGCAAGCTTGGCTGATCTGTGATTTGTATCATATATAACTTGATCATACTTTTTGAGTTTTTGTATAATGTATAGTGACAAGAATCACCTAATTGACTGTTAACTTATGCATCGCCCATCTTATTGCTTCATGTTGTTTCTTTTGGCCTATAGCCTATAGGTATTCTGTGATTCATGTTCTTTGTTCAGTGATTATTCCTAATACTCATAACCATTCTGTGAAATAGATCCGTAACTTGATTGCAGCCACATTCTAGAAAATCAGCTGGCATTTTATCTGTTGTGCTATGTCTATTCATAATACCTGGCCTGCCTATGATTTTTATCCAGACTGCTCATGCTGAAATTTTGTGATTGTTCAAGAAAATTTCAAGCAAAGTTTGTTGACCAATTTGCATTTTGCATAAGTTGTTGTAATCCCCCGTAGGCCATAGATTCTTGAAAGTGATAGGCATACTGATGTGTTATTATGATGTGTACTGTATTGTAAGGACTCAGGACAAGTATGATTTCTTGATCTTGAAACTGCATTTTATGAGCATAAAACAATTTTACAACACTACATAGCAATTCAGGGCCAAAGTGCCAAACTAATTTTAATTTCATGAGACTTGATTAGATAAGCACATTCTTACCATTCACTCTTACGCTGAACTCCAAATCCATTTTGCAGGCTGCATCACTACTAAGGAGCTTGGAACTGTGATGCGATCTCTTGGTCAGAATCCTACTGAGGCAGAGCTGCAGGACATGATCAATGAGGTTGATGCTGATGGCAATGGAACCATTGACTTCCCAGAGTTCCTGAACCTGATGGCAAGGAAGATGAAGGATACCGACTCTGAGGAGGAGCTCAAGGAGGCCTTCCGTGTGTTTGACAAGGACCAGAACGGGTTCATCTCGGCAGCCGAGCTCCGCCACGTCATGACCAACCTTGGGGAGAAGCTGACCGATGAGGAAGTTGACGAGATGATCCGCGAGGCTGATGTCGATGGCGATGGCCAGATCAACTATGAGGAGTTTGTTAAGGTCATGATGGCCAAGTGAGGAAGGGGTCCCATGAAATAAGTTTTATCTGAAGTGAACTAAACTGTCAGGGCTACACGCTGTACTTTGTTTGTGATGTTTCTTTAAGTACCTATCTTGCTGGTGGTAATGCTCAGTAGCGATCGGGTTAGTTGTAGTCATGCGAAGCGACATCAGATACCTGGTTTCTTTGATTGCGATGTTTATCTTTCGCCTCTTGGAGCATAGCATTTGTTGTTGGGTCTCTCGTCATATTTCTGGATTTTGGATCTTTGTGAAGATATGCGTTGCCTGATTTCTTTCTGCTACCATCTTTTACTGTGCCGGGTGAACCGAATGGCAGCAGTTTAACTAGCCGCACCGAACTGTCCTGAAGCTGGCCCAAAGTTGTTAAGTCTGATGATTCCAGTAAGAGTTTGGTTGAATTTTCATTGATATATGTAAATTTACAGCAAACAAACGTTTAGATTTTAATTTCAGATTGTGAGAATTAGTAGAATCCAAAAATTAAAAAACACCGGTTAAAGACTGACAATCTCTCAGACTCGACCGAGCTTGACTCAGCTCGCAGCCCGAACTCGAGCCGGGCGGCCGGGCTGAACTAGCCCATTACCGGCCCAAGCAGGAGCGCTAGCCGCTAGGACCCGCTCGCCCGCCAGCGGCAGGTCGGCCAGGAAGTGGCAGTTCGCACTTCGCACGGGCGCACGGCCACCGCCCGCAGCCCGCCCGCCCGCCCTCCCGAATCCGGCTCGCCGCGGCGTGCCTGCCTCGGCGCGGTCGCCGTCCGTCGGCCCGGACCTTGTTCTCCATCGGCCATCTCGCGCTCCCGGATCTGGTGAGTCCGTGTCCCGTGTCCGTCTGCGGCTCTGCAGTCTCGACGGCCGGCCTGTGAGTCTGTCCGTGTCCTCGTCTCCTTGAGTCCCGGGCTCCCGGCAGCCAGCAGCAGGGCGGCAACCTGCAAGTGCCGTAGGTCGGCATGAATCGGCATCCCGATGACCCGATTCCGGCAGACGGCGAGCCAAACTTAATTTGCCATGACAGCGTGACACACATCTTAAACAACAAACTATTGAAGTCGAGCTCTCTGAGGTGAATTGATGGGCTCCGGTTTGGTGTCAAACTTAATTTGCCCGTAAGACATCTTAAATAGTCATATGATCATATCACAGTTCACTAATTTAAAATATGAACTAAATATGGCTAGCTCTTACAAAAAAAGCTACAAATAAATATAATTTTTTTGTTTTGGCATATTGCGTATCCGTGATTCTTACATTACATTGATACTAGTGAGAGGCCCGTGCGTTGCAACGGATGCATAATTTTAACGGCAATATATTTAGAACATGATATATTTGCCGAACACATTTATTTAGTAATATTGCGATGATAAGAAACAAAATAATATATTATTGTTCAAAACAATACATGATGAAATTTACTAAAAATTTCCCCACATTAAACTTAATTTTCTCTTATTTTTGGGACTTTTCTTAATTTCCAGGAATAAATAAAACAGAAAACAATTTCTTAATTCTGAGAAAAAAATTAAGAATAGTGGTACTGAACATGATGAATCATACAAAAGTTTCCTCACATCTAAATTTACTTTATCTTAATTTTGGGCATTTTTCTTATTTTATAGGGAATAATAAAAAGAAAATGCAATTATAAAATTATAGAAATTATAAAAAAACCCAGCTCACACAGTACAGTGAACAGGCCAAAGTAACAGATAAATCAGGTTTAAACCATTCACGTCCTATGCTTAAGTCTAAAACATGGCATAGGTTCTTTAGTTGCATAAAACAGAGATGGACATGGGGAGTGTACCTTCGGTTGCGGAATTCTTAAACAAAATAGCACATGTTTAATCAGCATAAAAATCAGTAAAATACTCTGAATTTAATAACTTAAAAAATTATTATCCAATTTAAATAAGACGTTGGTCTTATAAAAATCGGAAAACAACATAGAAAATGCTCTAAAAAATTCTCATAAAATTCAGAATAATACTACTGAATTTGATGAAATTTACAAAATTATCCACGCATCAAACTCAATTTTATATTATTTTTGGGCATTTTTCTTAATTTACAGAGAATAATTGAAAACAGAAAATAATTTCTTAATTCTGGAAAAATTAAAAGCAAATTTTGGCCCAACAGTGCAAAAAGCCTGGCCCAAAAGCGAAAATTGCGCAGGCCGAAGCCTTCCTGGGCCCAGGCCAGGAATTCGGCGCGCGCGCGCACCCGCAACCTGGGCCTGGGCCAGGAAATCTCCTCCCCGCCTGGGCTTAATTGAGGCCCGTTAAATCCTGGCCGTCGGATCTGATCCGACGGCCAGGCGTCGTTTTCGCCCGCTTAAAAGCCGTCGCCGCACCGCGAAACCCTAAAACCCTCATTTATTCTCCACGGGCCCGAGAGCGAGCGGCGGCGACGCGAGGCGCGCGGCGGCGGCGGCCCGCGACGGCGACGGCGACCGGCGGTCGGCCGCCACCGGCTAGCTCGCCGGAGCACCGCGCTCACCCGTGGGTGAGCGGGGCTCCATCGAGCTATCCGCGGCGGCCAAAACCCTAGGAACCCGAGAGGGTTCGCCGGCCCCTTCCCGGCCTCCGGCGAGCGCGGCGGCGGCCCGAGGCACGGCGCGCGGCGGCGCGGGGAGGGAGGCGCGCTGCGGCGCGGGGAGGGAGGCGCGCTGCGCCGCGGCCGCGCGGGCGGCGGCCCGAGGCACGGTGTGCGGCGGCGCGGGGAGGGAGGCGCGCTGTGCGCGGTCGAGGCGGGGAGGGAGAGGCGCGGGGAGGGAGGCAGTGGATGAACGAACCGGGTTTTTTCAGTTTTGCGCGGGGCGGACGGTTTTTCTGCATGCAGGCGTGCGGGAGTGCGGGGAAGGGTGCGGACGGACGACCACTTCACGCTTTATATTAGTAGAGATGTACTATTTTTTTTGCTGTTGTTTGAATTGCATTGATATGGGTCACAAACAGAAGCTCTGCCCTGCTATTCGGTAGAGCCGAGCCGAGCCCAATTTTTGGCTTGCTTGACCGGCCGAGCCGAGCGGAGCCCAATTTTTCGCTTGCTTGACCGGCCGAGCCGAGCCAGGCTCCGCTCAGTGAAGAGGTGGCTTGGCCGAGAGCCCGAGGGTTGCCGCAAGCTTCTTCGGCGGGCGGCGGCGGCGGCGGAGAGGAGGAGGGAAGAGGAGAGGATGCCGCACCGCGCGCGGCCGATGACGGGGATGCTGGTGTTCATGGGGGTCAACCTGGTGCTCTTCAACACACTCTCCCCCGTCTACGACTTCGTCTGCTTCCACCCCTACTGGGAACGTCGGGTACGTGCCTACGCCGCCTCCTCCCTTTTGCGCCGTCTCCTCTCATTGTCTCCCTAGGGCCTAGTCCATCTACGCATGGTCCTACTCCTATCCCGTGCTACCAATCGGGAACAATGCTCGTGTCCGCACTCCGCACCTTTGTCCTGGAGAGCTCGCGCGCCAACCGTTTGTCGAAATGCCTCAGCGGGTATGCTTCCAGGTTCTTCCATCTCGGCTACAGGTTTCTGTGCCTGACACGTTTGAATGGCCGGCCAGAAGTATTAGTTTCAGGAATTCCTGCCCAATTACATCAGCCCAATGGGTTATGCTTCTGAGTATTTTGGATAATTATCTCTGCATGCTAACTAACAGCTACTTTTCCCTCTGTCAAATCATTTAGTGAAGAAATTCCCTACTTTTTCGGTTCTTCCTATCCAGAGATTCTGTGATTGAGGAGTGCAGTGCTAAGATCATCTTTGCTCTATCATGCTGTTATTTCTTCGCATATTATGTCTTGATATGTTGCATACAATGTTAGATTTTGTTTCATGTACATTGTGTAATCTTGTGTCCAATTAGAGAGAACGTCGTCAAAAGGAACGTGAAGCACATCAATCCAACAGTTCTCAACTGACTGCTAAATGATTTTTCCTAGGTATGCACAAGATGCTCCTTGTAAAATTTGTTTGATAGAAGTGTTCATTTTATAGCCAGTTTAGTAGTAGTAGATTCACAATTTGATGGTTACCAAGGGGAGGGAAGAATCCCCAATGTATCTCGTAACAAAATTGAGATATATTTGGTCCAGATTTCCAGGCTAGTGATAGTGAGTAGTGACCTTGCTTTGAATTGATACTATTTATGCATGCATTTTCTTAACTTTGAGTTGACATTGTATATTTCAAATTTTTCAGGTGTTTGATTACTTGGTTTATCAAACCCTGGATTTTTTCATTGAGTTGGAATGAAGAAAATTTTATAGTGAGGTGATATCATTAGATATCCACTCTCCAGATATTATTTCATAATGCTACTCGAATGCGACATCAGATCCTTGTATAGACAACTGAGGAAACTAGATGTACTGAAATTGATCATTGAAACTACTTTTATGGATCTGTTGGCATCTTGTCATACTCCGCCCGATCAAGCCTTTTGTACTGATCTGGCACCTATCAATTTATTTATTGCCTGGGGTGGAAGGAAAATATGTTTCACAACTGATCCTGTGGAGTACTTCATCAAGTGTTAAAAAAAAGGTCTGATAACGACCAACCATTTCACTCTTCTTCCTTCAATAGTTTTTCTCTCTTAAGAAGCAGTAGAGGCAAGCTCCTCATCCTTGTACAAGATAACCTCTAGGGTTTGCTCATCATGTAGGATGCAAACCATAAAGCATGTAGTGTACATGATGACTGGGCACAAAGAAGGGACGAATCCATCTTCCCAAACAACTATCCAGTGCATTGTACAAGACCATCTATGAACCTGAGCCCAACCTGAAATGCAATCTGTTCCATTGTATACATTACACTGTGCACATTTAATTGCATATCTGACAATGTGCACACACCGGCCATTGTACACACTATCTGTCTGGCTATAGAACTAGTCCTCTCCTCTTCTTAGGGTTTGGTGTCTGGGCACAGCCCGATCTTTTCCTCATCATGGCCACAAACTCTGAATAATCTATCAGCACATCCTACATGTGCAAAATGCATTCTCAGCTCCTCTTGATACAACAAAGGTTTTCGGCTCTATGAATTGCATCCGTGTTAGTGTGTCTCATGAACAAAAATTGCATAGCATTTCTTCCTTACATTATCAGAGTCGGCCTCTGTGATGATCTCCTTGGCGTCGTACAACCCTTGCTCCTTCAAGATTTGCTCCAGCTCCTCCTTTGTGATGTACCTGCAAGATGGATGAAATAGATTTGTCCTGGTTTAATCTCTGAAGTTTGGGAAGATCGAAATTGATTTAGGAGGAGACAATATAGAATTTTATCAAAAAGACTTGGTCTTGAATAGAAGTGCATGGAGATGGAGAGATTATTCATGCGTCTGAATCTTATTAATGGTTCCTGTTGGGTTTTAAACTCTAGCATACCTCACATTGCTTGAGATTATGTTTTGTTGTTGTATAATCTCTCAAGTTCAGAACTCAGTTATATCAGTTTAAAAAATGACTTTCATGCTTAGATTACCCACTATTGTCCTTGTCAAAGTACTGGAATGCTGTGTAAAGGTGATTTTCTCTATCCATTTTGTTCATGTGCACCGTCGCGGTGACGAACTCTTCATAGTCGATCAATCCATTGCCATCAGCATCAGCCTGAAAGTTGAAAGGGAATTCGACAAGAAGCTATCAGTAATCAGTTTCAGCATTACATTTTGAACTGAACATGGGCATGTTTGAACCAGGCTATGGAAGATGGATGAAACTGAGGTTTGTGATAATTATTTAAGGGACCAAACGAATAAATTTAATGTCAAAAAGTTGATAAACATTTTTAAAAAAAATTCTACAATTGCACCGTTAAAGAGCTTTATAAGTTTGTACCTTCAATATGAAGACTTACTGCTTCCATGAGTTGCTCAATTTCGTTATCTGAGAACTTATTGGTGCCCTGCTTTGCCAGCCCATTCTTGAGTTCTTGATCGATGTTCTTGAACATCTCCTTTAGCCCCTTGATCTCCTCCTCTGACAGGCATGCAGCTTTCTTGAACTGGTTCACGGCCCTGATTGAGAACAACATTGTCCAGTGGTACATCGGGAGCATCGCCATCTTCTTTGATCCAGGGGTGATCTGCAAGTCCCAAATCAATTCTGACAGTAATCATGGGGAGCTAGTTGAAGAACAGGAAGCAGAATGGATTGATGCAGCTATATGGAACAGACATACTGAGGACTTGGAACGCCGTAAGCCTCTCCTTGGGGTTGATGTTGAGCATCTTCCTGACGAGTTCCTTGGCGCCGGAGGAGATGCTGGGCCATGGCTTTCTCGGACTAGGCCTAGAATGGCGCCACGCCGGCGTGGAAGAGGACGCCGATGCTCCAGATGTCGGCCTCGGGTCGGTACTTCCTCTTGAGATCAGTACATGGCGAGAGATCCAACTTCTTGTTTATGACTAGTAGCTGATCGCCTATCTTCGCGTGGTTGGTGGGGTTGGTTGTACTGAAAAATATGTGGGACGCCTCACACGCAGAAACTCACAACTAAGGGTCGGGGGTTGGAACAGGTGCAGGGTTGCGGGGAAGGTGGTGCTCTTGTGTTTGTTTAAGTTGGTGCAATTGACCCTGTTGTAGTACTGATATTGTATCAATTACTCTAGACCTTCTTCTTCATGATAAGCAACTTCTAGGATTATATCAACAAGGGTGAGTACTCAACAAACCACAATAAGTCACCGAGATGCAAAGTAATGCAAAGATAATAACAAAGATAGGTATATGGTTCATGATTGTGGAAAAGTACATTTTGTAGTTAAGCAATTTAAGTGAGCAAGTTTCATTAGCAGAATGTAAATAATGATATGAGATCAACCACTAACTCGAGTAGTACAACAGTACTCCCTTGCACAACGGTCCTTATAAACCAATTTCTAAAGCACATTCCTGAATATTAAACTAATTGTGGAAAACATCACTTGGCTTACCCTTAACCGTGGACATGACTTTTTAAAAAGATTGTGCTCTGATCAGATGTACTTACCCCCTTCGCTCAGTGCATCGAGTTGGAACGCCCCATAACTTTGGTTAGGTCTTACCCATCGACTTGTGGTTTGCACAATAAGGCTTTGCAACAGATTCCGCAGACCGGTTCTTATAGTGCCTCAGGTACGGCTAATAAATGCCCTCGCTTGCACCTAAAACCCACCATGCTATCAAACTTAACCATTTTTCAAGTACCTCCAACATTTTAGAATTCCAAGAGATGAGACATAATTGGGGATTATAATAAAGACAAAAGTACCCATTCTATTCTATGACATATTTTTAACATACTAGCAGGTGTGTCAATACTTGGATACTAACTAATAAATAGTAAATATTTAGGGTGACAAGGAAAAAATTCAAGAACATGACTTGGCTTTGCACAACAGGGTCATGGTAGCTACTAAATATAAATTATGGGCTAATAATTGAACTAATGCAATTAATTTCTATGGGTTATAACATTATTTAATTTAAAAACATGGGCTCAAATATAATCGAGGTTGGATGTGACTTGCCTTGATCTGCGAAGGGTGACGGTGGAACTTCGGGGTAGGGTTTCGGCTCCTCGTGACTTTGAAATCTTCTCGGCACACAAAACGAGACAAATAAACAATTAAAATAAATAAAACGAACAGTACAAACATTACAATTAAATTAGTTCAAGTTGTAGAGAATAAAAAGAGGGATTTTTTTCTAGAATTTGAATGGTCGGATTTAGAGTTAAAACACAGAAGATGTGAATTTTTTGAACTAATTCTCTACAACTAGATCTCCATCAGATCTATTTTGTTATAAACAATGATTATTGTCACAAACAATGATTATTGTCACAAACAATGATTATGAATTCCTATTCATTCTCTAATGAATGTTGTTTACAGGGAGATAGAGAAATTGAAGCTTTCTAGTTTGTCCTAAACCTTTTACCATAACAACCTTCAAGCTCTCTCTTTAAGTTCACACATTGATATTTGTGTCGTGGATTACCTTGGAGGCTTGGAAGGTTATGTACTGACATGTGTTGACGATCTAGATGCAATTCTACAATGATATATTTCCCACTTTAGAATAAATAAAAATCTATTTAGTGGTTTAGTCGTAGAAGGCATTTCTTATCACATTAGTAATAATTTGTGCCATGATCTTACTGTGATGAGTAATAGTTTTTGGGTCACACCCCTCTACATGTTGACGAGAAAATATCATGTGCAATCGTGCGATCTGGTGCATCCAATCAAGATCCAACGGTTACATATGAAAAAAGTAAGTACGATTGGATCTTGATTGGATGCACCAGATCGCACGATTGCACATAATATTTACCACATGTTGACAATAACATACAGCTGTGAGGTTTCTTGATGAGGGGCCTGTCGACAATAACATACTTGCTCAGACACAGACATGATCTAAGCGTTATCTGAAATAGTAAGTTTGGCTCAAATTAAACCTGGACCGGGATTAGCAAAACTGCATTTAACCGTAGTTTTTTAACCGCTAGCAGGTGGTTGATAATAATCAGTCTTAACTACTAGCTGGTGATTAGCGGTAATATAATAACACTAGTCGGATTGGTTACTGGATAACAGGAACCGGTCACCATTGGTAATTAAGCGGCCTGGGCCTGGGAAACTAACGGCATAGTAAACAATAGATAGACGAATAACCAACGCCTCCCCCTTGCGCGCTGTGTAGCACCGTGTCTCGTGTACCCCGTGTGTGCGCCGTGCGCGCTGGTGACCGAAACGGAGCGCCAAAAGACGCCAAAAGCTCCCGGGGGCAGCGTCGGCGTGAGGGAGAAAAAGAACACCGAGACCGAGCGCACGAGCTCCCCTCGCGCACCGTGCGGGCGGCTGCTTGCTTCTCCTGCTGCTGGTGCACCCACCTTCCCTGGTATTTATGCGCAAAAAAGAGTCATTTTCATCCTAAAAAATCGACACGGAAGAAAATGGCTATTCTCTTTTATAAGAGGCTCGTAGCTCTTTATGTGGGTGAGATGGGACTAAAGAGTAGCCCTCTTGTATGGACGATGTGGGACTAAAGTTGGCTAGTAACGTCCTAACATCCCACTCCTAGGAAGCCCTGGGTAGGCACGACGATGCTGACTCTGATACCAGTTATTAGTGCCTCAGGCTTTAGCTCTACCCACCATCGCTCCACATTCAAACGTTCATGCGAATTCGACACACCCTTATAAGCGGATAGCCATCTCCATCCCAAAAAACCGGCCTGAGGGAGAATAACTACTCTCTCTTATATGGGGGTCATAGCCCCCTTGTGTGGGCGAGATAAGACTAAAGTTGGTTGGCAACGCCTAGTCTAAATGGCCTTACGTCGGATACGTATGAACGTCTGAACGTGGAACGAGGGTGAGTGGAGCTAAAGCCTGAGACGCTAACCATTGGTATCAGAGCCAACCAACTTTAGTCCCACCTCGCCCATACAAGGAGCTATGAGCCTCTTATAAGAGAAAATACATCCTCCCTCGAATCGGTCTTTTGAGATAGAGATGACTCTCTGTTTATAAGAGTGCGTTGGATGCACACGAAAAGATAAAATTTTAGCTAGGGTGTGCTGGTTACCGGATAAAATTAGATAGAATTACTTCATTTCTTTTTTAAGATATTTGGTTTATGCACAGGTTGGGTAAGATATTTGGATAAAATTAGATAGAATTACTTCACTTTGTTGTTAATACCAATTCACAAGCTGAAATAAAACATTGTACCATTCTGCCCGAGACGGTCGTCTCGTCCCCACTCCCCACCTGTCCTTCGTCCCGTTTCCTCCGCGGCTGCGCCCATGACGCAGTTTACCATTCTGTCCCCTCGCTGACTCGCCCGCTCGGACCACCACTCGCCCTCCGCCTCCGCTCCCTCCCTCCCCCGTTTCCTCCGCCGCTGTGTCCTTGTCTCGTCGGCTTCAGCTTTCAACCGGGCCGCCACCTCTCGCAGTCGCAGATCGTTCGCCGTGTGTAGGGGGAGAGAGAGCGGCGGTGGGAGGATGGCGCTCTAGGGTATCTACAATCACCTCGCCACCGAGTCGCCCGCCCGTCTGCTGCGCTCCTTGTTCGGGTAGGGTTTTCTGCTCGCGTCCTCCCGCTCCCTCCAGTGTGTGCGTGCGATTCCCTTAGCTGGGTGGGGTTTTCGCTGGTCGAACTGCTGGGAGCTGCGCGAGCTTGCTTCGCAAAATCTCATCTTTCGGAGAGAGCGCCTCGGTGCTCCGTGACTGTGATTTGGCTGGATTTAGGGAGGATGGGGGATTTTTCTGGGGTTCCAATCCTAGGGTTCGTCGAATAGTTCGTTTCTGTTTTTTTCATCGTACTAGTCGAATCAAGCTGGTTTAGTTTGGTTTGTTGGGTGGTTATGTGTTATGATTCCTGGATACGTGGTTAGATCCGTTGCGTTTCCACTGTCAGGTGAACATTCTTAGCGGAGCTGCATTAAAATGCCGTCCATTTCTGATCATCTGAGTGATCTCTGAACTTCCCAGGATGACCAACTATTTGGTTTGGATGGTACCATGATAGAGCAAAAAGCAACAAGGGCTTTATCTGTCCTCATATTTATCTGTATGGCTTGGATCAATCTGGTTTTGTCACAGTTGTCTCAGTACTGTGAAAAGGCAGTTTCATGTCAAGTATTCTGCATCTCACATGGATCATGCCCTTGGCAGTTGGCACCCAATCAACTTGTATTAAACTTATTATAGGCATATGTAACTGAGTTCGTTGTTAAATTTAATGTGTCCAGAAGTGAGCATGCATGCATGATGTATTTTTTTTCTGCCTCTAAACGGTCAGGAGACATGATGCAAGCATGCAGACTCTAACCAGAAACGGGAGCTATCCTGCATGCGTGGGGGAATTCAATTATTTGCCACTCTTAAGTGAGTGCGTGAGTCTGGATGTGAAAATGCAAGCATGCTTCATCCCTTTGTACACGCAAGCTGATACTTCTCTTACCTGCATATGAATCTATTAATTAATCTAAGCGTGGATGAATCAGCAGGGAAGATTGTATGACCAAGATTTTCCCTTTTCCGATTAATGTGGGAAGTTATATTTTTTTCATTTTTAGATTAATGTTGGAGTTTCTAGCTTTTATACTCCTAGAAAGGTGGTGGTTGTGCTTAAGGGTTTGCCAAGCTTTTCTTTTCTCCAAGTTTTCTTCTACCAAGTGTGCTAAGGCTGCTTTCTTTTGCAGGAATTTTTGACATATTTGAGATGAATAGTGCTTCGAATTTCATACCTGGCCCTAATCAAGAACTCCTGGATGCAAAACCACTAAGATCATTAGCTCCTATGTTTCCTGCACCCATGGGAGCCAATGTTAATCAGTCAAGCACACCACCGTTGGTGTGTGTTACTCCAGTTGGCCAATTTCCTACAGGTTTTGGTGCTGGGAATCTCCCTGCCTTTGGATCATCGACCACCTTCAATACCACTGCAAATGGGGTTTTTTATACAGGTACCAGCGCTAATGGACCTATTGATGCCACTCCTATCTCGGCATACAAGACCAGACCATTAGGCACTGTATCCCTTGATGATGATGATGATGATGAACCTTACTCAGGTAACCAGACTACAGGATCTGGACGGAAGTCTAAGAGATCATCTGGTTTAGATACAAATGGATTTAAGATTAAACGCCCTAAACAAGCCTACAAGAATTTTGTTGCTGGGAAGGAGCTTGCCTTCTTGCCGCCTTCATCCAGTGATCCCAGGGGGGTTGTGGAAGCAGTCCACATGACCTTTGAGGCTCTTAGACGTAGACATCTGCAATTGGATGAAATACAAGAGACTAGCAAACGTGCAGATCTGAAGGCTGGTGCCATTATGATGGCAAGCAATATCAGGGCTAATATGGGAAAGAGGGTAGGAGCTGTTCCCGGAGTTGAAATAGGGGATATTTTCTATTTCAGGATGGAGTTATGTGTCATTGGGTTGCATGCGCCTAGTATGGGTGGCATTGATTATATGAGTGCTAAATTTGGAACTGATGAGGATTCTGTGGCAATATGTATTGTTGCAGCAGGTGGCTATGAGAATGAGGATGAGGACACAGATACACTAGTCTACAGTGGTTCAGGTGGCAATAGTAAGAACAGTGAGGAGAGACATGACCAAAAGCTTGAGAGAGGCAACCTCGCTCTGGAGAGGAGCTTGCACAGGAAGAATGAGATAAGGGTTGTACGGGGCTTCAAGGATCCATTTTGCCTGACTGGAAAAATCTACATATATGATGGCCTCTATAAGATTCAAGAATCCTGGAAAGAGAGAACAAAGTCTGGTATCAATTGCTTCAAGTACAAGCTGCTGCGTGAGCCTGGACAGCCTGATGGGGCTGCAATATGGAAGATGACTCAGGGATGGATAGACAATCCAGCAAGCAGAGGCAGGGTTATACTACCTGATATATCATCTGGGGCTGAAATCCTCCCAGTTTGTCTTGTCAATGAGGTAGACCATGAGAAAGGACCTGGGCATTTCACCTATTCCAATCAGGTCAAATACTTGAGGCCCCACAGTTCTATGAAGCCGTTACAGGGTTGCGGATGCCACAGTGTTTGCCTGCCTGGTGATGCCAGTTGTGCTTGCGGACAACATAACGGAGGTAACTTACCTTACAGCTCATCAGGTCTGTTGGTGTGCCGCAAGCCGATAATTTATGAATGCGGTGAGGTTTGCAATTGTTCTTCAAATTGCCGGAACAGAGTGACCCAAAAAGGGGTCAGATTCCACTTTGAGGTTTTTCGGACTGCAAGTCGAGGCTGGGGTCTTCGCTGCTGGGAGCCCATTCGTGCTGGTGCATTTGTTTGTGAGTATACTGGTGAGGTCATTGATGAGCTTAAAGTTAATCTGGATGACAGTGAAGATGATTACATTTTTCAGACTGTATGCCCTGGTGAGAAGACATTAAAATGGAACTTTGGTCCTGAATTGATTGGTGAAGAGAGCACATATGCATCACCTGATGAATTTCAGCCACTGCCCATCAAAATTAGTGCAAAAAAGATTGGAAATGTCTCACGTTTCATGAACCATAGTTGCTCCCCAAATGTTTTCTGGCAGCCAGTTCAATATGATCATGGAGATGATAGCCACCCACACATAATGTTCTTTGCCCTTAAGCACATTCCTCCCATGACAGAACTGACTTATGACTATGGTGTGGCTGGATCCGAGTCACATGGTTCAGGTTCCCGTAGAACTAAGAACTGCTTTTGTGGATCGTTGAACTGTCGGGGGGTATTTTAATTGACTGAGATCCATCTACTTTGTGTTGGATCAACACACAAACCTATCTGCTAGGTAAAGTTTTTTCCCCAAATTTGTTTGTTTGATGGCCAACTACTCCAATGTTTGTTTAGGCAAGGATCCACCACACTCAGAATTATACATCTACATCTCCTAGGATCGATGCTCATTTTGTAATATACTTCTGGACTGCAAACTTTGGGGGATGGCATGGTTAAGTGCAGTACTTTTGTTAATCTAGTGGAAAACGGGCAAACACGTTCATCTCCCAACAAGTGCATGTTTATGCAATGCCATAAAGGTTTCACTTCCTGCACACGTAGTCGTGAAAACTATATGCTATTTGAATCTGCCTCATATCATCTCCAAGTTTGCCTCATTTGTTTGCCTTTTTTGGATATCTGCTTGACATATTATTTCTGTTAATCTGCATGCAGAATTTTCTCCCTGTACCCAGACTTGGCCTTTGGCATTATTCCCTAATAATGACTAGAGAGACGACGACGGTTTCTACATGAACCTTGAAGTCAGTAAATTATCTTCGATTCGTCGAACTGCCTGCGTAGACTGTAAATTATGGTTAATCTCTGTTGTGTTGATGCCGTGCTTGGATGCACGGTGGCCTCTGTGCCTCCATCGCTCTGATTTTGTGGGGGGCATGTATTGATGCATTGCTGCTAATCTTCTGCATCCATCTGCACCCCTCTGTGTAGGATAGCGTCAGTTCCAACTTTTAACTCTTGCAATTACAGCTAGCCTGTTCTCTGTCAGTTGTAAAGGTTATGTTGGCTGAGTAGTTCAGGATCATCTTGAAGTATTCATTTCTTCCTTGGGGGAAATTTAACTATTTGCCACTCTTATCGTTGCCACCTCTTCAAATGCCACCCTCTTCGTTGCAATTAATTATTTGCCACTCTCTTCATGGACAGTCTATTTTTTTGCCACTTTGTGCTCCGTTGGCGCCACGTCACCTGCCACGTCATTTTTTTTGCCATGTCACCATCTTCTTCCTCTTCCTCTCTCCCTAACTTCTCTCCCCAACCTTCGGGCGGCCACCACCACTGTCGGCCCCGTCGCCGCCGCCCGCCGCCGCCCGCCGCCGGCCCCGCCGCCGCTTCTGCCACCGGCCCCGTCACCGGCCGAGCCGCTCCCTGCCTCTCGCCGGCAGCGAAAAGCTTCGCTGCCCTCGCCTCCGAAGCCCCAAGCCGGCGACCCCGCATCCCCCGGCGGTGGGCGGCGTGGCCGGCGGCGGGCGGCGGCGAGGCCGGCGGCGACGGGGCCGACAGTGGTGGTGGCTGGCCGGAGGTTGGGGAGAGAAGT
Organism: Zizania palustris; assembly: GCA_019279435.1. Lineage (NCBI taxonomy): Eukaryota > Viridiplantae > Streptophyta > Magnoliopsida > Poales > Poaceae > Zizania > Zizania palustris. The sequence goes on from JAAALK010001907.1 coordinate 24,300, forward strand.
TAGGGACAGTGGTGGTGGCTGGCCGGAGGTTGGGGAGAGAAGTTAGGGAGAGAGGAAGAGGAAGAAGATGGTGACATGGCAAAAAAAATGACGTGGCAGGTGACGTGGCGCCAACGGGGCACAAAATGGCAAAAAAAATAGACTGTCCATGAAGAGAGTGGCAAATAATTAATTGCAACGAAGAGGGTGGCATTTGAAGAGGTGGCAACGATAAGAGTCGCAAATAGTTAAATTTCCCCTTCCTTGGTAGTAAGATGCTATGCAATCATCAAGCCTGGTATTCAAATGTGCAATTTAGCATCGGATCTCATTAGAATTAGAATTCTGAAGACGAGCGTGTTTTGGTGAGAGTAGTAAGCAGGGTGATCTTAAAGATAGATCTTTAAATTCATTCTCTTCTGTTAAATATAATGAAAAGTTATATCTCTACCTATCTAAACTTGGCTTTTAGAAAAATATGATTTAAAGCTATGGCTGGATTGATGGTATTTAGTTAAGCGATTTGTTTTGTATTAAAAATAAATGTTTAACCTGTTTGATTTTATTTTATAAATTCCAGATCTAATATAGACGATGGAGTTTGAAGCTGAACAATCAAAGAGGCCCTTGCCTTAAGATATGAGATGTATGAACCATGAATGCCTGATTCCAGTTAGAGAGTAGGCTCCATGGAAAAAAAGACTTTGAACGGATTATCTGTGTGACACATTTTTAAACTTTTTTTTTTAAAAAAAAATTATGCATGAAAAGTACCGAACAAATTATTTTAAAATTGTTCATCAACTTTTTGTCATTAAATGTATTTATTTAAACCATTAAACTACTTGAATCATCGTAATCTGCCCTTAGTTTAAAATTCGCCTGCATGATAGCAACTGCAAATATTAGCAAATTCAGGCAAAAAAGCCGGATTCTGGAAGAAGCCAGTCAAATCCCTCTTCGGTTTACTATTTTTTAAGTTTTAAAAAGAGGATATTGTACACTTAGAATCAAATTTAGAATCAATTCATTGTCGTAATATCTTATTCTTTTTATCCCGTAATATTATAATTTAGAATCAAATTTAATATGAACATAGAACAATAAATTTAAACATTTGTACTATCCAAATTCGCTGTATTATAAATACACTGTCTGTGCTTATGTTACAATATTACGAGATATAGAGTATATTATCTAAATCTCCGTACAAGGGTTTTCTAAAATAATTCTCTTGCTATATTTTTTTTCTCTAACACCCTAAAATTTAATTTCAATGAGTTCTTCAAACTCAAAAGGGTCCAAGTTGATTTTTAAAGAATTTTAGGGATATTTGCTATTTTTTTTGAAAGTTGATCCATGTCATTACAATTTTACGATTTTGGAGAAATGTCATCATAATTCACATATTTAGATTAATACAATTACAAATTCAAAGAACTCCGAACTATACCATTATAAATTTAGAGAATTCTCAAATATGCTATTACAACTTTAGAGAATTTTGAAACATGTTATTATATTTTCTGATAACTAAAATTTTAAAATTACATAAATCTAAATATATGAATTATAATGATATTTTTTTAAATCGTAAAATTGTAACGATATAAATCAATTATTCATATGCTCTTGGCTTGAACTCTCCCCTATATTAGCTGACTTCTCCGCATTATTTCCGCCCATCTCGTTGGCTCGCGCCGCCCCGCTCCCCGCCATTGCCGGAGGAGGCGATCTCCTATCGCCTCGCGAACTCGACCTCCTCCACTCCGCCGCCGCCCCCCCGGCAAAGCAAGCAGGCTCAACCCAGCCTCTCCGGGATGGCAGGGGGAGACGGAGCCTCTCCAAGCACCTCGTCCGGGGTTCCGCCTGCTCCAGCTCCAGCTCCGCAGCTGATCCAGCAGCACCGGGTTCTGGTCAGGTAAACGACTGAGCTCCCGTGGGTAGGGAGTAGCGGGCCGTGGGGGATGCGGATTCTGCGCGCTTCCGGTTCTGTGTCTTATTCGGTGGTTTGATCTGTGGATTGCCGGGGCCGCGAAGCGACGCGAAGCGAACTCGTTCGTCCTCCTCTCTGAGATTCTAGGTCGGGTTTGGTGTTTCGGGTCTCCGGCCTCTATTGGAATCTAGAGTAGAAATCTGAGAGATTAGGCCCAGTTTCATCTACAGTATGTTCTGAGGTCGTTTCATCTGCTTTCTGAACTTACCAATGCTTTGATGTAGATTGGAATTGTAAATGTATCTCCTGAGTTATCTCTTACTCCCTTTTTAAATGTATCTCCTGAGTTGATTTTTTAAGAAATAATGCCAGTGGCCACCAACAGAAACTTGATTGCTAATAGAGATTAAATTAGTATAGTGTAGAAGATAGCCTACACATGAATAAGAGATATCAATCTGTGTTTCTGACAGTATGCACGAGGTTAAGAGCGAGAGCAATGGTGATCCATCTACGGATAATGATGGAAGCAGGGGAACCCTGCCTAGGGTAGTTGGACCGCGGCTGAAGAAAGGTCCCTGGACACCATCGGAGGATGACATCCTAGAGGCCTATGTCAAGAAGCATGGTGAGATGAATTGGAAAGCAGTGCAGAAGAACACCGGCCTCTTGAGGTGTGGCAAGAGTTGCCGTCTGCGTTGGATGAACCATTTGAGACCCAACCTGAAAAAGGGGCCTTTCACTAAGGAAGAGGAGGATCAGATCATTAAACTCCATTACAGAATGGGGAATAAATGGGCTCAGATGACTGCTTATGTAAGTTCGCTTTCTAGTTCTATTCTTATCTTCTTGCATTATCAGAATATTTGTTGATTAAAGTCACGATCCTAGTTTTTAATCGGCCATATTTATGTACATCTGCCCAACACCCATGTTTGACCATTATTTTTTAACCAAATGTTGGATTTTTTTATAAAAAGCTAGAATGAATGGGAAGCACCTTTTGTATAATGTACTAACACTGTTTCATGTGAAAAAACTAAATGATTATGATGTCACATTAGCACTAAGAATTCATATTCTGATGGAAACCACCCATCTTGCTTGTGTCCTTCCTCACTGGCACATTAGCACTGCAGTGTTTTTTCATGATAATATTTTCTTGCTTGCTTATTTGTTTGTATTGTAGAGGAAGTCATATATTATAACATATACAGATGCGAGAAGTTATGAGTTTGAAAAGCTATGTTTCATATACTTATAGATGCCATGGCATATGGTGATTATTTATACTTGGAACTACAATTGTTGGTGGAGATATTTAATTTAAAGTCAAACAGCTGTTGTTTTTGTTGGTAACCGAAGGGATGGTGTACATTTTATTTGAACTTTGGTTCTGCTGAAAGATTTTTTTTGTCCTAAAACATGGCTATCACCACAAATCAGATCGACTGTTGATTACATGATGTCAAAGTTCAATGCCTGGAATTTATCTTAGAATTGTGGGCTATTTTGTTTGTAACGTTTAGAGATTGTTTTTTAAAGTAAATTGCCAGCATCTTTGCACTTGCCATCTCCAGTCTGGTATAATTCTGCAGAAAATCAGAAGCTATAGGGTTGTTCTAATTTTTTTAAAGTGAACTTTAGGTCTATTTGCACTCGCATACCTATCTTGGTAGCTGTTTTAAAACATTTTCTCACTTTTACATGCATTTCTTCTCCTTCATTATCATTGCTATTAATGTAAGTGTATCTTTTAGTTGCCAGGGCGTACTGATAATGAAATAAAGAACTATTGGAATACTCGAATAAAGAAATGCAAGAATATCCATTCGCTTTTATATCCTGCTGATGTATGCCAGCAAGCTTCAAATGAAGATCAAGACGAGTCTACTGACTTCAGTTTTAGGGAGAACTTGCCCAATGATCAGCGGCATGGAAATGGTATATATATTCCTAGTTTTACCTTTGACCGTTTTCCTTATGTTATGGAAGAAATATCGCATGCACCCCAGATTTCAGATGCTCCTGTCAGTAATATTGGTCAGATATTTGCATCAAAAGATAACGACAGAGTAAAATTACTGAAAGAATCTGGGAGTCCATTTCCTGTCTTGGATGCAAATCCTAGTGATATATTTTCATCAGTTGAACTGTCCCAAAACCAATCTGAGAAGTTAGGACAAGCTTGTGGTATTGATTGCCACTATTTGGCTAACTCTAGTGACAAGCCTATGTCACCTTCTACAACTGCTTTCTTTGCCAGCCATTGCTTTTCAAATGGCCACTTCTCTGCTTCTTGGTCCACAATTGGTCCTTCGATGCTGGAGCTCCCTTCATTCCAAGACACTGAATTTGATCCAAACATCTGGTCCATGCACTCGAGGACTTCTGCGATGCAGCCAACCAACTTTGCTGATGTCTGCGTGCAGTACACGGAATTGCCTGTAAAATCTGATTGGGTGCCACCAAGGAATAGTGATCAATCAGAAGAACTACTTAACAAAACTCATGCACTAAACCATGTGGTGAACCAACAGCATTCTGTGGGGAGTTTGAGTTCCTCTGCTGGTACAGCATGCAACGTAATGACAGAATCTTCAGAGCTTGATCTCTTTGACGAATACTTGGGACAAGAACCCGATTTCCACACTCTCGTTGGCAGCAGCTTTTGTGCCTCGCCTCTTTGTCCAGCATCGCCAGATGAGCTCTGGAACTCTGAACTTCCTTCTGGTTGGTATAGACTATTTCCTGCGTCTTCTACTTATAGTACTTCAGTCATTCACTTGGTAATATCTATTTGCAGCACAACCCCCCGTGGTTGATTCCAGCAAACTGATTGTACCACAGTATGAACAAGGAGATGTTTCACCCCACCATGAAAATAGCTGCTGGTCAGATGCAAAGTTATTTTTGAAGGAGATTGGGCCATCCATCTCTGAAGATGAATTTGACATGCATATGGAAAATGACGTGGATACTGAGGCGAAACCTGTGACTGTGAGCAGTGGAACTGGAACCATCACCTTCCCCAAATGATGCATTTGGCTCGTTATCCTTCCAGCAACCCTTTAACGTGTCAGGTTTCAGATTATAAACCTTTAACTGGCCTCCTAGGGCCAGATATTATTCCTCGTAATGTTATTTCCTGATAATCATAATACTTTTGCCAACAGTTTCAGGGAACGAAGTCCCAATCTGTCCGAGTGCTGCATTTTCAAAGATCTCATTGAAGACCGTCTTGGATGAATTCATCATGCAACTAGCCATTTTTCGGATAAAGCTGTCATCTACCCAGAAAATTTTGCCGCCTCTTGCCAGGATTTGTCAGCTTGGATATCTACATTTCTTGTTCTTTTCAACAACAGCATGAGACTTACCTGTTGCTTAATCTAGTGTGCTACCTTGAATCTCCTCCGCGGTTGTTAGGCGACTGTAGCGCTGCGTGTTACAGAATTACAGTGTTCTACTTCTGTCGAGTTGAGAGAGTTTGTTCCATGATGCAAATGTGTTACAGTTGAATTTAGAAACTGTCTGTGTTGAAATAGTCCCATATTGGTTCTGAAAGGAGTAGAGTTGATTCAAGTGTCAGTCCGATACATCTATACTACTATATAATTGACGAGTTGGTTTACTCATCTAGATAATCTCTACCATTCATTATTTACTCATACTCATTGAAAAGATCTGCACCGTTCATCCCCGCTTCTCCTCAGCGCTCCCACCACGTGCAATCCCTGATCCCGCCATCTCCGGAACACACAATCCCCATCCCGCCATCTTTGCAGCGCCGTTCGCAATCCGCCGCGTGCTCCGTACAATCACATGCCTGCCGCCCGTAATCACCGCCGGCCACACGCCAACCCTAGAAAAAATTGTAATCTCAACTCAAGTCATCCCTTCCCTGCCCACCGCCGCCCTTCCGCTCGTCGCCAACCTCTCGCGTGCCACCGCCTCCCTCACATGCGCTGCCGTCCTCTTGCGCCACTGCTGTGTGTGCACATAGACCCCTCGTCATTGTTGGTTGATCAGAAGTTGACCTCTCATTTTCAACCTCGCTCTGCCCTCTCCCCCTGTTTCTGCTCCTCCTGAGCATCTCCCTGGAACCACAACTCCACACGCCGCAGCAGGCTAGGGAGGGAGATGAGAGGAGGGTGCTGCCTTGACTTGATCCACGGGTCATCCGGTATATGACTCCTCTCACCGCCGCTAGCCGCCTGCGATGGTGGTCAGGCCAGGTGCTAGGTATCGCTCAACCGGGCATTGTGTTCCTTAGGGCAGCGACACCAGCAAGCCGAGATCTTTGAGGTGATCTCCTTCCTGCTACACGTTTCTCAGGTTTTCTGCTATTTGTTTCCCTGCGTTTAGGTGGAATTCTTGTTGGTCCTGAACATTTGTAAAATGGAAAACCTCTTATTTTCATTTACATCTAAGAATTATCCTACTTTGCATATTCAGGGTTTTTTGATAGTATTGACTCTCCTTGTAACTGCACTACTACTGTTTATATTTGACCACTCTACTGCTTGGTAGCATTATCACTTATCATGACAAGCATATTCATTTATCAGAAATATCCATGTGTTGATAGAAAGAAGAATGACTGATAAGCATGCTCACTAGAGAATGGATTTATTTAGCATCACCAAAGAAGGGATGCTCTGTGAATGAGCGATATATGACATTGAAGAGTTTTCTGTTCTTGGAGCTATGTATCCCCCATCTGCTCATCTCTATATGAAATGAGTCACAACTTCACGGAACATTGGGCTGGAATTAGTTCCAGTATTCAATTTAATATTAATTGTATTTTCCTTTGCACTGACTTTCTTTTAATCTTTTTTACATTAACAGGTGTTATGAGTACAACTATATATATCTGAACAACTTGGGCAATTGATTGTATCTTTCAGACCAACAATATTCTCTACTTCTATATTGAGATTAGACCAATCACAATCAAACATCACATCATGAGTTCCGTGTTGCTTGATCTTCACTTATCACATTGATCCTTTCCATTGAAATTAACAACCATCTTATTGTCATATTTGCCTTGTAATGCCTTATCTAAAATCAAATAGTTGTGTGCTGTTTTCATTATATGGTTCTCATTCTGCCAGGAGCCTCAGGACAATTTTGCATGTATTCCAATGCCCTCCTTGTCCGAGCTATCTGTTTGCATGATTGATTACTCAGTCATCTATCTTGACCAATAATACATCTAGCAGGGATCACTGCTCAGTCCCATGATCACACCTTATGGTAAATTTATGATAAGACTGAAGTGATATGTTGACGTTATCTGGTTACTTCATCATTGCTTCCTCAGGTAAATGTCTTGAGATTTTCATCTTTAACTAACTTATGTTTCCTTAAACTTTCATGCCATCTAATTATTTCTACTATCAAGTACTTCCTGGGCTACTTCCTAAAGTCAACTTTCATACCAAGTATGCACTACTGAATAAACTCTGACCGACAGCTCTGTGAATGTGATGACTATACCTCCAAGATTACGATAGCCAAAGGGGACAGCCTCTTATCTAACGAATAATACAGATCATTTTGACAACTAGCAAACCTATACCACATATGTTCTGTAAAACTAGCTTTACATAATCATTATTGCATCCTGGAAGTTGCATCGCTTGTTATATGACCATTGTCAAAATACTTGGATTTGTGACACGCTGCTCAGATGTGAAGCCCTTGATACGGGCTGTTGTTTATACATGTGAAGAATGTGGCTTTGAGATATACTAGGTATTCCATCTCTCTCAGGTTCTTTTGTTCAGTAAGCAGTGTCGAGTCTTGACGCCTATGTGTTGACTCTACAATTATTCAAGAAAAAATGATCATTTGCCCCTCAAGCTTTGAGATATATCAGCCTCAGAGCCACATATTGTTGAGATAATCGAGGTGGAAAGTCCTTATTTTTAGCCTATAATCCTGCACTAATTTAGCTTGTGCCTTATCGAGATGGAAAGTCCTTGTTTTTCACTTCATGTTATAATTAATTAATATACCATTGTATTCCTTGGGCAGGAGTTACTATTTTTTACATGTCGAGGTGTATTTATATCATTATATGTGCCTATCGAAGAAAATCTAGAATAATAAGTCACATGGTATTTTCCTTAATTTGACAGGAAGCGTGTGCTAGAGTATTTATGCCTCTCTTTGAATGCCCATCTCAAAGATGCATGCTGAACAAAGCAAAGAGGAATCTAATTCTAATCCTCAACTGCGAGCATCAAAATTCCTGAAATTTGAGGTAATTGCTCTTCTCCACAGTATGTGAACAAGGTGGTCTATCTTTATGGAGGGAAGCAAGTTTTCTTTACGCGATACGCACGTTCCACATTGAACTGTATTGTAAAAACACAATGTTTTCTTGTAGGTAAAGCTCCAAGAATGAGCAGAGTATGTACCAAAGGGTCACACCCCACTCTAGCTGTTCAACTTAGAGATCTGACTAGAAAGGTACATCAAATTGAACCTTTCCTTTACTTTAAGCAATGCCCTATCTGTTGCTTTAGGAGCAGGACCATGTAGTCCTTGTTTTCCAAAGGATCCACGGGTAGATTTGAAAAGAAGCTACGATAAGATATCTGTGTTTTGTTTAATAAGATCTTGATGCTGCTACCTATGTACTAAATTGTCAAGGGCGTTAAACCCCTGACTGGCCGGACCTCGGCTACGTAGCTCGTAGCCGCTGTCCGTCTTCTCCGGTGAGGTTAAACCCCTCAACCGCAGGCTTTAGAGAGAGTGGAAGATAGAAGATATTCTTATTGCTTGGTTCTTCTAGGACTGCTTACATGCTTATATAGCCAACAGCCCCCCTAATGCAAGGAAAGAGCTGCTAACTAGGAAAGGACTATAGATAGAAGGCTATCCCTGATTATGTGGCTATCAGCCCACTTATTTAGAAACTAACTAAAGGAAAGCACAACTAATTAGGAAGGGATTAAAACAGCAAGCTATCTGCTAATTAGGAAGGGATTAAAATAGCAAGCTATCTGCTAATTAGGAAGGGATTAAAACAGCAAGCTATCTGCTAATTAGGAAGGCATTAAAACAGCAAGCTATCTAGTTTCCATCTCAAGCACTTGCCCTGATTTCCTCCTGTGCGCCAGCCATGTGCGACGCGCGTGCCGCTGCGCGACGCACGTCGCGCGCCCGGTGCCGTCTGGTGTATGTCTGGCCGTAACGTCTGGACATGACATCTCTCCCCTCCTCGAGAGGCAGCTCGTCCTCGAGCTGAAAGGCTGGGTACCGGGCTTTGAACGTGTCAACATCTTCCCAGGTGGCTGATGCCGCAGACTGCCCCCTCCACTGGACCAGGACTTGCCGAATGCCCTGAACGACGCGCCGACGGACAGCACGGTCAGGTTCTGGAGCAATGGCGCCGTGAAGGACCGGTGGAAGCGGTGGAGGTGCCTCCGGCGGTGCGCCATGGAATTTCTTCAGGAGACCCACGTGGAACACGTCGTGTAGGCGAGCCTGAGGTGGGAGAGCTAGGCGAACAGCCACCTCGTTGATCATCTCAGTGACGCGGTAGGGCCCGAAGTAGCGCGGCTTGAGCTTGCCAGAGGTGGCCTGGGGCAGTGACGCCATCGGACGTTGACGAAGACGGAGCAGCACCCAGTCACCTACCTTGTACGCCACATCCCGATGGCCCTGGTCGTAGTGATGCTTCTGAACCGCCTGCGCTTGCTCCAGGCGAGCGCGGATGTCAGCGAGGAACTCCTGGCGTTCTGCCATGGTCTTTGCAACGGCCACCACGCGTGTGTCACCAGGCTCATAGGACCGGATGGATGGTGGGTCGCGCCCGTACACGACCCTGAACGGGGTGTCCTGAAGTGAGCTCTGGTATGCCGTGTTGAAGACGAACTCCGCCCATGGAAGCCACTGTACCCAGTGGCGTGGCCGATCGCCCGTGAGGCAGCGAAGGTACATGATGATGACTCTATTGGCCGCCTCGGACTGCCCATCCGACTGCGGGTGGAAGGCAGTTGTCATATGTAATTTGGTGCCCACCAAGCGCATGAGCTCGCGCCAGAATGTCGACGTGAAGACCGGGTCGCGGTCGGACACGATGGACTGTGGCACGCCGTGCAGACGGACGATGTCGGCGAAGAATGCTTGGGCAACGGACTCGGCGGAGTACGGGTGCGCGAGCGGGATGAAGTGGGCATATTTGCTGAATCGGTCGATCACGGTGAGGATGACCGACTTGCCCCGTACGCGAGGAAGCGCCTCAATGAAGTCGATGGCGATGTCCGTCCACACTCCCTGTGGCACTGGCAGAGGAAGAAGAAGACCGGCCGGCTGCAAGTGCTCCGATTTGTATTGCTGGCACGTGACGCAACCGCGGACAAAGTCTTGTACCTCCTGTTTCATGTTAGGAAAATGAAAATCGCGCCGGAGTCGGTGGAGAGTGCGTTGTACCCCTTCATGGCCTTCGTCATGCACAGCCCGGAGAACCTCGTGCAGGAGGGGGGATGTCGGCGCGATGTAGAGGCGGCCCGCGTACTGCACCATGCCATCGACCACCGTCCAAGGAGCCCCACGAGAGCCCGCACGTACCTCGGCGTGGATGGCGGCGAGTGCCGGATCAGTGAGTTGTGCTTGCCGAAGTCGTGCAATGAAGTCGAAGCGTGGCCCGGACAGGACCAAGACAGTCCCTTCCTCTGGAGTGTCGCGGCGGGAGAGAGCATCGGCCACGACGTTCGCCGCCCCGGCCTTATACTCGACGGTGAAGTCGAAGCCCAGAAGCTTGCCCACCCAATGATGCTGGGGAATTGTCGCGAGGCGCTGATCAAGTAGGTACTTCAAGCTGTAGTGGTCAGTCTTGACGAGGAAGCGACGCCCCCAGAGGTAGGGCCGCCAATGCCGGACCGCCTGCACTAGTCCGATGAGCTCACGCTCATAGGCGGCGAGGGCGCGGTGACGGGGCGCTATCGGCCTGCTGAAGAAGGCCACCGGATGGCCGTCCTGGACGAGGACGGCGCCGAAGCCGTGTGATGAAGCGTCACATTCGACGACGAATGGCTTGGTGAAGTCCGGCATGGCGAGGGTCGGAGCGGAGGAGACGGCCGTCTTGAGGGCGTCGAAGGCCGCTGCCGCCCCGTCGGACCACTGGAAACCATCTTTCTTGAGGAGGGCAGTTAGGGGGGCGGCGATGGTCCCGTAATTAAAGACGAACTTGCGATAGTACCCTGCCAAGCCGAGGAAACCGCGGACCGCCCGAGCCGAGCGGGGGGTTGGCCACTCATGGATGGCCCGCACCTTGGCCGGGTCCATGGCGACGCCCGCCTCGGATATGACGTGGCCGAGGTACGCGACCGAGGCTACGCCGAAGGCACATTTGGAGCGCTTGACGAAGAGTTGTTGGCGCTGAAGCTCGGAGAAGACCGCACGGAGGTGTCGCAGATGGTCGGCCCATGTCTTGCTGTAGATTAAAATGTCATCAAAGAAGACGAGGACAAACCGGCGGAGGAACGGTCGGAGAACATCGTTCATGAGCGCCTGGAATGTGGCCGGCGCGTTGCAGAGGCCGAACGCCATCACCAGGAACTCGTACAAGCCATCATGCGTGCGGAACGCCGTCTTGTGCACATCTTCGGCCCGCATCCGCACTTGATGGTACCCCGACCGTAAGTCGAGCTTGGTGAAGAAGCGCGCGCCGTGGAGCTCGTCGAGGAGTTCGTCAACCACCGGAATGGGGAAGGCGTCTTTGACGGTTAGTGCATTCAGGGCGCGGTAATCCACACAGAAGCGCCATGCCCCGTCCGGTTTCTTCACGAGGAGGACTGGTGAAGAGAACGGCGAGTCGCTGCGGCGGACGATGCCCTGCTCGATCATGGCGGCACACTGCCGCTCTAGTTCATTCGTGTGGGCGACCGGGTACCTGTACGGGCGCACTGCCACCGGGGATGCGTCAGGCTTGAGGATGATGCGGTGGTCGTGGCCCCGGGCTGGCGGAAGGCCTGTTGGCTCCGCGAAGATGTTGGCGAAGGTACCCAGCAGCCCATCGAGGAGGACATCCGCGGCTTCTACGATGGTTGTATGAAGACGTGGCGCGGTCGGTGATGGCACACCTTGCCAGCAAATGGTGCGGCCTTCGTGCTGGAAGGACATGCATTGGTGAGAGAGGTCCCAGACGATGGGCCCCCTTGCGCCGAGCCACTTGGTGCCGAGGACGACGTCATATCCTGCAAGCGGCATGACGAAGAGGTCTGCTGGGAATGGGTCACCGGCGATAAGGAGGGGTGCGTCACGGATTACGCCCTCGCAGGTGATCCGTTCGCCATTTGCAACCATGGCCGTAAGACGGGGTCGGCGTCGTAGTGGTAAGCCGGTGCGCCGCGCCGCCTCCTCCGAGATGAAGTTGTGCGTGCTGCCCGAATCGAGTAGCGCGACGAGGGACGTGGCCCCAAGCGTTACCGCAATCTGCATGGTACCTGCCGTGGGCACCCCGGCCAAGGCCTGCAGCGAGAAGCAGGGTGCCTCGGCGTCAGCCCCCGCGGTGGTGTCTTCGGTGTCGTCGATCTCTACTCCGTCGACGAAGAAGATGCGCCTGCAGAATCTGTTGTGGCCACGAGTGTATTTTTCGTTACAGTTAAAACAGAGCCCCAGACGCCGCCGTTCCGTCTGTTCCTCCAGAGTTAGCCTTTTCTGGTTGCTCGAGCCGTGGGCCGGGGGAACGCCCACTGGGGGTGCCGGGAGCGCGAGCTGTAGTGGAGGTGCGGCGATCGCTGGCCGTGGCACCGGCGGAGGGAGAAGACCTCGCGAGGTCGGCCGTGTTGGAGGCGGGGCCGACCGGTCGAGCTCCATCATCTCGACCTGGCGAGCGAGGCTCATTGCAGCCGCGAGTGTCTCCGGGTTGTGGATGCGGACCGCGTGGCTCAACGGCGGAAGCAGCCCGCCTGTGTACAGCTGGACGCGCTGGATCTCCTCAAGGCGACCGGCGCGAGGAAGAAGAGCCTGGAAGCGGTTTGAGTACTCTTCCACGGACCCTGTGCGCCGGCACTCGGTGAGCTCAAACAACGGCGCCGAGCGGAGGGGTGGCCCGAACCGCAAGTTGAGGAGGTCCTTGAAGCGGTTCCAGCGCGGTGTTCCCTCGTCCTCCTGCAACTGGATGTACCATAGCTGGGCCACATCCTCGAGGTTGTAGGAGGCCATCCATACCTTTTCTTCCGCCATGGTGCGCTGTTGATGGAAGTAGGACTCGCAACGGTTGATGAAGATGAGCGGGTCAGACTTGCCATCATAGCGTGGGAAGTCCATCTTTTGGAACCTCGGCGGACGGTCGTTGTGGTGCTCGCCAGTCTGTTGGCGATGGCCGGTGGGGGATGACTGGTCGGTGGATAGGGCTTGGATTGCCCTGGAATTGGCCTCGGCGGTGGCTTGGAGCGCCTGAACGGCCTTGGCGAGGTTCTCGATGGTGGCGCGGAGGTCGTCACCCATGGCCGGAGCGACGCAGGGCGTGGTGATGCTCGGTGAAGAAGGGTCGGCGGCCGGTACTGTAGAGGCAGCACAAGAAGGCGAGGATCGCCGGGATCGTGATACCAAGTTGTCAAGGGCGTTAAACCCCTGACTGGCCGGACCTCGGCTACGTAGCTCGTAGCCGCTGTCCGTCTTCTCCGGTGAGGTTAAACCCCTCAACCGCAGGCTTTAGAGAGTGGAAGATAGAAGATATTCTTATTGCTTGGTTCTTCTAGGACTGCTTACATGCTTATATAGCCAACAGCCCCCCTAATGCAAGGAAAGAGCTGCTAACTAGGAAAGGACTATAGATAGAAGGCTATCCCTGATTATGTGGCTATCAGCCCACTTATTTAGAAACTAACTAAAGGAAAGCACAACTAATTAGGAAGGGATTAAAACAGCAAGCTATCTGCTAATTAGGAAGGGATTAAAATAGCAAGCTATCTGCTAATTAGGAAGGGATTAAAACAGCAAGCTATCTGCTAATTAGGAAGGCATTAAAACAGCAAGCTATCTAGTTTCCATCTCAAGCACTTGCCCTGATTTCCTCCTGTGCGCCAGCCATGTGCGACGCGCGTGCCGCTGCGCGACGCACGTCGCGCGCCCGGTGCCGTCTGGTGTATGTCTGGCCGTAACGTCTGGACATGACATAAATGCTTACTGAAGAGATCCAGTAAAGTCTCCATAATGTTGTCATTAACAGGTTGCACCCGGAGTCCTACAGATGTGGTCAAGATGTCTATTTTGGATAAGTAGCTTAGGAGCACCATTTTTAAAAATATGATTTGATATGTGAAAATGGTATAAAGAAATAGTTGAGAGAGGACAGGCCATGGGTGAAGCAAATCATGATACACCATGTATAAAGAAGATAGTGTGGTGTTCTATCAGAATGAGCTATAGATGTGCTTCTGAACACTGGGTTCTCCTGTGTCCAGTCTTACTGCTTTACCTGCTATTCAAATTTTCACCGGATTTCTTTGCTTTCCTGCTGTCCTCTTCTCCTGTAATTATATGTGCTACTCTTCTCCTTGCTGTACTGATAAGTCATGGGAGCACAAAGCTTGCTGAGATCGATGAACAACGGAAAGCTCTTGCCGATACTTCAGCTCCCAAGTCTGCAGATGTTTCCAGAAATATTCACTGTGAGGCACACATGAAATTTTCTGTGCCTTCATTGAAAGAGAAGACAATAAGCTTAAAAGATGGTGAAATTAAAGAGGCATGTTTTGGCAGGGTGAGAGCTACAGAGCATTTTCAGATGGATGACCGTGTTCCTCTTCTGAAGGGAGTTTATCAAGAAAATGAGAGAGCTGACACATTTGATATACTTGAGGAAACACTCACTTCTACTAATTCCATGGTGGCAGTGCACCAAAAGGTTGATAGGGAGGAATTCATGGAGGATAATCAGGAAAGAGAGTCCAAATATACATTTCCTAGCGGCGACAAGGGCGGTAGAGGCGCTAACCTGTTCGAGGCTGTTAATCAGAGTAGAGTGATGAGAATCAGACAACATGTAGCATGCATTCTTCCAGTGAGAATGTTAGGCAGGGTGTTGAAATGATGGCGAATACAGACCATGGTAGAGGATCACCAGATTCACAAAGGGATGAGGTGAGAGTAGTTTCAGAAGATAGGCCAGCAGGTACATGTAAATGGGACCGTGCATTTTCTGTTCGTCATAGGAAGAAGCTTTCTGATATAAAGATAGAGGCCATCAATGGCGATGTGGACAACCAGTATCTTCTGTTCGTCATAGGAAGAAGCTTTCTGATATAAAGATAGAGGCCATCAATGGCGATATGGACAACCAGTTAGACTCATCTCTAGTAGGTTCACCATTTGGTAGAGTTGGCATCAGTGATGGTTCACTAGGCTCTGGTTCTGCTCAGGCAGATTGCACCTCTCCTGATACTCCTACAGCTGACATTGCTCCTGTCTTCCATGAGATTGACCCTCTTTTGAGTGATGATTTCAACCTTCCAGATCCCATAAAAAATTGTTCAGATAGCCATTTCTGCATGCCTCCTCAGGATCCTAAAATTGATGGTGATAGTAATGATGAAACTGACAAGAGCAATGCCGAAGAGAATGACGAGAAGAATGTCGGCGCTGATCCCGCGTTTGGATCTTGTGATGACGAGAAGAATGTCATGGATCTTGGGTACTCTGAGATGGAAAGGAATCGTAGGTTAGAAATCTTGATGGCTAAGAGAAGATCAAGGAAGAACATAATATTTGAACTTGACAGTGACTTGATAGACGTTGATAACGATCAAGTTTGCAGGAGAGCTGATGAAGTGGTGTCTCACCCTGTACAAGTTCAGACTATCTCAGTACCAAAGAGAAATCCATTTGATATTATTTCCTGTTCTGATGAGACAGAAATTCCCAGCTCAGCTCCTTCCATTCTGCACCGCGAAAGAATCGATTTGATTACACTTCTGAGCAATCAGATGAAAATGATCTACATGAACATGACAATTTTGGTCCTCATGAGTTTATGGAAGTGTCCCACCAGGATATGTTCTTCAGAAAGCATGAAAGCTTCAACCTTGGCAGCCAGGGGAAACGTCTCTCTAGATTTAAACCATGTTTTGTCCTTGACCCAATGGACATTGAGGATTCAATGGCAAGTGATTTCCAGATGCAGTTCAGCTGCAAAAGTGTGTCTACATTGAGTGGTGCTGTTACTGAATCTGATAAATTTTCTTCGGTTGCTGATCAAGAGGATCTCAGTGACTGCATAAAAAATGATTCCAGTAGGAAGTATGAACCACCAGACCTACCTACAATGGGTTGAAATTGAATCCTTTAAACAGTGAAACTCGGCAAGCTATCACCTGTGGAATGGAGCCAGTAGAAAATCTTTTTGTCTATTTTGGCGAAGTCTGTGTGATACACCTACGAAGAATTCAGGAATCTCTCTGATGTCATTGCCAAGAATGGTCATGTTTATGTGAAAATGAACTGTAGTTAAGTGTGCATGGCAGGTACACAGAAGCCTTTCACAATTTGGGATTTGTCATTGGCTCATGAAGGAGCAGACCTGTATTAGCCTTTGCTAGTGATGCATATGTTTCCTTTCTTGTTTTTTATCCAAAGGGGTTTGCATTCTTCAGATAAATTTGGTTAGTTCGAAATACAAGGTTTCTCTGTACATTATTGTGTATGTAAACTGGATGAAATATTATACCACTACGGGTGCACATCGTTCTCTTGAACATAAATCTTCAGACTAAGTATGAAAGACGCATGCATCCAAAGGTTTGAACTTATATTGAATAATTGGGACACATCTGAATCCCAGCACTCTATTTCTCTTTGTTTCTATCTCAATTTCTTACAACTCTGATGCAATCTTGAATCACGGTCCTATGGCAAGATTCTTTTCCTCAGCTGGAAGCATAGTATGATGCCAACAAAAAGACTAGCCTTTCAGTCAGAGGAATCAGAGCTGAGCCTGCTGCCATGTCAGGTACACAGTTCACTGCTCTTGCTTCAATGGCATTATACATCTCCCTCTTTGGGTCACACAATTCAAGGAGAAATAGAACAAAGTATCCCAATCATGCATGCATGCATGCTATATAGATTGCGTGTGCATTGTGCAAGTCCAAAGTATTTCCATGCATGCTTGTCTGATCAGTTTTTTTCTGAACTTCGAGCAGAAGCTGTCTGTCCTGTCAGCAAAACGGCATCGTCTGCGTCTTGTCAAGTCGTTCGCGCCACATTCTTCCAAAGAAATCGTTGATTTCTCTACAAGCAACTAGTACAGGCGGTTTGATTGAATGATCACGAAACATGATGGAAAAGAAAGAGTGTTGTCTGCATAGTCCTTGAGGTATGCAAGTTTGGTCGAAATTATTGATTGGGGCTGCGGGCAATTGTTGTGGAAAATGAGGGCACCATCCAAGATAAATTTTTTCTTTTGGTTGGTACTAAAAAGGCGTTGTCTCACAGTGGAGAACCTTGCCAGGCGAGGCTGGCAACATGAAAAAAGATGTGTGCTATGCAACCTCACTAAAAAACTTGTTCGCATTTGTTTTTGGGTTGCACTTACACTAACTCAGTTTGGCGCCTAATCTGAACACGATTATGTATTGACTTTCTTTTGCCTAGTGTTAGAATAACTTCTCTTCACGACTGGTGGTTAACAACGAGACACGGTTTTCAAGGATCTTTGAGAAAATCCTTTGATTCCTTGTTTGGTTTGATCTGTTGGTGTATTTGGAAGGAGAGAAATAGTAGAATTTTTCAGCATAACCATAGAACTTCACTTCAACTGATAGGTGATATTAAGGAAGAACTCTTAGTTTGGAAAGAGGTTGGATTGTTTAATACAAGTCATGCTTATCTCTTTTGATGTTGTAACTATTTTATAGGTGTTACGACCTCTAGGGGACGGTTTTGTATCTCTTTTCTTTGTTTTTCGGTAATCTCTTACCGATGTATACTTTTTTTATTTTACTCTTTCTCTTCCATCTTAATAAATATGTGGTTGGCTCCTTTGAGTCCAACCCGGCTAAAAAAGAAATTATTGATTTATACTTATATGCATCAATCAGATTCAGATCATCTAGAAGCTTAAAAAGTATAAACTTTTAAAGAGGCATTGAGAATTTGAGTGTGCCAGTTACAAACATTGGGCTTCCATGGCTACATTGACAAAAGGGACCAAAGAGTATGTTTCCAATATTCAGTGTTGTCAAAGTTTGGTTTCAAATAGGTTTATATGCTTAAAACTTCATAGGTTGTTTTTATGAAAATTACAACATTATATCTATCATCGAAAATACTTTCATTCTTGCTGTAGATTATGAAGGGTAATGCCAATGTTAACTTTGTGTACTGGATAGTGTGGAAAAAATAATGATAAATAAAGAACAACTCAGGGAGCTTTTTTCTATCATATCATTCAGGAAAGTTGCTGCAGATCTGCACCACATTTTCTACATTTCCGATAAGATCGAAGCTTTGTTTTTGTTTTCTTGTCATCCAACCACATGCCATGTGAGTGATCAGTCAGCAGGATGTGCAGATGAGTTGCTTGTGTTAGGATGGGGTCAGTGTCAGGGCTTGTCCATACCTACGAAGAAACGAACGAAACTGAACACCAATGGAGGACTAGATTCTATTATAGAGCCACAATCCATTAGGAGGCTAATGCTGCTCATAACTTCATGTTTACATAATGATTTGCTGCCAATTTTGTGCAGCCTTGCATCAGGAGAAGGGTTCTGTTCAGGCTTCAGGGATTGCAGTGAAATATATACATTGTAAAAAATTGCTGAAAGAAAAGGTACATTTTTTTTAAAAAAATATGATAGATAAGCTGTTAATTGTATTTGCACCGTTTGACACAACTCCGGATTTATGATTTCTTAGAGTTGGTCGAACATAGCTATAAATGGTTGAATCTACGTGTGGATTGATGATATTTAGTTGAATCATTTAGTTTTATTTTATATTAAAAACAAAATTTTAAATCGCTTTTATTTTACCATCAGATCTAGTATATGTCTTGAAGGCTAGAGCTGTGTCAAATCCACTTAAATCCAGAATTCCAGATCTGTTAGTCTTCTGTTTGTTTAAACTTTTAAAAGATAATCATGCAAACCATCACATCTCAGGCGTCTCTACAGCTGCTGGAGGGCATTGTTAATGCCAATCTTAAGCAAAACACACATGCTGCCAGGTGCCAGCCACCCTGGTCCAAGAACACACACATGCCCGTGGTGAAGAACAGAGAGGATAATGGCCATGCATGGCAGCAATCAGATCATGTGTCCACTCTGCAATTTGAACCTTGTGGATGTGGAGGAGGTGCTGCCAACACCAACCAGCTTCTTAGTCATCTCTTAATCTTTGCCTCTGAAATATGATATCTTAAGTGATCCATGTGAGCATGGTTGTACTCGCTTTGAGCATGTTTGGTTATCGCTTAACTTTGTCAAACTTTTCCACACCAAAATTTAGAGCAGCGTTTAGATCACCGCCGTATTTTTGCTCTACTTATCATTGACTCATTTCTTTACCAAACTTGGCCTAAATTACGGCGTATAAATTGTTACACTTACACACACTTTTGATAAGGTTTGGCAAAATGTGGTAATTTGTGGGAGTGAACCAAACATAACATTCTAAGTTCAATCCATTTTTGTGCAGTGAAGCAGCTGTTTTTAACTTACAAGAACAGGTAAATAGGTTCAATCAATGCCACAGCGAATACACAACTACCTTCTCCCATCCAATCAAGGTGGGCTCTCCATGTCAGCTACAATGTGCACAAATATCTTCAATCAGATGGCCCACATCCCTAAACAAAGCCTGCAGACCCCATGTACCAATCCTGGCACAGGCCCTAGTGGGGGTGTGGCAGCCATTCCCATGTAAAATCCATGTGATCTCACTCTCATCTCACCAGACTTTCAGTAAAAACTTCAGTCATCTAGGTAGTTTGAAATCTGTCTGGATTGACATCATACAGAGGACTGAGATAATCCAGTGGTAAAAAGATCAATCTAGACAAGATTCTCATAGAAAAGGGACTTTAAAGCCGACTCTAAGAAATTGATTTCCTCAATATAGCCCCATCTATTGCTGCTCATCTCTGCATGGCAAAAGAAAAACCAAAACTTTCACAAACTGCATTGCACATTTGCACCCACCAAACCAGGAAGCATGCAAGGTCACATGCTGACACCAACAAGAGGTGTCAAGTGTACATCTCTACCCTGGAATCTGAATGACAGTAGTGCTGCTGCCTGTCTCAAGCAGCTTACATAAGTGAGCTGACAATGGCACTGCAAGCCCCACAAGTTTTCCCAAAGGTAATGCATTTTGTTATCACACATGCTTGTCTTGATCCTTGAGATTAGATCAGGCTAACTGCAGATTACTACTGGATGGACACACACATGTAGCTGTGAATCCTGTGATGCATTAGATAGGTTTGGTGGTACTAGAGGTTCAGAAGAAGCTCCGGCCGCCAACTCCGAGTCTGCATCAGGTGGGCGTTTCTTGGCAGATTCTACTTAGCATTTGCAGAGGAAACGGTGTGCTCTGCTCCTCCATTCTGCCACAGGTTTTCCGGTGTGATGGTTAGCAAATAGTAAGTAGATTGTGATTTGAGAGAGCATGATAGTGTAGGTGAGACATGTTTTTTGACATGGTTTAACCGCAAATTCTAGATGACAACTTGTTACAGATATATCATACATCATATATTGTCGATTGTACAGATTTTTTTAAACAGACATCACAAGATTCACATTCTTTAAATTGCTAAAAGATGGAGTTTTTTCTAAAACTTTCCATATAAAAATTATTTTAAAACATTTATAATTTTTTAACATTAGTTTGAGAATAAGTGATCCTTGCTACAACACGACTAGGTTATCTTTACCAATCAAAATGATTTGTTACCACGCAAAAAACAGAGAGCGAATCGGAGCTGGAAAATGACGCGACTGAAATCGACGCGTTGGTTGGTTGCGCCGTTTCACCGGTTTAGTGTACGTAGCCAGCCGTTCACGTCGGCCTCAATTACTCAATCACTCGGAAGTCTGAACACACAATTATTCTATCTACGTGGCAAGAGCTTAAAGTTTAAAATTCAAGATTACAATATAAGTACGATTATTACATAAACATTAATATAGCTGATTATAATTATTAGTTATATCACTAGTTATGACTATCATTTAAGCTTATACTTTTAACATAAGCTATGTCAAAGATGACCTTAAAAGTTAAACCCATGCATCTGGGCATCATCATTAGCAGAATGTTAAAAAATAAATCTTGTGCTGAATAAACACTTGATACGTGATGTGGTGGCCAGGTAAAAAAATAGTCAGATTGATTTGTATGTAATCATGCTGATAAAACAAGCATTAAGATGGACTTCCATGGGTATGTAAAAATAGAAATTTACCGGTCACTGTTGGACCTCTACTGCTGACGTGGAATGGACGGCGCGGAGCCGTTACTTAACGGCGCCCCCACCGCCGAGACAACGTTAAAGCCGCGACCAGTGGTGTGAGCGAAGAGATGCGCGTCTTCTGCACAGAAAAAAAGAAGAAAAAGAGGGCAAATCAATCCCCAATTTCTCGTTCTCTAAACCCTATTATCGTCCAATTCGCACCAGCAGCCTCCTGCCTCCCAAATCGAAGCTTTTGGGTGATCTGGCTGGTCGGAGGAGCGACGCGGCGCACGATTTCTTGGGAATAAAACTGCTGGTTTTCTCGGCCAGAAACCGTCGCCAGGTTCTTGGTGTTTCTCGTGCCACTGCCAGGCACCTTCCGGTGCTCGCCGGCGTCGGATCCGGCCGTGTACCGTCCAAAAGTTGTTTTTTGGGAGGGGACGTTTCGGCTTTGCGCTCGATTTGTTCACGTTGAGTTGGGTTCACACCCGGCGGTAGCGGTGACTGAGGTACGCCTCTCTTGGGTTCGTCTGCTCACTTCCTGATTTCAGGCTTCGGGCTAGTTTGTTCAGTTTTTTACGGTGATTTTTTGCATGCTGTTTTAATTATTTGCCATTCAATTCACCTTCCCGGTCCAAATCCGTGTTCTTACCGTGGTTGTTCTTGTTCTGTTCAGATGGTTGCGTCGCCTTGACGTCCTGTAGCCCTGTTGCTGTTGCCATTGCGTGAGCCATTCGGAGAGGCCAAGGTTGGGCAGCTTTGTTCGTGGCATTTCCGTTGCAAGATAGTGCTGCATTTCGCGGCAATCTTTGGAGGCATTTGATACGCGGCGTGGCACAAAAGGTGTGACCTTTGGATTGTTCAATGCATCCCAGGGCTCGAATCCACGCAGACCCGGTGCTAGAGGTGGTCGACCAATTCGACTGCCTGCCAGATTCACTTGTTCTTCTGATCCTCAACAATGTCGAGGATGTGCGATCGCTTGGCCGGTGCTCCGCCGTGTCTAAGCGGTTCTATGGGCTTGTTCCTCTTGTCCATGATGTGTATGTCAAGATTGACCGTGTTGTGACGGTTGATGGAGATGCCGAGGATACTTTCAACATGTCCTCGCCAAAGCCCAGGAACATCCTCTCGCATTTCTTGAAGATGATGCTGTTCACAATTATCAAGCCGTTCCACAACATGCGCAGCCCAAATGGTGCTGGACGGCCACTCTTCCCACAGCTTGCACAGCACTCACCAGCGCAGGTGCTCCGGAACTTCACGCACATCCGGAATCTTCGGATCGAACTACCCTCTGGGGACGTGGGGACTGAGGAGGGAGTTCTCCTGAAATGGCGAGCAGAGTATGGGAGTACACTTCAGAACTGTGTGATTCTGGGGGGTACTCGGGTTGACCGCAAGCCTGTTGGTGCAGAGCACGAACCCTCTTCGGAGGACAATGGAAGCATGCCAGAATCTTTCTATACCAATGGTGGGTTGAAACTCCGTGTCGTGTGGACAATCAGCTCTCTGATTGCAGCATCAACGAGACATTATCTTCTCCGGTCAATTATCAAGGATCATCGCACGCTTACAAGCTTGGTGCTGACTGATGCCGATGGCCAGGGCACATTGTGCATGGGCACAGAGCAGCTGAAGGAGTTTAGAGAAAACCAGTTGTCAGCGTCAGCATGTTCTAACAGGACTCAGGTCCCAGCATGCAACATGAAGCTGAAATACGCTCCATATCTCGAGCTTCCTGGCGGCACTGCACTGCAAGGTGCTACATTGGTTGCTATCAAGCCCTCAACTGAGGGAAACAATGTCAGTCATATCAGCCGCAAAGAAACAGATGCATTCATCTCCGGAGCATTTGACGGACCATTCAAGTTTGCTGTGAAGGCACTGATGAAGAGGCGAACGTACCTCCTGGAGATGAATGGCTTCTAGATATCTAATATCTTGTGCTACTCTTAGGTATCTAGCTTGTTGGTGCAGGCATGATTCTGTTATTTAGTTTCTTTAACTTCTGCTCAGTGTAATAGGTTGTGCTTGTTGTCTGTGGTGTTAGCTCCCTGTACAGTGGTGACATTTTGTTGTTTATATGGAAATCATATCAACTATCAAGTTAGTGTATCTTTCTCGTTCTCTCCAATGCCATGTTTGTCACTTTTATCCCTCTACCACCCGTCTATAATTTTATTTCTAAAGGATGATGTTTATCTATTTTGCCAAACTAAAACTAGCAAATGATAAACCACATGTTCTGTTTGTGTCCTCTTGCTATTTGCCAGTGAGATAACTTTGTGTTGATCCCTTGTATCTGCATGGGTGCAGATGTTGCATTGCACTAAAATGTTGTTGCCTCTATGTTGCTACCACTTTATGGATAAAATTAGTTTATGTACAACTTACTCTTGCGCTCCCAGAAAATGGTTGGAAGCAATTTCATAGGAGGTTGCTGCTAGCCTTGAAAAGAGACGGCAAGATTCTTCTTCCAGGTAAATGACATTCATTTTGTGATTATGAAATGAAAAGGACTAATCTGATGCTGACAATTCGTGCAGGATAACAGCTGCCATTTTATTTTGTCCCGCGTGTTCATTTCAATGTTTTTATTATATCCTGATTCCTGTTATAGTTGTGAGGTTGCTTTTCTGAAGTTGACTTTGCTAGGGGCTTAGTACTCTTTTTGTGCTACTCTTATCACTTTGGGTTATATGGGTAGAGCTTCTCTCATATTTATCTAGCTTACCTGCTTGTAAAAAGTGCAGTTCCAGTTTCATCCTTGATGTTAATGACAAGATATAGATTCTGAGATTCAGTTCCAATTCCATGTGATTTAGGCTTGATCGGGCTCTTAGAAGCTAGAAACACATAAAATATTTGGCATTGGAAGTTCTCACAACAGCAACAATTTGTTAACTCTTGCTATGAATAATTAGAAAGATTTGCTATTTTGGCACTTCAAATATGTGCATTTTGATATAATAACACTTCTGAAGCTGACATGTAGGACCGTTTGAGTCAATAAAAGACATTTGTTTGGAGTGCTAAAATAGCAAATCTCTCGAATAATTAAGGGCGTGTTTGGTTAGATAAAAAGTGGGATGTGATGGTTTATTCTAGTTTGCAAGGATGGAGTGGCTCCATTTTAGTTTTTCGGATTTGATGATGACTCTATCTCACTTTAAAATCTTAGGTCTATTGTCATTATCACATCCTAAGTGAGATGACTACATTCCACAAATTTTGAATGTATTTTTTTTTTTGGGGGGGGGGGGTTGAGCTTGTTGTTTAGCATCTAGTGAAATATTCTCCTATGAGAGTAACTCCACACTTCGTCCGCCAACCAAATACTTAAAGTTACAAAACTATAATAGAACCGTTTCATTTGACTCTACTCTATAACCAAACACGCCGTAAAAGGTTTTAAAGATTCAGATCTTTCATGAGGTGACTCATAAGGTGGGGCCCTGAAGTAATTTCCTCTACATTTATACCACTTGAACTTAGCCAGCATGAGTACTTTCTAATACTATGCTAAAATCATGGGGAGTATGGAGAATCTTTGGATAATGTCCATGTCTGATGTCTCAACTCTCCATTGTGTATATTCCTTTCAATAAATTGTACACTTGTGAGTTAACATCTTATACAGTTAGTACAGTTCAACTTGCAAATATTTTGTCTCATGGGCTATTATATTGCTAATAGTGATTTAGATATCCTTCCAAAATAAAAGAAACAATTGGTGTATGATTGATCTTAGATGCTCACTGTGTGATTTAGTTTATGTAGCTCAACGGGGAAGTCACGTCAACTTTTGAGCTTTGGAAATGGAGATGATTTTTCCATGCAAGTCCTCAGTACTGACTACTGAGCACATGGAACTTGGAAGTTGGAACCAGCCATGGTAAGTCTGAAGACAAACTTGAGCAGAGGTCCACGATGATTTTGGAATAAACAAATTATTTGCCTCATTAGCACTACATTTCTGTGAAAGAGATGTGAGCAACTTAGCATCGGATCCCATCAGAACCCTGAAATTAAACGTGTTCAAAGCCAGCCTATCACATCCTTGATACAGGACTTTCAATCAAGTCGGGTCTAGCGCTACATTTCTTACCAAACAACCTAGATGCAATCTCAGAAGTTAGGGCATCTTTAGAGGAACTTCAGATTCTGAAAAACAGAGTATGAGTATCTAGCCGGTGTTTCGAAACTTTTAAAACAAATAGAATATGAAAAAAGCAGCACACATGAGCTTCCAGAAAAAAAAAGGAAAACTGCCTTGGAATGTTCTTTATGCAAATCTATGAGCTCCCAGAAAGCTGCTTACCAGCAGAAGGTTGGTTCTAACAGCCTAGAATTGCACTAGGGTAATCCACACCAGCTGGAAAGGGCTTCCAAAAGGCAACAAGTTCATCCTGATCCTAGGGCTAAATCGGTGACTTTCTGAAGAACTAGCCTAAAAGACAAAACCCACATCGTTCTCTATTATGGCTTTGTTTACCTTGTTTGAGTGTGTGGCATTCTTGTTAAGGGCAGGGAGGACAATTTTTACATGCACTTTTCTTGGTAGATCAAGTTGGTTTTACTCTCCTGTATATCAGCAGCAGCAGGCTGCATCAGTTACATGCAGAAAAAGCTGGAGCTGATCGGAGAAGCTTTGCCTATGGATCAAATCAAATTGCTAAAAAATCTCCACTTGCAGTGAATCTTTTACATGCTTTAGCCTCGTGGCCACCGGCCACGCTTCTCCATTGACCATCTTAATGCAGGCTCATGTGTTGATCAGTCGACGCAAGGTCTGAAAATCTGACAGCTGGTACTGCGAAACTACAGATTTAGCTCTGAATCTGACATATTCCATGTCTGAAGCTCTGATTTGTTATGATCTTATCCATTCAACTCCAGAAATGTACATTATGCACATGACCCGATCAAAGTGCACGGAAGATCAGATTAAAATTACTTTAATCGTAACATGCTCGCTGTTAAAACTGTAGTTTAATCTTTGTATTAAACAACTTGGCAAATAGACGCAGTTCTTTTCTGTCTGAATTTGGGGTATATGAGATATCAGCATCAGTTAAGTTGTAAAAAATGATATCTGCACTGATGAGCTCAGGAGCAAAAAAAATGCAATGTTCTAATTCTTCCGGAAAGGAAGAAGCAAGCATCAAAAAGTGTCAGAAAGACGAGACAGACACGCACACGATGGTGAAATTGTTTCCTTGAACAATCTGCAAGAGATCACTATTTAATCTATCCACCAAATTTCGCCAGTTCAAAGATAATCAACACTGGTAGCACATCCAAGCACTCCCCAGGCCATACATTCTGTATTTTTACACGTAACGAGTTTCTGAATTCTGATCAAGCAATGTGCAATATCGTCGATTTGGATGGACTTGCAACATTCAGGCGAAGCGGCCTCTCATGTCTTTAGCGCGCCATATGCTTGATCCGCCTCCTTACAAGCCACAAAACTTGGGGAGTCCATGTTTCAGGTAAATCATCTGTACTTGCCTAGCTCCACTTTTTTCTTGAGTGCCTTCTGTCCGTGGTATATGAACGAGTCGATGATGCCAGAGACGGTGAAAACCCCTGAGGACAAAGCAGACAAAGCACAGTAATTTGCATCCATACTAGGTTTCTACATGTGCAGATGTACTTGTACAGCCACAGAGCTGTACAAACAGATGGCAAAATCCTCAAAAGGTCAGCGGTTTACATACACATTAACCAAGTTTGGTCAAAGAAATATTGGAGCATTCATGTCCAGGAATTAGAAGGTTTTGTTAGTGAAAACTGAAGAGATAGTGTCTTTTTGATGTGATAGAGAAAAACAAGATTGGCCAGTTCGTGAATAAAATAGAGGTAATGCTCATACCTCCCACTATAGCGCATAGATTCGTCAGATAGTGGAGCAGGGATCTATTTTCTTCTGTGAATATTACCTGTAAAAATGAGGCAGACACTTGAGTTGTAGTTCAGTCTTAGTGGGTCACTGATCTAAAGAGCTAAAAAGAGTGACTTTCAATCTGACAAGACTATGCTAGAATTAATTAATAGTTATATTGGTACAAAACTGTATAATGCTATCCATATCAGTTCGAATATAAGCACCATCAATTTTGTTTTCAAGTGTATGGCGCACATGCACAGATATGCATGGAGCCATTCGGCAAAAGAATGGTACAAGGATAAATGAATAATGGATAAAA
This sequence comes from Zizania palustris, assembly GCA_019279435.1. Taxonomy (NCBI): domain Eukaryota; kingdom Viridiplantae; phylum Streptophyta; class Magnoliopsida; order Poales; family Poaceae; genus Zizania; species Zizania palustris. The sequence continues at coordinate 51,856 of JAAALK010001907.1, forward strand.
CCAAAGTGTATGGCAGGATACTCCTAACAGATACATAGACTATCAATGAACTGATTCTAACTACAAACAAGTAAAACTAGCTTTAGAAACTTTCTATGACCTAAGGCTTAAAAAAACTGCTAGGACCTGCAATTCCACAAGTATGCAGTTTCAGAATAGATAAGGTGGGGTGAAATACATATTCTATCTTTCCTGCATGTCCTAAGTATTTAAATAGTATTGAATTTGGGGAATATGTTGCCTTTGGGGCATTCTCCATGTGCAGCAAGAGTCGATACACCAACACAGCCAACCAGTGAAAAGAGAAGTGCGGCAACACATATCCACAGGTTTAGACGGCAAGCGTACAGCAAGCTAAGAGTCATACAAGTACAAACAAAGAACATGTTTAAACAGAAATCACTATATGTGCATCTTTCCTCTCCATCATTACCTTTATAGGTGAGAAATCATAGAAGAAAAATACTCCAGGCTGGGGTTTAGGACGAATATTCCCATCTCTAAAGTGCTCCGTCACAGAGAACTGTGAATGAGGCAACAATAAGATCATTAAGCTTGGAAAAGGTAAAAACGGAGTATAGATGATTCAATCCACCCACTGACTTGATTCGAGTCAATCTTGCGCCCTCTTATATCTGTGTAAATTGTAGGGACAACCTGGTTTGGAAAACCCAGTAAGTTTCTTATAGATTTATGGTTTGAGGCAGAAACAACTCATAGAAATGTAAACATGGATAACAAGAACTCACTTTTATGAAGTATTGGTATGTCCCATCTGATGCAGGTTGTGTCCACTGAGCACTGCATTCATGGAATTTGTTAGCACCAGAGGGTACAAAGATTAAAATTGAAAAATAATGCATTAGGAGAATGGGTGCCAGATTGTATCATATGCTCAATGAGCTAGAGCTATGGGCTTACTTATCAAGTGGATTAACAACACCAGGGAATTCTGTCCCAAAGGACAGATTATTTATTATATGTGTGATCTGGTAAAATTATACACAAACATATCAGAAATACTGAGGGCAAAAACATAAACAAACTAATCTAAGGAAAGGAAACATTTATGTGGACTACTTACATTGAAACCTTGCTCAAGTGCCGACAGCTCAGGCACATTAATATTTGACTGATAAAATCCTTTGCCTGGAGCAAAGTGGAAGTTCCCTGCAACTTTGCTGACATCTAAGAATCCATGGACATTACAACCTTCACCTTGTTGAGTTTTAACTCTTTCGACAAAATCCTCTCGAGCACACTGTCATACCCATCATAAACATGATTAGATCTTATCGGTTCCAATTAGGGGTGAAAACGGCTCAGATAGTTTCTGACCGATGTGGACGATTTTCAGAAACAGACTGTGTTAGCTCAGAGCCTCAGATAGTATCATATAAGGAAATGAGTACAGGCTTTTTTCTTCGAAAACAGAAACAAATACAGTAAAACCAGTATCCGATGGAAACAGATACAGATACAAATTATCTGGATAGTAGTTGTCTGGATATTTGGGAATAGAGGTTTGGCCCATTCATGGTATGGTGGCACTAAAGCCCATATCCCTAGCTTAAGTCTAGCCCACATATTACTCTATGAGTGTTTAGTATTTTATTTTAAAAACATAGTACCTAGCTATTAATGTAAATATTATGTACCAGTTTTTCCCACTCTATTGATGTTTATGGTTATGAAATCAAGTGGCATATACCATATATTGATGTACAGATATAGTAATATACAATTGTTCAAATTCGAAGAATTTGATCTATCCTTTTGGATAAAAGAACTAATCGTGTCTCTCAGTTAATTTGGGAAGCAAGGTGTTAAGAGGTTTTCATAATCCGATAAATCTTCGTAATTGTATCTGTTCTGGTCTGTATTCGATCTGCATATGTATTCGATGCTATTCGTTTCCATTTTTGTATTCGGGGTATTCATTTTCACTTCCAAATCCAAGAAAAAAATGAAAACAAATGTGGTAAAGCCTTCTCCTGTCTATATCCGAGCCGTTTTCATCCCTAGTTGCAATCAGCAGAAGATTGGGAAATTTTGAAAAATGTTAGCAGTTAGCACACAAAACCTAGCTATGTTGGAGGTTAGGATCCAAAATATAAAGTATACATTGTAGAATTGTAGAACTGTTGGCCATGTTTGATTTGCAAACTTCTAGCAGATTATCATTTTACTATCTGATTCATGTTATTGGCCATGAAAAGGTCCAGTAAATCTCATAGAAATGGCCATCAATTAGTAAAGCATGCCTCACTTTTACTCCAAGATACAAGTAGCAGATATGACAGCACCTCAGGCTCATTTTGCCATGTAGAAGCACGTAGTATGCCACACAAGCTCCTCACAAGTTTAGAATGGGCAGGAATATGCACATGAGACAACCAAGTACATGGCATGCCAACACATCAGGAATAGGTCAGTTCTGTTATTCTTATTGGTTAGGGGAGAGAAGCTAGGCAGAAATAGAACTGATGATTGAGGAATAAAATTTATTGGTTACTAACATAAAGTAATAGTGATTTCTGAATAGATATATTAATTGAGTACCTTACAATCTTCAACATTATTTACCATATGAATCTTTTCCCAAGCTTAAACTAAGTTCAAGAGGACTCAATGGAAAACTAAGAAAGGACTAGTAAACTATGCCAAAATAATTAGTATACCTGGTCAATTAGGTCAGGATTTGTAAGGGCCCAACCTTTATTCTTATATGCATCTCTAACTTCTTCACAAGAATTGCAGCATTGTTCATCCGACTGAAGTCCAAATGGGTGTAAGCAGTCCAAAGTCAGAAAGTAACAAAGAATGAGATAAGTTCAGAAAGCTGAATAAAAGGCATAAAAAAACTCCCGTGAGAAATGAACAAAGAAAAAGTTGAGCATACCTCCTCAGCACCATAACATGTGCCACAATATTCTTCCCCTTTCCCGAGCCTTCCTCCATGTTTTTGCAATGGACTCTCTATCTATAGAAGGCAGCAATAAGAAATTGATTTAAATGGATGCAGGAGTATATTTTCAGAATCTGGATAGTCCACTGCTGATAAAAAAATATATGCACTGCTCACAATATATCCCCATGTAAAAAATAAGAAATAAGGTATTCATAAAAAATATTGAAGTGCTTGAATTTCGAACTTGTCTTTCAACAACTACAATGGTACAGACCTACAGTGCTGGAGAAATATTATACTACCAAGAATAATTTTGGTGTTCTGTGTTTTTTAATGAGCTCAACCTCAAAGAGTAACTGAAGCAGCGATTACCAACCTTTGCTCCGCCAATGCCTTCCTTTCTAGCTTCAATAACATTACCATGTGCATCTAATCTTTTCTTTTCAATATCATGCCTCTACAAGAAACAATAGAAATGATAAGACGACAAATATGAATGCACAGACTAAGAATAGAAAAGGAGATAAACTAAGAGCATACAATGTCATGATGCTGCTCTCCACTTATATCCATCGTGTCAACACTAAGAAGGGTGCATGGAACACTCGGAAAAGTAATATCAAACTGCAAAACAGTTTTAGCAATAAAAGTTAACATGGAATATTCACTCCTAATTTTCAGCAGATTGTAAGAGAATAGCACATAAAGAGTTTGCATTTTAAACTAAAAACAATAGAAGTACAACAGATAACTTGAATCTAGTTCAACAATAAAATAAATACTAACATTGACTCGTAGCCTTCTCCTCTTGATGTGTCTACCACTAGCTTAGTCTCTGTTGCTGAATAAAAATATGACCCTGCAAAACATTATATGAAAGAACCTTTTCACTACATGAACTTGCTAAAACAAACACTAAATAATTGTCCAAACAAAATGTACATCAAAATCAAAAAACTTAATAGCACCACTTGTTCCCCAGAAGTAATTGGCAAAATAATTGGAATATCAATAGAATTTTTCAACAATAGAATTATATAAAAATAACTGTAAAATGAGATACCATTTTCATCATATAATTTTGCATGCATGATTGAAAACACAGACAAAAAAGCAAAACAGGAAAGTTACCATTCAAGAACAAATTGTGGCAGCAGTACATAAATTCAAGTAATACCAGAAAAATCGATTCTTGCCCCCTCACCAAACGGTCAGAACAGCAGGAACTAGGCCAAAAGCTTTTGGGAACTTTTCAAACATATCATGCACAAAAAGGGAAAGGAAAATCGCACGCGTCATATATCAGAATATCACCATTGGAAGCAATACGCATCTACTGTCATTGTGTCAACTAAAACATGCATCTTTAGTTTTTGACTTTTTTCACACTAGATGCACAGCGCCTAGCCAAAATCACGCCTTTTATTGTTTTTTTACCATAAGCGCGCTCAGAAGCCCTTGCAAATCTTCCAAATGTTGAAGCAAATAGCAGCATGCCCATCGCATCATTGAAATCAAACCATGCGCAGAATCCCCATCTGTTACCAACTATCAATCCCAAAAGACAGCTCGAAATCCGACCGTATTGAGAACCTTACGCCTCAAATTTCAAACCACGGAGAGCCATTACGGCCACAGAGTCAGCGCGGAACAGAACAGCCTTGCTTGCTTTGGCTTCGCGAGCACTTACTGGTCTCGGAGATGAACAGCAGCAGCATGACGACGGAGGCGACGAGCGTGACGACGCCGCCGGAGAGCGTCCGCTTGTAGAAGTCTTCGTTCACCTTGGGGTAGGCATCCAGCCCCTTGAGCTTCTGCAGGAACCCGTCCATCTCCCCTCGACCGCCACCACCTCCACCACCTCCTCCTCCGCCGCCGCCGCCGCCGGGGCCACAACGCGGCTGCGAGCTAGGCGAGTCCAACCCTAAAGCGCCCGACCCGATCCGACCTCCCGAGAGCAAAGGTAGCCGGCGCGAGCCGAATCGAGGAGAGATTTGACCGCCGCGAGACGCCGCCGGGCTCGGGATTAGTCGCAGAGGAGAAGATGATTACGAGGAGGAAGAGATGTACTCGTAGCTGAGGCGGACGCGGTAATGGTGGAATTTAGGACAAATTTCCCGCACGCGGGCCACGTGGCGGCATCCCAATGGCTAGCGCCGGCGGAAATGCGTTGGACTCCGCCTACGTGGCAGGTCGGGTTCGGTTGCGAAGCTGTTGGCCAAACCAAACCCGGTTTCTGCCCTGCACCGGATTTTAATGATTTCTCCTCGTCTTCCCTTTTCGAAGAAATTAACCGCTAATTTGGATATTATGAGATTTTGAATAGTTATATTTTACAGTTTTTTGTACTATGACGCCGGTAGGGTTGTAGGGTTTTAGGTGGTGTTTGGTTTGTTAAGATAATGTAAATGGTGATAAAATTAATTACGGTGCTAAGTGATAATAATATATTATATTATTATGTTTGTTTGGTTAACCAGTGTAATGTATTTTGTTTACATTATAATGTTTGATTGATAAATATAATGTATTATGGTAATGTAATATGATATCAAACTGGTTAGAGTGTAATGAAATAATTACTATGTTACAATTTGATTACGTGGAATTTAATACTAATATATTCAAATAAAACAAAATCTAACATAATTAATTTGCGCTAGTTATTCATAATTTAAGAGAATTTCTTCTTTGTTAAGGGAAGTTATCAGCGCAGCCGCATCGAAGATGGGGGTGTTTGGTTTGGGGCTGCTAAAGTTTAGGGACTAAACTTTAGTCCCTTTTAGTCCCTAAATTGCCAAACTTGGGGACTAAAAGGGACTAAATTTTAGTCCCTAAACTTTAGCCCTTTAGTCCCAAAAACCTTGCTAAAAGGGACTAAAAGTACTACTTACCTCACATTCCCCACTCTCTTTTAGTCCTTTAGTCCTTAGAACCAAACACGAAGGGACTAAAGTTTAGTCCTATAAAAAAGAGGAGACTAAAGTTTAGTTTAGTCCCTAAAGGAACCAAACAGGTCCGGAGTACAATGGTATCTTATTTTTTAAAAAAAAACTATTATATCTATAAGATTATATGTTCACAACTTTTTTCTATATTACATCTATTATATAGATAACATAGTTTTGGATCCTATTAATATTCGTTAAGTGTGGAAAGAAAGATAATATATATTATCATTCATCGGTGTAGATAATACCACTGTATTAGTGGAATCATGGTTGCAACTAGCAGCTCATTCTTGGGGTTTTAATTAAACCTTTTATGCTGAAATGGCTAATCAGTGTTAGTTTTTAGCTGTGTTAAGGAAAAAAATAAGTTTTTGTTTTGGGAGTACAAAATACAGGTGAACAAACCTGCTAGGGTAACGTGCCAGGGGTGGACTCTGATAGCTACTAGAAGCTTCGTCGATGGTCAACATTTATTTCCGTTATGTTCTAGTCCACTATATATATCTTTTCAATACAGCTAATCTACTAATCTGTCATCCGTGTGGTCAACGGTGACTCGTGCCAGGCCGTTAGAACCTCAAGAAGACTTGATTTAATTATTAGTCTTTCAACTTTTCTCAATAAATTTTTTTCTATATATCTTTTTATCTACTGTTGTCTCACAAAAACTTTTTATTCATTCAATACCTGTAATCTATAAATATCCTCAAAGCAAGTCTTAATAAAATACAAGAATAACTTTTACCTAACCCTAACTTATCACTTCAGGTGATGCAAACCTGAAGCAGCAATCAACGAATCATGCCATGGTTGAAGGACAAAGCAAGCACATATTCAAACTTTGATTTGAGATGTTAATCCCGCTGTCTGAGCATGAATATGAATTATCTTAGAACACAGAATAGGCACACTATATTAACATGCTTGATGTAGATCTCATAAAACAAAACCATAGACATGCCTTAACAATATGGAGTATAGATCCAACTCATCATAGAAAATTACATAACTAAAGATAAAGATAACAAGAAATTGCCATTGGTCATGTAAGCACGTCTGGACGCTACACCTCAACTAAACAGGTAAACTTCTCTTCACTGGGCAGGGGTGGTATTGATGATGTCTGAGTCACCTGAAGCAGAAAACGATGCAAACAATTCAGTACTTGTGAGAATGCAAACACAAACAGAAAGATATTTAAGTGATATCAATAACAACGAACCAGGATCGATGATGCTGAGGCAGCACACCCGGTAGTACTTGCCGCAGGCAGTTCCAAGATCAACATTGTCTGAAAGCCCAGGCCAAAGCAAAACATGAATCACCAAATTATATCATGGAAAATAATTCATAACATAGATGTATACAGTTGAGAAAACACAGGGTGAATTCTGAACATCAAAGAAGCATTTTGCCAAGGTTCAGAAGGATGAAACAAACTCACTTCCATGGAAGTGATGCACACTAATTTTTCCCAACATGGCATAGTACTCAATCTCAGACTTCCTAAGTGGAGGGCAGTTGTTTGCGAGGATTATCAGCTTCCCTGAACATACAAAAGAGGTGACAATTAGATAATCAATATCACACTCACGTGTAACCAATAGCACATTAGCACTTATCTGAAATCTTCCTACATGTTGGAACTAGTTCATTCAACTCAAGAAAAAATCACTCTGACCAGTTCTAAAGTTAACAAAGAGCAACACAAAGATTTTAACTCAGTTTGGTACCAACTTTACATTTAATACTTACTGAACACAAGCTACAAGTATATATCTTAATTAATATCCAAAGTCAACCAGCAACATAATAAGCACAATGCTGCATCGCTTGTATGTACGCACATTAAAATCTGAATATATCAAGTGTAAGGACATAGCTGAGTCCGCTCAGATACCATCAGACCATTTCATACAGCATACTACAGACAATGTTCTACCCTGAGCAAACAACAAATGTTTCAACCTCCAGTTATCCCCCAGATACAAAAGGGAGATCAAGGAGAACTCTTACCGAAGAGGCCGGTATTGTTATAGGGCACTGTATTCATCACTAAGGCACAGCAAAAGCAAGCCAAAGAGGTAAACTTCAGTCTCATTCAAGACAACACTGGGGTGTGATTCAATTCACAACATATCTCATAGAATTGCAAACAGTAATCCATCTAAACTTTAGATTAGAGCTGATCGATTTGCAAAGGATTCACAATTCGACAGATAAATAACACCATAAAACGCACTAATCTCTGTCCAAAAACTAACAAATAGATCTACAAGCAGATTGTGATAAGCTAGGAACACATCTACAAACCAGCACAATCCCACCACACAATTCGGACGCAACGAGCGAACTAATCGATCATCCACCACTAGCGGATCGAAAATCTAATAAGTTCGTAAAATAGAGAGGCGGGATCGATACCCTTGGAGTTGCGCAGCGTCTTGAGGACGGTCTTGTAGCCGAGCGTGTACTTGCCACTCTTCATCACCAACTGCAGCTTGTTGTTGATGTTATCCGTGCTCTTCTTCTGCATTGCAGACACCATCGCGGCGATCGAAATCCATTAGAAACCAGAAAGAGAAATAGAGAATCGGGACAAAATGGGGGAAGGAATAGGGGAGGAGGGGGCATCGACTAGGGTTATTACAGTCTTCTTGGTGGGAGCCATCGTTACGAGCGGCCTCGCCGGCGACGAGCACGGGGAGCGGTGGCGGGTGGCTTCGGCGTCGGCGTCGGCGTCGGCGGCGCGAATGGGCGGCTCGCTAGGGTTCACTGCGCGAAGGAGTAATTATATAGGTGCGTCCGTGCAGTTCATATTACACTTTTACCCCTGGGCCTCCATATATTGGGCCTAACTGAGCCCAAAATGAACAGTTGGGCCCGCAGTTTGGGTTGTCAGAAAGTAGGCCCCACATGTCTGTACGCGCTGATTAATATGGACCAAGCTGACAAGCTCTCCTCTATACACGAAACCCTAGCCGAGTCCCGCCGCCACCGTCGCCACCGGAGCGGCAGCCATGAAGTCGACGAGGGAGGAGAAGAAGAAGGACATCCTCGCGGGCTCCGACGACGACTCTGACTCCGACGGAGGAGGCGAAGACCTCTCGAAGATCCAGATCAACGAGGAGTACGCGCGCCGCTTCGAGCACAACAAGCGGCGGGAGGCGCTCCAGCGTCTGGAGGAGCGCAAGAGGCAGGGCCTTGTCCCGGACGACGAGGATGAGGACGATGACGAGTCCTCGTCGGATGACGAGGAGGCCGCCGCCATCGCTTCCCGCCGCGTCGACCGCCGGGTGTTCGAGGTCATCCGCCGCATCCGTAGCGGCGACGCCGCCATCCTCGACCAGCAAGCGAAGATGTACTCGTCCTCGTCGGAGGGCGAAGCCGACGAGGAGCAGCCCAAGGAAGGGAAGCGGGAGAAGAAGAAAAAGGAGCGGCCTATGTACCTCAAGGACGTGAACGCCCGTCACCTGCTCGAGGAGGGCCCCGAGTTCGCGGCGCAGACCAACCGCAGCAGCAAGTACGAAAAGATCGCCTACGACGAGCACCAGAGGAAGGGTCTGGAGGCTTTCCTTGAGGCGGAGAAGGTAGCATTAGGCACTGGCGATTACGAGGATGACGACTTGTTCCATGCGAAGCCGAAGGATGGGGATGATGGCGACAAAGAGGATGACGAGGAGGAGAAGCAGGCGGAGGAGCTACTGGGTGAGATTTTCGGGAATGATGAGGAGTTGGACGAGAACGAGAAGTTCCTGAAGGAATTCTTCCTCAAAAGGCCATATCTTGAGTCAGGCCATGAGAATAAATTCTCTTTGGATGATATTCAGGAGGTGTCAGATGAAGAGGAAGAGCTAGTAAAGCAGGAGGAGTATGAGGTTGGGTATAACTTCCGGCATGAGGAAGCTGCGGCCACTGGTACGGTAGTGGACCGGGTGATGGGACATTCCCGGTTGTTGAAGGGTCAGTGAGGAAGAAGGAGAGCAGCAGGAAGCTGCAGCGCAAGAGCAAGGAGGAGCGGATAGCTCGGGCCAAGCAGGAGCAGGCGGAGGAGCTGAAGCATTTAAAGAATTTGAAGAAGAAAGAGATAGCTGAGAAGCTTGAGAGGATCCATATGATTGCCGGAATTGAGAGTGATGCAGCTTGTAAGCTTGGTGCTGATGACTTGGAGGAGGATTTTGACCCTGAGGATTACGACAGGAAAATGCAGGAGATGTTCAATGACAAATACTACGAAGCTGATGATGTTGATCCTGAATTTGGAAGCGGTGATGAGATTGGTTTGGAAAAACCAGATTTCGAAAAGGAGGATGAATTGCTTGGACTACCTAAGGACTCTGCTCTTGATGGATTGGAAGAAGGGTTGGCTGCCACAGCCGACGGAACTTTTCGAAAGAAGAAAGGCGGGAAAGATGTGGCAAATGGTGACTGTATAGATCAGAAAATGAAAGGGAAATATCTCTAAAGGACAAAGTGGAGCTTGAGAAGGAGATGGAAGAATACTACAAGTTAGACTACGAGGACACTATTGGAGATCTGAAAACTAGGTTCAAGTACAAGCAAGTTCTGCCGAACAGTTTTGGTCTGAGTACCTACGAGATATTGGCATCAGATGACAACGATTTGAACCAGTATGTATCCATAAAGAAGATAGCACCTTATAGGGAGAAAGAATGGAAGGTGACACATCATAAGAAACTGAGCAAGGAGATGATCCTTGGAGGAGAGAACAAAGAAGACAAGAAGGTTAAACATAAGAAGTCTAGGTCTGAGGAAGCCCCTGCTCCATCAGAACGGGAAAAAGAGGAACTTCTTCTGAAGGAAAAGGAGGAAGCAGACGACAAGAAAAAATCAACTAGAAGTGAACGAAGGAAGCGCAGGAACAAGGAGTTGAAGATGACCACTGAAAGGCAAGCGGCATATGGAAAGATCAACTCTAAGCGTCATAAGAGTCATTGAGCTTCGGAGATCTTAGCATGTTCATCTCGAAAATTGCTGTTTCTGCGATACATATTTTTCTGGTGTCGCCACCAACCTTGAACTCGTTGATGACATAGTAGACGCTTCATGTTTCTATGGAAGTTTTGCCGATAAAATTGTGACTTTTTTTTCATGAGCCATATGATCTTTTCTTTTCCTACATTTGATCGGGCAATTTTGGTTTCATTTTTTATTTCTATTATGAATGGTATTGATGTTCTGCTCGTTAGATCTTGCTCCTGAAAATTCAGGCCATCTTTATTCTTACGATCTTGTTGTCCATCCTATGAGCGTAAAATGAGTATTGCAAATTTCTCTAAAAATGTGTATGGCTCAATATCAAACATATCTATTTAAATTTCTATTCCAAAAACTCTGCAAAATTTCAAGAGCAAACTTAATATCATTTCTCTTTTTTATGTTAGAAACGAAAACGAAACACACGTCCCCCTGCCAGTCCGGGCCCACGTCCCCAACGTTCGGCTGACGTGACGTCAGTAACCGTTAGCATTTTTCATGTCCGCCCTCCACTATTTTCGTTTCAGTCCTTGGAATACTTATTATTAACAACTCCGTTTAAACTATTTACATAAAAACCCTTAGACCATCTAATGCTTAGTGCTAATACGAGTGCTTAAGATAAGAAAAAAATTAAGGCCCTCTTTGAAAACATGGTTTTTTGTAGTTTTGGAAGCAATACTGCAGTATTGAGCAATACTACAGTATTATATACTGAAAGATATTTGTCAACTCTATCTAAAATCCTTGTAAAGTAACTGCAGTATTAGAAATACTGCAGTCAATCTATAGTATTAAAAACTTTGGTATGGAGTACTTTTTCTAAAACGATGGTATTATAAACTGTGGTATTGTCATGGATGTAGTATATTATAATTTTGAAATACTGTAGTTTCCAAAAACTGTGTGTCCAAACATGGCCTAAGTATTTTTTAAGAGTCCTATGTCTCAATGCAAAGAAACATAGTAGTACATATTTATTGGTTAATTTGTTGCTACAACTATCTTGATTAACCATGCATTGTTATAACTACCGATACTAGTACTCATAAGAGCCGATACTTACTGTAGCAGCACCTCTTACACGTTAAGGCTCTGTTTGGGAACACAGTTTTTTGAAACTACAGTATTTCAAAAGCTATATTATATTATGTCTATGACAATACCACAGTTTATAATACCATAGTTTTGGAAAAAGTGTTTCATACTAAAATTTTTAATAATGTAGATTGAGTACAATATTTATAATACTACAGTTTACTTTACAGAAATTTTAGATGGAGTTGTCAAACACCTTTTAATATATAATACTATAGTATTGCTCAATACTACAGTATTGCTTCTAAAACTATAAAAATTATGTTCCCAAACATGTCTGAGCGTCAATGCAGAAAAAAACCTAGTTTTTGTTTTTTCTTTCTCTTAGCGTCGCTGTAAGCACTGCGTTGGAGCTGCCCTTATAGAAAGAAATATTATACATATTATTTTCAATATTTGAATATAAATTTATTTTTATATTTTAGTTAAAATAGGGGAGACATGAAGGACCTATCCGCGAAAGGGCGTCCCTTTCCTCGTTTTGACTCGCCTTCGCCGCTTCCGTTTGAAACCGCACACCCGCCGCCGCCCGCCCGCCCGCCCGCGAGGAGCGCGATCGCCGCGGCGATGGCTCGCACGAAGCGCCCGGCCGTGAGGAAGTTGAGGCCGGAACCCAAGAAGAAGCTCCAGTTCGAGCGCTCGCCTGGGCGGAGTCCGCTGCCGTCTGCGCAGCGTGGTAAGCGCTAGAGCCTATTGTCCCCGGAGCACACAAATGCCGCTGCTTTCTCGGTGCGACGCCCTACTCCGGACGCTAAGCTTATGCTCGATTCTTGTTTTTTTTTGTCCTTGCAGGTGGCGCTGGTGCCTCAGCGACCCCGGTGCGTGCGGGCATTGATTCCGGAGTTCAGTTTTTTTAGGGCAATTTATAGATTTTTCGACTGACTTGCTTACTACATGTTTGATGAAATGTAGAAAAGTGCGCGGACCGCGGCCGGGCCGTCGACTCAAGGTTCGATCTTTCTTTCCGTTTGGGGGGTTTCCCCTTTTCCGCCTCGTGTTTAGGCTGCCTTTAGGATTCCTTGTGAGTTCGTCGGAAGTTTTCCTTTCATCTCCGAGATGCCGGCGACCTCAGGGCTTAATGTGTCAACTTTTTCTATTCAGAAAGATAGTTGCACCTTGCACAAAATCTTCTTTGCTAGTGTTCTGTGATTAACTTTAGTATGTGTCGTTGGAGAAGCAAGGACACCTGGGCAGCAGACCAAGCAGAAGAAGCCACACCGATTCCGTCCAGGCACAGTAGCACTGCGGGAGATTAGGAGATACCAGAAATCGATTGATCTGCTTATCCCATTTGCACCCTTTGTCCGTGTGGTGTGTAAATCCTGAACCCCTGGCTTCTCTCTATATCGAACATTCTTAATGCAGACTGTGATGTGGAAGCTTTTTGTGCTGATAAAATTTGCAGGTGAGGGAGATCACTGGTTTCTATTCAATGGAGGTGACGCGCTGGACGCCTGAAGCTCTGCATGCATTGCAAGAGGTCAGTGTCAAAGCATGTCATGTGTTAATTCTAAGTTTATAACTTATGACTTAATTAGGAGAACTTCACTGCATTAATTCAAGATCTAGAAGTCATCAATTATTGGACAGATATATTTTTTTCTGTTATGGATTGTACTTTCATATGGTGTGTACTTCAGATTTTGTATGTCAATATCAACCGGATGGAAAAAGGGAAGGAATTGACCTGAGTGATTGGAATGTCAAGATTTGCTTCTAGCAACATGTGTGGTGTTGATGATGGTGACTGGAATGTGATTACAAAAATGAGGATTGTTTCTAGTGTAGTTTGCTAAATGTAACCGAGAAAACAAGAAATCTCGCGCAATCAGCAAAATTGAGTATTATGTGTTCGATGCTTCAGAGAAATGGTGATATTGATGAAGATGTTAGCCATAGGATATGTGGGCACACAAGATTGGACCGAGTGAGAAACGATGACATACGCGATCGGCTAGGAGTAGCGCCAATTGAAGAAAAGCTTATGCAACACCGGTTGAGATGGTTTGGGCATGTCCAACGGAGACCCCAGAGGCACCGGTGCACAGAGGTATTATAAGACGAGTCAATAATGTGAAGAGAGGTAGAGAGCGACCAAACTTGACATGGGAGGAGGCAATCAAAAGGGACTTGAAGGAATGGAATATCCCAAAGGAGTTGTGTTTGGATAGAAGTGCTTGGAAAGAAGCTATTCACGTGTCCGAACCGTGATTAGGCATTTTCCCTTTTAGTGCTCTTAAAAGCTTTCTCCTCTCCTTTCTCTCTCTCTTTTTGGTGACTTCTTGTTGGGTTTCAACTCTAGCCTACCTCAACTTGCTTGGGACTAAAAGGCTTTGTTGATGTTGATGTTGATTCAGTTAAACACCTATATACTACAAGTGTACAGCTCTCTGTTTTGTTGTGCGTTTGTGCAAGATTTTTATCAGAGTATACTCATTTTCACTGCCTCTTGCCAGAAATGCCAGTTTATGTATATTCTCACAAAACAAGTCAGCCTGTTAATTTTAATTCCTCTTCTCCATATTTCTATGAATTCTCATACGACTTTCCTCTTCTGCTGCAGGCAGCAGAATACCACTTAGTGGACTTATTTGAAGTGACAAATCTCTGCGCCATCCATGCTAAGCGTGTTACCATTTGTAAGTTACTAAGTCTTTCTTTGTTTTCTTTACATTATTATATCCAGTTTTATGCTCTTCAATTTATCATGATTATCGATAAATTTATCTTTTTGATGATGATTCTAAAAAGATGTCCCTGCTCCCTTGAAATAATCTCTTTCTTTGAGACTGTTTTGATCCCCTTGACACTTCTTTTCTGTTGCTGCAGTGCAAAAGGACATACAACTTGCCAGGCGTATTGGTGGACGGAGGCCATGGTGATCACCAATTGTAGATCCATCTGGCTCCTTTGCACGATGAACAACGAAACAAATCTGTGGCCGTTGGTTAGTATCATAGGAAGTAATGTAGATGTATCTTCAAATTGGGAGCAACTTACCTACCATTTCATCCCAATCAGGAGGTGTTAGGACTTGTCTGTAATTCAAGTAACTTATTGTTGTTCTTGTTCTGTTCTGATTGGTCTAATCCAGAATTCCAGCAAAACAGTCGATTGTGAAATGCGAACATGAAATAGTTGCGTTTGTTTGTCTTAATGAAATATTTATTTGGTACTATAGGTATTAATATATAAGCCAGAATAATAAATAATCTAAATTCGATTTTTAACGGTAAGAAATCATCAAACGTTATATTGCTCAAGACTTTGTGTGTGATATTAATAAGGGGAAGTATCATGTGCACATCGGCTAGCCGTGCACATGGTGCACATGTGAGATCTCCACCTTTAATCTGTAATCCAATGGACAACAGCTTCGCTGGGGGTTATCGCAAATGTACCAAGGAACGGAATGGAGGAGGTGGGGGTGTTTTTTGCTAAATGATCTAGTGGAGTTGCTATCCGTTGAATTACAGATTGAAGATGAAGATCTCACATGTGCACCATGTGTACGGCTAGCCGATGTGCATCATACTTCTCCTATTAATAAAGATTGATCTATTGCTCGGTATTGCTAGGTAGGTGCAGTGTGTGAGCGTGAGTAGCTGTGTGGGGATGAGAAGAAATTTGTTTGAAGGGTTAGCTTGGGTTTAATCTGGTAAGCTTCTCGGTACTTAAATATTTTTTTAAAAAAATAGGTATATAAATTATAAAAAACATATTTTATAAACTATTTATCATTAAATTTGTTTAAACCCTTAAATAATTGTGTTTTCCATCATTTTTATCCTGCATTCCTACCAAGCCAGCTACAAAGGACAATCACCCTTCTATACCATCGAATTTCGATTCAATAGATATCGGAGGGTTTCACAGCGGGCTCCATACAAAAGTAGGGCACACCTCCAAAACATCGAGTACCTCCGCAACGTCGAATCCTCACAACTGCATATTGTATAGGACAGTCGAGTCTCGAATGTCTGGGAGTCGTTTCCCATTCCAACGGGAAGTAGCTCCTCCGACGTTAGGGTTCCAACTACCCTCTACAGTCGCGAACTGCGCCGTTTGGTATGGATTCGACTGTGTGGAAGCCCCCTACGCCGTAGAGGTGGACTCCACCTTGTACGGCTCCGAAACCTTCTTCGAAGTCTCTCCGGTGTGGGATCGAAATCCGACCTAGGATCCTCGACTGGGGATCTCATTTCGTTCCAGCGGGCTGTTTCAAACGGACAGCTCTCTATTTAACGACGTACTCATCGCGACGAATCCATTCGACTCCTCTCCCTCCCGTTGCTATCTCAAAGACTCAAACCCTACAGCAGTACAGCTAGCTAGATAGCTCGGGGCAACGATGGCGGCGGCGCGGGGCTGGCGCTGGTTGGAGACGACGCTTGCACCGGCGGCGGCGGTACTACTGCTGCTGCTGCTGCTGACGACGGCGACGGGAGCGCAGTCGCCGGCAGCGGCGCCAGGCCCGGCGCGGGGGGGCGCCGGGCTGGACTCGGCTTGCCTGAACGCGCTGCTCAACATGTCGGACTGCCTGGCGTACGTGCAGAACGGCAGCACGGCGCGGCGGCCGGACAAGCCGTGCTGCCCCGAGCTGGCCGGGCTGGTGGAGTCCAACCCCGTCTGCCTCTGCGAGCTCCTCTCCGGCGCCGGCGACTCCTACGGCATCGCCATCGACTACTCCCGCGCGCTCGCCCTCCCCGCCATCTGCCGCGTCGCCACCCCTCCCGTCTCCACCTGCGCCGGCACGTTTATTATTACCAGTAATAAATCCTTCCAATATACTGTACTATAATTTCGTTGGGGTTCTCGTTGCAAACTGCAGCCTTTGGATACAATGTTCACCTCGGCCCAGCTGCAGCGCCGACGCCGGCAGCCGGTTCTCCCTCCGCCGGCGACAGCCCACTGTTCCCTGGTATACTCCATCGCCATTGTCAAATCAGTCCATGTCCGTTTTAGTTTTAACCTTTTTTTAAAAAAATGCAATCTTTCCAACTGAACTGTTGCACAGCACAACACTGGTGCCTAGCTACTTACAGTTGATGAGGATAATTAATTGCTCTACTCTGACTTGCCGTACTGTTAGATTCATGTGCCTGCCACGTAATTAGTCACTAATTCGAGCTGCTTTCTACTAATAACATCTTAATTCTCCAGTTACTGTCAACTAATAACTCCTGGGCCATCTGCATGCAGGGAGCTCACCGTTCGCCTCGCCGCCGCCGTCCACCACCAGCCGCGCCGCTCGCAGCCTCGTCGCGTTTCCGCTCGCCGCCGCCGCCGCCGCCATCGTCGCCGGGATGTTCTATAATTAAAGACCACGATCGAGAAACCTTGCTGGGTTCCATGACGACATTGTCCTAGCAAGGACGTATATATATACCTTCTTCTTCTTCTTCTTCATGTGTTTGATGTGATGACGAAGTGACGAGTGTCGTCGTCGACATGTAACCACCCACTCGTTTGTTTGGTATAGTAGGTCACAAATGCTTCCTTGTCTGCTTACGTCTTGTCACAAAAACCACATGAATTAATTTCTTTGCGAAACCGTCCGCCCGCCTGTAGTTATCTATGTTTAGGGTTTAGTGGTAACCGACACTTGTTACACCCAATATTCTTCCTGGATGCAGCATATATGGTATTAGTATCTAGTATTTACAGCTGCAGATTACTCGTGTTTATAGACAAATGCACATCGCAATGAATGGAGGTGGCTGTGGATGTGGACATGACAGATGACACATCGAAATGAATGAATAATGATGAATACCGATGAGCCATGGAGTGAAGGCATTCATCGAATTCATGTACCGAATTCAATTCCCAGCTGTCCTTCTGAGTAGCGCTTCCATGTGAGCTTGGCTGCAAAAGTGCAAGCTCATCAGGGTTCACTTCACTTTGGCGTGAGAAAGGAACAGGAGAGTTCATAAGATGGTTCAGACTCGGGATCAGTTCACAATCTCAGGCAGTTCTGTTCATCACAATCTCGGTGATAAGTTCTTGAGTTGCACACAAGATCTACTGGTGGTAACAGCACAGCACGGCAACCTACAGTTGGTTGCTACTTGCTAGTGGAGAAATTAGAGTAATGCAGAGATTTGATTAATGAATTCAAGGAATCACTGGTGCTATATACTAGTATAAATGAGAAGGGTTACATATGGGAAACCAAACCAGATGTTTGTAAACTCTAGCAGAATCTAATAATGATCTAACAGACTCAACACCTCTATGATTTTTTTAAAAAATACTTGCCCTCAGAAGAAATTGCACTAAAGTGCATTTCCAACCAGCATAAATTATGGACCCTATTACCAATGAACTGTCTTCTAATTCCTGCCCAGTTGCCATTGAAGAATGGCAACAGAAACCAAGTTGTCTTCAGGAAGTATCCGAAACCGGTAGAATTTGTGCCAAAGCCTCATGAACCTACTTATCTTATTCTTACCCATTCATGTATAGACCATAAGGGCATCAAGACAGTTACAGCCTACTACTATCCACAATCAGGTGTTTTAACATTCGTTGCAACTCTTCCTGCAATAACCTGGTGATGATGTAGTTCCAACCATGTATTCTGGGTTCTTTTTGCACTCTCCCAGGGCAGCCCATTTAGCACAACTCTCATTGTTGTCAGTGCAGTTGCCTTGTGCATGATAAACCTTGTTGAACGAGGCTACATGAATCCACTTTGTAGCAGACCATTTCTCACCCTTTATGACTGGGCATCCAGCGTGGAGGCTCAATGGATCTTTTGAAGCATCTGGGCTAAGGTTGAAGAACAGGAGGGCGTCGCCTTTTCGTGGTTTCACTGAGGTAGAAGTTGTATATAAATTGAGAAATATGTATGATATCTTACAAAGAACATGGGGATCATAAATTCATGATTACCTGCAACACCTTTCTGAGCACATTCTGACAAGGTTGCATCTTCAGTGTTTGTGCCACCATCTGTAAATTCCTATTTGACAAATGCATGAACAGCAGATGATGTAATAAGAGATTGCAAAACAAATTTAGAAAAGCACAAAGAAAGTAAAGGAGCCCATGGCTATCTGTGGTTGTGGCTTGCTGACCCAGATCTTCTTTTTTATATATAACACTGTGGTGACTGGTGAGATGTAGTAGGAAAATTACCTCAGCTAAAGGGAAAACTGTTTCTCCCCCTTCTGCAACATCTGTTAAGTACATAAGAACAGTAGCTATGCGATGACCACCATGGATAGTGTTAACATTGTCGGTGAAGTAATCATAGTGCTTTTCATACTTCTCCCCATGCTTATACCTTAAAACTTGGATATCTTCACCATTCTCTGATTATTAATACATAGCACATATAAGTAATTTTGAAAACATAACAATGTCAGAACCTTCTGGTAAAACCCCTGACACATAACATTGGATGATTTAAGGAACACTACATGAGGGCACCTAGGGACCAAAACATATTCCCTACTATAAATTGGATGATTCAATGACATACTGTTTGAATCCATACAGGAGAAAAACTTTGTGATGAGTTAATCCTCAAAATCAGGTCAGGGAGCTCAACATTAAAACTTAACTTGATTCTTTAATCTTTAAGAGATGTAATGCCAATTAACAGAGAATAACTATTTTAGAGGCTTTCGGTTAAAATGTGCACAAATGTACAGGAAAGATAAACAGTGACAGAGCAGGAGGTTGATTATTAGGCATACAAATTCACATGTAAACTATGGCTTGTGACAAATGATTAGTGTATACTGTAAAATACAAAATACTCTTTCCATGTAACTTGTGCAAACTGCAAAGCACCAAATACAATTTGAAGAAATGAAAAGGAAAGCATAAGATAAATTCTAGAAGTTTTTGAGCACAAAATCTTCCCATGTTATAGAAGATACTACAGTCATTTTTTGCTTCATCCTTTCAAATTAGTTTTTATTCTTGCAAAAACTGGTTAAGGTACATTGGGCTGGATGCCAAACTCTTAACAAAAGGTGATACCCTATCAATCTATCATATTCAAATATGACTGATACATTTTCTGATAGAAATGCTAGTGCAGCAATTTGTTTCTTACTTTCTTCTATAACTGCAGGAATTATATAAAATCATGAAAAGTGCTTGAAAAGAAATGTGCACTGTTATTGAATGGGAGTCAGAACCTTTTGGAAGAAATGTCCACGCAGCAATTTTTTCCTCTATACCAGCAACAATTGGATCCTGCAAATTTGGACATGATTATTCATTGGATAAGAAATATGTAAGCTAGAAAAAAGCCTCAAGAGAACTATAATCTTGGGTCTAGCATACAATTCCTAATGTAGAAAACAATTATAGCAGATTATCCCTCCTAGTACATGTATATTACAAGCAAATATATATGACATAAAGATTAATCATAAAATCTTTTACATGTGTTATTCAAATGAAACATGCAGAGAGATGCTCAGCATCTCACTGATAGTCCTGTCTAGATCAATCTTATGATCTGTTTTAGCATCAGATATGAGCTGAATAGCAACTGCACATTCAGATACAAAACCCCAACTCAAAATTAGGAGGAAGAATCATCTGATTCAGCCAAGCACTATCAAAGCAAAATAAAGAGGGTGGATTACGAAATCCAGGTTCAAATATTTTATATGTATGTAAGAGTGGATGCATATCCATCTTCATACACTAAAAAGCTCGTGTTCTGCAAAGGCAATCTTTAAGTAAACACAAGGATGCATTGATAATCTTGGGTCTAGCATACAATTCCTAATGTAGAAAACAATTATAGCAGATTATTCCTCCTAGTACATGTATATTACAAGCAAATATATATGACATAAAGATTAATCATAAAATCTTTTACATGTGTTATTCAAATGAAACATGCAGAGAGATGCTCAGCATCTCACTGATAGTCCTGTCTAGATCAATCTTATGATCTGTTTTAGCATCAGATATGAGCTGAATAGCAACTGCACATTCAGATACAAAACCCCAACTCAAAATTAGGAGGAAGAATCATCTGATTCAGCCAAGCACTATCAAAGCAAAATAAAGAGGGTGGATTACGAAATCCAGGTTCAAATATTTTATATGTATGTAAGAGTGGATGCATATCCATCTTCATACACTAAAAAGCTCGTGTTCTGCAAAGGCAATCTTTAAGTAAACACAAGGATGCATTGACGTTATAAATGACGAAACAATTAAACAAAATCAAAGTTAAGAAAGATCTAACCTTGCCCTTGCTGATGAAGGTGCCGGAGCTGGTGCGGGCGTCGCTGAGCTCACTCTTGCCCGACAGGTTATCAGCGACCGCCGACCTCTTGAGCTCCGCCCTCGCCTGAAAAAACAGAAAAAATAAAGATCAATCGATTCTGGGCATGCGGAGTGGAAGCATTACAAGAACTCAGACTCTTGCAATGAAAAGAAAAATGCATTCCATGGGATTGGGAGTGGCGGTACTGACGAGGGAGACGAGGTGGCTGGCCTCGTCGTAGCTGAGGAACTGCTCGTAGAGGAACACCCTGTGAAAAGCATGCGCCATGAAGGCATGAACCACGCATCAATAGCCTAGTCCCATGCTGAGATCGAGACGAAATCACGAAAGCGAAAGCGCGTGCGAGCAATGGAGAGGGAATGAAATGGAGAAGCCCACCTGGGTTTCCAGGAGATCTGGCGGGAGCGGTGCGGGTACACCACAGGGGCCGGGTAAACCGAGCTTCCCCTGCCGCCTCCGCCTCCGCCTCCCCCGGCAGCAGCGCCGCCGCCGCAGAGGAAGAGAAGGAGAAGGACGGGGAGGAGGACCCACACGAGGCCGGAAGGGGGAGCCCCAGGCCATAGCCGAGCCATCGCAGCCGAGAACACAACCAAAAAAAAACTCCCCGCTCAGGCGACCGGAGGGGGCGGAGTGGGAGAAGAGCCGGCGACGCGCGGCGGCGAGTTGGAAGTGGTCGCCACTCGCCACGCTTCGCGGTGGAGACGAGTAGACGACCGAGTCAGTGAGGAGGGAGAGGGAGACTACGGGACCGAGGAGGAAATCTACGCCGTTAAAATCCCGCGCGCTCGTCGATCCGACGGCCACGACGCACCAAACCAAGGTGGTAATTTTTGGGGACGAAGAGAGTAGTTTGATTATCATAGAAGATCTGACAAAAAAAAGTAAAAAAAACAAACACCACTTAATTAGAGCAAAAAAAATCCCATTTACAGAATTGAAGCAGCTTGCAAATCCATCACCACCATACTACTGAACAAAAAGCAAAAAATTACAGACGTTATCCAGGAGAAACGGCCATCGTGCTAAACTTCTATTGATTAATAATTCATCACCTAATCACGTAATAATCGGCATTGAAGATGATCAAGAGAAAGCATATTGTATATTTTGGAAGAATGCTTCGTCTCGGTACAATTTTGTTACAGAAAAGGATCAAGAGTGTCACTAATGAAATCTGGACAGATGATATGCATAGGCATACTTGCTCTACACAAAAGAACAGAGAATCTGTGGAAAATTGCTCGAGTATATAATATATGCACTACTTTTGCTGTACAACTTGGTAATCACCTTTCTTCAAAACAAAATCTGCTTCGGAATAAATACCTAGACGCGCCCAACAGCCCATGGGCATGTTCTTCACTATCTTGCTAGTTGCATTGTTGCAACCAATTTAATTTGCAATGTGGTTTAGATCCCAGCACCTGCAGTGCAATGCCCATACTAATTAGTCTTGACCATTCATTTACAGGAGATTATGTTGTTTTTGTGCCAAACTCAAACCTGACAGTCAAGAAGCGGCATACCTTTGTTACCTTTGTTTTTATTACCCTTGCTTTTACTTGCTGGTAACAGTTCTTCAGCACTTATTTTGATATTGGTATTAGATGAGAGCCCCTTTGATTTGCTGTCCTGAATTTCAACATCAACAATGAATGTTCCACAGACAGGACGATGATCAGAAAATTTGGACTCCCCCCGGAAGTAGCACAGCTGCACGATGTTGTCTCCATGCCATAGTATTCTGTCACACCTGAACAAGTTGAAACTACTTAACATAACATAGATCGGTAATTTTGTTAACAGTTCATGGTAGAGTAAATTCTATCATAACATACTTCAACAAATCATTTTTGAAACGCGAAATTTGTAGCAATAGGGCAATGCATGCGTACCCTAGGGCATTTACTGGATATAAATTTCTTAGAATTTATTAACAAATGATGCTCTGTTCGTAAAAAGAATGATGCAATATGTGATGACATTGACGATTTCATTGTTTTCTTCCGTGACAACTTTAACCAACACGCTTGTCCAAATGTGCACTTTTTCATCTCAAGAAACCCATAGGAGGCTCCTCTTCTTCTGGTAAGAACTAAGAAGAGATGATAATGCTGGATTATTGAAGCTTCACAAAGGTACGGGGACACCTTATAATCATAGTTAAATGGCACTAATTCACCATACAATGTTGGATCCTGATAAAGTAGAAATACTTATATAATAAAACTAACTAATATGAACATGGTGCATACCAGGCTGGGGTTCTCCTCTTTTTCTTTGATGTTGCCGTCTCTCCAGCATAAGAATCTGAGTTACAAGAGTACTTGTATGTGGGAGCAAAATATATTTTCTCCTCACTCCAATCCTTGAACACACTTCCAGACTTGCGCTCGATATTAAGCTGAAAAAATGCAATTATGCATGTTAACCAATTTGTCACATTATATAATTAGAACATAAGAGTTGTGAGGAGTTCTCAGAAGTTGTCAGAGAGAGAGAGAGAGAGAGTTCTCGAAATTTTGGATTTTCTCATTCCATTACTTTAGTCATTTCCTTCTGGGTGGAAGTTTAATTGCCCTCAACAAAACAGCAAAAAAGTAGTGTTATTTTTTAGGAGTTTACCTGATCCTTTTCAAAAAGGGCATCCAGTTATTTTCAGTCAGAAGTTTCTTTGTATCTTCATAGCTCAAGGAAATACGGTAGTTTAGATCCCCCAGCCATATCACTCGACTAATAAAATATATATCAAAATAATTAGTAAATTGCGATCAATAGTGAACAAAGCCTTCCAAGCTGACCAAGCATTTGTAGCATGACTTACTCGTGATCAACAATTTTCTCAGGAATTCTTCGTCCAGCCCTACATATCCTTTGAAATTGTGTGAGCCTCAGTATCTCTAAAACATCTAAATTCCGCCTCCGCTCATCACCATCTTTCTCCCCTGAAGCCAAATGGCTGCAGATGAAGCAAAAACTTGTCTGGTGCAGCGTCATGCTCACTGATATGCATCCCTGAAGCCAAAAGCATGCGTGATATAAAAGGGTATTCTATACATGAACATTTTGAAGGATCCTCACTAACATATCAAAATAAATCTATACTTATTTATGCAATTCTGACCATTATAATGTTTAATTAGCAATGGCACCCTGTTACTATCTAAATTTATAATTGTGCACAATTTACACATCTTAAGACAACACTTCTGAAATCTGATTTGGTTCTGACCTTGTTTCCCAGATAGCCCATTATTCCACGACCTATACAAGATGTTCTCACATGACCTATATGATGCACCAGTTCCTTCTTTGCCCACACTGTGATAAAAATCCCAACCATTCGTTTGCATGATATAAGGTTGTATTTTAGCTGATCCTTGGAGGCAGAAGCAGCAGAACTCATTCCATCAGCTATATAACCATAAGCATCATGTGACCTATCATCTGTATCATCCTCTTCCGAAGAGTCCGTCTCATTAGCATATGCTTGTGGACATCCAAAGCAAGCATCTTTGTAGGACTTCCTAGTCATCTCAACTGAGCAGCTGCAGAGTTTGAGAAGTTTCTCTGGGTTGGCATGTAAGGTTTCCTGATAGACTTCAAAGACGACTTCTGGAAGATTGCAGAACTGCCACTACCTGTTCTTGAGCGGTTGGAGAATGAGGCGTCAAGGTTTGATGACAACTGTGATGAGGTTAAATCAAGGGAAGAAGACAGATTGTGCTGGAAGATATCAGCATTACTGTCAACTGGTTTGTTTAGTGTGCGGTTTATAAGAGCAAGCCATCTTGCAGCTGGTTCATTGTCTTCTACCACGAGCACATTACCAGCATTGAGAGGTACAATTTCCTGAAAACTGCATGAATATTAAAAGAGAATATGTCAAGATTAAAAATAATAAAAATAACAATAAGATGCAGATGCAGTAGTATCTTTGGTACATTGAAACAAACACATAAACTCCAAGGAAAATTAGCTCACTGCGGCAAAGCAAGAAAGTCAGTAACACTAACATCATAAGATCACTAGGAAACAAAATGGGCATTTTTCTTTTCTTATCATTCACTAACAGAATTACTACAAATATAAAGGAGAAATCAAGTACTCCTGTGGAAATATGTAAGATGAAGAACAGATTGGTGAAATTACCTACCCTAAAACATAAATATCTGAGTTGTCATCGGCGGGAAGGAAGTCATCCAGATTTAAGTCAGTGGTAGGTGTGTTGCCTCCGACATTCCATGTAGAGACAAATATCCTATATAGTGAATTAAACAAACTTAAAGAGGACCAAGTTCGATCTGAGGACATAAAGTATGACTGAACGTGCAAGTTTAGATGTTTCACCTGAAAGGTTCAGTTTTAGTAGTACTTGAAGAGTGACCAAGGAAATGGCCGAAACGTAAGCTCCTAACTTCTGTTTCCATTCAGGCCAAATAACCAAAGAATAATCCAATCAAATCAAATCAGCATTATCAATACAGTGAGACAATGAGGCAAAATTGCCAGGCAGAAAGCCACCTGAAAGTGTTCTGAAGGGAGAAGTAGATTGTGACTTTGAGGAACTTGGCCTAGACTTAACTGCATTTGACAGGAAAACACAGAACATTTAGTTGTTATTATGTTATTAGGACAAACTAACAAAATTGTGTTGAAGTTATCATGCAAAATGCGAATTTTCCGACATGAAGTTATCAAGTATGGAACTGCAGAAGAAATGATTCCCCATGTTCAAATAAATATATTTGAACTGGCTGTCTCATCACATATTTATTGTTCTACAGGATGAGAATCATGAGACGAGGCCTCAGTTGAACTTATGCACGTGGTTGGCTGGTTGCCCAACTGACCTGAGCAATTCCCCCTTTCAACCTAGACGAGCTGAAATTTGATAAATTATGCTCATCTATTCATATCTAGTTATCACTTATAACCATCCTACAAGACACCAATTCAGCCTGGATTCAACATTTGAAGAGAAATAAGACGAACCAACCTGTAGAGCAGCTTTGACAGTCTGTACTCTTGGCAACTTTCTTATCTTTTGTCCGAAAAAGCTTTGGCCGGCAACCCTAGAGTACACAACCAATTACAAAGCTCAAACGCTTAATTTAAGTGAAACCATGCAAAAATATCTGCAAGCCAAAACATGAGAAAGAATAGGATTGTACTGTTTATATGAAAGAGGTAAAAAAAGGAGGCACTTACTTTCATCTTTTCATCATCTGGGAAAGCCATTCCCATTCAAGTCAGAGAAACAGCTGAAGCCTTTCTTTTTTCCAATATCAAGCCTGAACACATAGGTTAACAGAATTAAGTATGATAGCTTCATGGATGGCAGCCGCAGTATGCGAACGAAATTCTTCTCAACAAAAACTCCACAACAATACAATCTCGGGTGTATTATAAATTTTGTAAAACAAAAAACAAAAACTTGAGCAATGAATCGGGAACCCACCAGTAGTCGGTCACTCCGGCAGCAAATCAGGCCACCCCGAGAAACCCTCCAGCTCGATCTTCTTCCTCCTCCAGGAGCAAGCCAGCCAGCCAGCCAAGGATCCTAAAACCCCAGCCGAGAACCCAACGGCTCCCCAACCACTCCCCCAACCGGAGAAGACCAGAGCCAGGAAGCGCGAGCGCGGCGCGGAGGTCGTCCCCCCTCAAAGCCGGGGCGCGGTCTGCGGCAGGGGCCAGAGGAGGACAACCCGGCCATTAGCAGCGCCTCCCACCCCTACCCCCCTCCTCTCACCAAGGGTTAAACAAATCCGCCGGGACAACCGTGCGCGGAGGAGTCGAGGGCCATTTTTCTACGGAAACGCCATCCTCTCCTCGCGGGACGCGGCCAAAACTCTTGTTCAGGAGAGAAAGCGCCTGCGTTGGTGGGTTCACCGTGCCACGCCGGCGCCGGCGGCGGAAATGGAGGTGGAGCCGGAGCCGGAAGCTGACGCGCGCACGTGCGGCGAGCCGAAGGGTACTTGGCGTCTCCGCGTCTACTCTGCCGCTGTCTCTCCGGTCAACTCAACTAATCCATGAGCTTGAGCAGCTGAACTCCACCTCTCCCTGAAGAGTTCTCCTCGATGGCAGACAGCGAGAGAATTTTTTAAAAAAATATTTTTTTAAAAAAAATCAAATCTACTAGTCGAATTTAAAAAATTACAAAAATAAACTGACATTGGTACTTGATCGGTGTGATCACGTTAGCCTCGTTCAGCAGTTAAAGTACCGAATGCGGCGTTGACGTGACCTCGTTAGGTATTGAAGTACTGAACGAGGTTGACGTGGCCATGTTGGCCCGATCAAGTGCCGCCGTGCTTGTTTCAAGCACCGACAAGAGTCTATTTTTGTATTTTTTTTTGAATTTAGCTACTATATTTGAAATTTATTTTTTTAAAAAAAATATTATTTTTTAAAAAAAATCGACAGCGAGACGGCTCAAAAAAAATCGTATTCCATAAAATATGATTGCTGCTACGGGACACTATACCAGTATACGTATACCACAGTAAAAAAAGGGGAAAATTACTCACATGCCATTATAATTTTCAGAAATTGCCTATATGCCACTGTCAGTGACTGTGGCGGCCCCCATGTGTCAGTGACACATCGATGGCATATTGGCAAACCGCAAAAATTGTAATGGCACGGAAAAAATTAACCCTAAAAAAAGCCCTAGCCCGATTCGGTGAAAAAACTGGTGGAGAAAAACCGCTAAATTCTTTCTAATGTATAGGCTAATATAGTTTAAAATATAATATTCTTAAACGTAGTTAAATTGGTAAACCGGAAGCTAGCTGAATGATCAGTTCACTTATCGGCCTTACTTTACTATGTTCTATATCTTTTACCGTAATATACCTATGTGTGCCGTTCAGCTGGGCCACGTTTAGGATGTACTCACAGTATTGTATGAAATTTTCTCATTTAAATATTTACTTTTTTGATGTAGAAATATATCTTTCTTCTAAAAATCCATGTCATATAAGTGAGTCACTAGATCATGGGAAGATTTGGTATGATCATGAGTTCACGAGGCCATGATCACCTCAAGAATTCAAGTTTCAGTGGGGTGCCATGATGGCCATTTGAAAACGATCATGACAACGATTTCCCCCCTTCCTTGAGAGATCTACAAGGAGAGAGGAGGGCAATCAAGAGCAAATCGCATACAACCAAAAGAAGGGAGACCAACCTTTTAACATGCACATCACGCTCGATCTTTATCTGAAGAATGTCCCTTTTACTTCGGCTACATTCAGTTTGAGATAACTTAACCTCGAAGCCTCTAATTAATGGCACTGGCTCATCAGTACACCTCAGCTCCCAGCTAGCGCACAGCTAGATCATTGCCATCATTTGTTGTGAGCCACAGATTGCAAATTTATCAGCTAACGATCATAACTTTTAGTAGAGGATTAAAGTCACCAAACAAACTGAACTGTTATTATCAATAATGAATTAGAACAAAGTATTTAGAATGTGTTTGGTTGAGTTTATTTTAAGTGTTATCCATTTACATCGTAAACTAATTACGTTAGATTTTATTTGGTTTGAATGTACTGGTATTAGATACCACGTAATTAGATTACATCTTAGTAATCAACCCATTACACTCTAACTAGTCCAGTATCAGATTACGTTACCAGAATACATTATACTT
The DNA here is from genome assembly GCA_019279435.1 of Zizania palustris. Classification (NCBI taxonomy): domain Eukaryota; kingdom Viridiplantae; phylum Streptophyta; class Magnoliopsida; order Poales; family Poaceae; genus Zizania; species Zizania palustris. Next base: position 80,742 of record JAAALK010001907.1, read on the forward strand.
ATCAACCAAACACTATAAATATAAACAAAATGCATTACATTTGTTAACCAAACAAATCTATAATTTGATATATTATTATCACTTGACATGGTAATTAATTCAACCGAACACCACCTTAGACTAATAGATAAAGCATTATTGTTTTGTAACCATAGGGCATTACAGTATGGGTCTGCGTCCTGTTTGCTTGTGTGCCAACTGCCATGCAGGTGAACGCAATCACCTCGCTGCTGCCTCCTAGGCAGCCAGCACACACGTACATAACATAATGCCTCCTGTGTGTATATCCGATTAATTGGAGCAGCTGAAAGGAAAAGATTTGCGTTTTGTTGGTGTACTGGTACTGGTACTGGTACTGTTTTGGCTGTACAGGGCAGGACAGTAGCTGGATTCTGGAAAGAACAGACAACAGCTCTGCTGTCACAGGTTTGCATCTACGGACAGACAGAAATGGCACGTACAGATACACTAGTTGTTTCTTCCTCTTATATTCAGACAGTACAGCACAGTACAGGTTGGTCATTCTCAAATCGCCTCTGCGACTGAGCTGGACCTGATGAACATTCTGACCTCGTTCCGAATTTTTAATCCAAAAACAGCTTCCTCCTGTCTGTCTGCAATGGAACAGCATTGGCAAAAAATGACACGCTGCAGAAATTTCTGACCCCAACTCAACAAAAGCATAGTGATATCCTGCTTTTATCAGCAATTTTCTACTGAAAGTGGAAAAATGTTGTCCAGTGTGTAATTTTTGAAGGAAAAAGGCTATATTGCCCTGCTTTGTATTGAAAGTAAGATATTGGAATGCTGGGGATGCCAACTTTACATCAAGCACAGACTTGCCAATAGACCAGACACAAAACACTCCACCCACTTGTGACTTGTGAGATCCACAAACACAAAAGCTAGCACTTGCCAGAAAAACCTCCAAAAAAAATTGCATATATTAATTGAACTTTCGTGCTGTTGTTTGGGTTTTCAAGTATTGCTTGTGACCTATATTCTATAATAATAGAGGAAAATGAATCGAAAAACACAGGCATTTCATGTATTAAATGCCATCGAAGAGCTTGAGTGTTTCGACAGGTCTTACTTGGAAAATTGGGGTAATGCCTAATCCTCCAGCTAACACTCCAAATGCTCTCACTTGCCCAGCTAAGACATAGACAAATTTATTTAACCTCCACATCAAAACAATGTTAATAGTATTGTGAATTTATGCACCCCCAAGAAAAATAATGCACAATGGTGTCATTATATTACAGAGGATGTACAACCAGAATAAAATCTGCAACCATTAACACGTCGCAAGAATGGTCAAATACAGCATGAAAATTTCAGGTTATTTGCAACAGAAAGATAGCCACACCTTGGGTCCCCTGACAGACAAGTAGTCACCAACTTTCATCTAGCGAAAATGATGGGACATTCTCCCTTGGGGATACATTTTCAAAATGAGAAAGAAAAATGGGGGAAAATAGATGGATTTTAGGATGTTGCATTGACGCTTTATACCTTTACATGACACATAAATTAGTGAGACAAGATTAACAAATCCAAAAGGGAACGTGTTTATGAGATTTTACCTTTATAACAAGCTCAAAGTATCCAAGATCAGAATCCAGTGTAGTTGGGGTACAAGGCTTGATTACTTCCTCGCCAGCAGCATCCTGCCCTCTGTATGTACAGGAGATAACATTGAGCACTGATATTTGTAAACAAAAACAAGACTTTGAGAAGCAGTAAGGCATAGCCCAAACCTGCAGCTGATATGTTGGCCAATTGGAATTTGGAAGGCCCAGTACAGAAGTAGCCGAGTAGGGGTCTGGACTCGGGAGAGCAAACCTGAACTTGGCCTTGATCTGTCTCTCTTCTCCACAAGTGTAAACTCCTTGAAGTTCTCAGGATCCAAGCAGCCTAATGGAACAAATAACAGCACCCCCATTTAGGATGAGCGATCGACACAAAGAAATAAATAGCAATCACGTATCAGCCTCTACATGCTCCAGAAGCAAGCAGTCAATAGTAAATGTTGTAATCACATCAGCGTCACAGCGGCGGCAGCGGCAGTGTCGTCAAGTGACTGACCACCCGGAGACGCGACACAGAGGCGCGCTATAGCCTTGTGCTTCTTGCCGCGGAGGAGTAATAGCAAGGCAGCGGCTGCGGCCACGGTGGTCTCCGTGCTCTACCCTACCCGCTGTCCCTGCAGCAACTCCACTCCTGCAGGCCGCTTCCCCTTCCCGTGTCCCCGCCTGCGCCAGCAAATCTCCTCGAGGGCCGATGCCCGGTGGGGTTCGGTGCGGGGCGGGATGACTCCCGGGGGAATCGGAGGGGAGGGAGACCGGAGACGGCGAGGGGGAGGAGATCGCCACCGTCTGGGCCGCGCTGCAGTGTCCGGCCCGGTCGCCGATGTCGATATGGGCTCAGGCGTTACGGGCCGGGCCGTTTTCCGGCTCATATATGGCCCGTATTGAACCTGACGTGCCAGTGGCACGTAGCCCTCATATTTTTATATTCTAAGCCAAAACAATCTTAAAATTAATTAATTTTATAGAAAATAATAATTATTATAAATTCCGTTGATGGCACCCGATTAAAATTCCGAGAGTATAATGCGTTCGTTTGTCTGAAATTTTGGGATTACAACAGAAATAAAGATAAATTCAAATAGATATTATAAATGACTCCCAAAAATAAAGATTCCTTAAAATTAATCCTTTCGCTCCCTACTTATAAGAGCGTAGACACAAACTCAGACTTAAAGATTCTATTGGAGAGAAATTCATTTAAAGTGATTCAGAACATCTCTATTGTACTTGCTATTCTTTAAAATAGCAAATATGATTCAAAAAACATCTTCATTGTACTTGTTATTTTAGGGTGCTTCCTATTTTTCTCTCCACACTTGCTATATCTAGGAAAATCAACCAAACTTACTATTTCATTGAGTGTTTAACTTGTTTAATTGTTTTTATTTTCTTTGTATGTATATAAATTGATAGGAAATCACATTTAATAAGTATATTAGAGTGAATAGTAAAATAGCAACCCAATTTTAATAAGAATGCGAATAGCAAGTCAAAAACACACATGTACAATGGAGATGCTCTTACATCCCAAAAGAGAATCCCTAAATGTCACTTAGGAACTCAAATTTTAGAGATACGACTTCTGGTGCGTTTTATTTTTCTTTAATTTCGGGGGATAACATCTTGTGCTCGGAAGAGTGGAATGTGCACCTGATTCTTGATTCTTGAAGCAAGAATTTTGGCTCTTGATCTCTGCCTCCCCCTCTATCACTGCTGCTGCTGCTGCCTCATCCACACGTGGGTCTTCTCTTTGCCACCCTCCTGTTAATGAAGAACAGAAAAAAGGCTATTTTTTTTGTTTGTTTGATGCAAAGCTACCTTTGTTCTTTGTTGTTGATGCTGATTTATTATAAGATCTTTATGCCAGCAATTGCTTTGTGAAATCCCATCACAGATGGACACCACAGCGTGCGTCCATCATGTTCGACTTCTTCTTGATATCAAAACTGTTGGCGAGATGCTGGATTTTCTCATAGATGATAAAATGCATCTCGTGGTTGCTTGCTTGGGAATCATACAGATTATTATTAACTAATAGGTCCAGTTCACAATTTCACATCGTCACAGATTTGCATTTTAATCGGGGTGCCGTCATCGGAAGGATTTGTTGAAGAGATGACTGATTGGTTTTTGTTTCAGCCTTGTGGCATTTTTAGTAGCTAACTAATATGAGTAACTAAATAGTCTTAGTATCTAGCTTGTGGAAATTGTTAGTAATTAGCTCTCGGGGAGGAGAGGGGGACCGAGTCCCCCTCCTCCCTGGAAACTCGGAATCAACCTAACAGACCCCCTGGTCTTTAGGCACCCTAATCGGGGGTGCCCCAACCGAATCGGTTGAAGGGCCCTGGCGCACAACACACTATAAGTAAGGGCGACAGTGCACAGAACGGGTTGATGTTCATGTGTTAAGTCACCCCAAAACCCTAACCCGATCTATGTGTGTGTTGGAGCGTCGGGGAGCCCTTTCGACCCTCAGCACTGACGTCTACCGGACTCCGACGCCACAGTGCCATCGCCATGGCGTCCTCTTCCTCGGTAAAGAAGGTACACGCCATCTCTAAGTTTTTACCCTTCTAGTCCTATTTCTAGACGATCCCTAAGTCCTTTAGAACCTATCAATGGTATCAAAGCTTTGTTTGTTCTAGGGTAGGCTAGTTAGGGTTAGGGTGGCGTCGGGCTCCGTTGAGCCGACGCCACCACCGTACTCAGAACCCCTCTGCATAGCCTACTAAGAAACCCTAAGAATCCCCTTAGATCCCTGATACAGATTAACCCCCACAACCAATCTGTATGAATGCAGGAAACAGGAAAGGTGGAACTCAGGAAAGACAGAACGTGGACAGTGGTGGGTGGGAGATCACCGGAGCTCCGACGCCGGCAAGGAGCCCTGCCGAACTCCAGGTAATCTCGCCCCCTTAGGGAAAGACTTAATTCCTGGATAAACATCCCAAAAGACACTCCTAGGCCTTTATAGATCAGGCTACAAACAAGGAAACAAACTCCTAACATTAAGGGATAACCAATTCTGCTCTTATTCAAAACAAGGTAACTAATTTATTCAAATGCTGCCACTTATTTGGACCCACGCCCTTAGGCGCCTTCCCCTTGCTGTGCGCCAACCCTTTGCTGTGCGGCAGCCTCTTGCTGGGCTGTTTTACGACGCGCATATTTGCGCCAACAAATGCATCGATAACATTACCCCCATCTCCAACAAACAGCGCGTCCTCGAGCTGTACTTCTGGAAAACGGTGTTTAAAATCCTCCAATTGTTCCCATGATGCATCTGCAGCCGCTTGACCCAGCCATTGGACCAATAACTCCCACACTCCTCTATTCAGGCGCGCCCGGATCACCTTCGATGGTGTCGGTAGAACCTTGCCGTGAAGGATTTGTGGCAGGGGCACTACCTCCTGCGGCACTTCCCCTTCAAATTTCTTCAATAGTGCTACATGGAAGACATTATGAATGCGTGCCTTCGGTGGCAACTTTAATTTGTAAGCCACCTCCCCAATGGCGTTGCAGCACCTGATATGGTCCATAAAATTTCGGTCCCAACTTGGATGGCGCCACCATGGTGACACCCACTGCTGACCGTTGTTGTAGCTTCAACCAAACCCAATCCCCCACGTCGTAATGGACATCCCTCCGACGTTTGTCATGGGTGGCTTGCATAGTGACTTGCGCTTGTAGCAACCGATTCTTAATGTCCTCTAGAAATTCATCCTGGGCCATTAATTGCCTGTCCACCGCAGCCACCCGTGCTGTTCCCTGCTGATATGATCTGAATGTCGGGGGCTCCCGCCCATACACAATGCGGAAAGAGGAACACTTGACCGTCGTTTGATAAGATGTATTATAGCAATATTCTGCCCACGGTAGCCACTGCAACCATGATTTCGGCCTGTCTCCTGCCAAACAGCGGAGGTACATCACAATGACTCTATTAACAACCTCCGACTGCCCATCTGTTTGTGGGTGAAACGCGGAACTCATCAATAATTTAACTCCCGCAAGGCGGAACAATTCGGACCAGAATAAACTCGTGAAAACCGTGTCCCGATCACTCACAATGGAACAAGGGATCCCATGCAGTCTGACAATCTCCTCAAAGAACACCTTGGCCACTGATGCAGCGGTATAGGGGTGTCCGAGCGGGATAAAATGAGAGAACTTGGAAAATCTATCCACCACTGTTAGAATTACTGATTTGCCTCCCACTTTAGGAAATCCCTCCACAAAATCCATCGATATATCGCTCCAAACCTCTGATGGTACTGGTAGAGGTTGCAGTAAACCGGCCGGGTGAAGATGATTGGTCTTATTTTTTTGACAAGTCAAGCAGCCCCGCACAAACTCCCGAACCTTGCTGTTTGCTCTAGGACTGTAGAATGTCGCCCTCCAGCGATGCAGCGTATTCTCAGTCCCTTCATGTCCACAATCATGTGCAGCGGCCAGAGTCAGTGGCCATATGGAAGAAGCTGCAGGAACAAAAACCTTGCCCTTGAAGAGCAACAACCCATCTGCAATTGTCCACTCTTCTTTTGCTTGGCCGGCCCACACTTTGGCTTGAAGTTCAGCCACTTGTGTATCACTGTCAACCTCCTCACGTAATTTATCAAACAACTGAAAATGTGGTGCTGATATCATGTGAAGGGCTGTCGTGTCCTCCTCTCGACGGGACAAGGCGTCCGCAGCTCCATTCAGTTTTCCTGGGCGATACTCCACTGAAAAGTCATACCCAAAGAGCTTGCTGACCCATGTGTGCTGCGGAATTGTCGACAGCCGCTGGTCCAAGAGAAATTTGAGGCTATAGTGGTCAGTCCGGACGAGAAATGCATGTCCCCACAAATACGGTCTCCAGTTGCGGACTGCTTTGACCAGCCCGATTTATTCCCTTTCATATGCCGGCAACTTCTGATGATGGGGTGCGACTGCTCGGCTGAAATAAGCAATCGCCCCGTCCCCTTGATGCAGCACCGCACCAAACCCAGATCCAGATGCATCGCAGTCCACAACGAATGGAGATGTGAAATCAGGCATCTGCAGAAGTGGTGCTGTCATTAGGGCCTATTTGAGTTGAAGAAATGCCTCTTGAGCCTCCTCCGACCACCGGAAAGCCTCGCGCTTTAGTAGGGCTGTAAGAGGTGCTGCCACAGTCCCATAACCCGCAATAAATTTGCGGTAATATCCTGTCAAGCCAAGGAAACCGCGCAGAGCCCGCAGTGAATGGGGTTGTGGCCAAGACTCCACGGCTGAAATCTTCTCCGGGTCCATGGCAACTCCTTGATCTGATATAATGTGGCCCAAATAGGTGACGGACGTCATCCCGAACGAACACTTGGACTGCTTGAGGGCTAGCTTGTGTGTCCTGATGATGTCAAACACCTGTTTCACATGTTGCAAGTGTGCTGCCCAGGATGTGCTAAAAACCAGAATGTCATCAAAGAAAACCAATACAAATTTTCGAATATACGGCCTCAATATCTCATTCATCAATGACTGAAATGTCGACGGTGCATTAGTGAGCCCAAACGGCATGACCAGGAACTCAAAGTGCCCTTGATGTGTCCGGAAGGCCGTCTTCTCCACATCATCGGGGTGCATCCGAACTTGATGGTAGCCGCTGCGGAGGTCAAGCTTGGTGAAGAAACGAGCGCCCCGAAGCTCATCGAGGAGCTCATCCACCACCAGAATCGGGAACTTATCTTTCACTGTCTTTATATTAAGCTCGCGGTAGTCGACGCAAAATCTCCATGTCTTGTCAGCCTTCCTCACCAACAGGACCGGAGACGAGTATGCCGAAGTGCATTCGCGAATGATACCCTGTTTCAACATATCAGCACATTGGCGCTCAATTTCATCTTTTAAGAGTTGAGGATACCGATACGGCCGGACAGCCATCGGCGGTGTCCCCGGGAGAAGTCGGATGCGGTGATCATGTCGACGTGGTGGAGGCAGGCCGCGAGGCTCCTCGAAAATGTCGGTGTAGGATTCGAGGAGGGCGCTCAGCACGTCGCGGGCCTCTGTCAGTGCTGCACATTGGGGAGTCGGTGCGCCCACTCCCACCCAACGTACCGACCGGCCATGGCGCCAAAAATCCATTGACAGAGCACTGAAGTTCCATAGGATGGGTCCCAGGGACCGCAACCAATGGACTCCCAGCACCAGGTCAAACCCGGCCAAGGCCAAGCCGTAGCAAGTGATGTCGAACAGCTCCGTGTCGATGGTGATCGGTAGTTTGGTATAGATGTCGTTACTACAAACGTAATCACCATTTGCCACGCGAACAGAGAGGCCTGGCCATGGTGTAGGATCGATGTACCGACTAGAGGGGGGTGAATAGGCGGTATTTTAAAACTAATTCAATTTCACCTAACAATGAGCAAGGACCTAAGGCAATGGTAGTAAACAGCTAGAACAAATAGTGCAACCTAAGATAGCAAGTAGATTACTTTAGAAAAGTAAGATTGCACAATTTAACTTGCTCAAAATAACAGGGACAAGAGACAACCGAATTTTATCCCGAGGTTCGGAAATTTGCCAATTTCCTACGTCCTCGTTGAGGCGAGTTTCACTTGACCGCTCTCTTCACCAAGCCTCGGATTTCTCAAAGAGAAATTAGCTTGAAGATGAGCCGGCACCGGAAGTGCAACTCTCGGGCCTCGATCACTAGTGGTAGCTCTTCTCCACTCCGGATAGGCGAGCTCCAACCTTCACAACCTCCCGGGTCTCCTCCACAACCTTCTAGGAGAGATCACCGGTTTCTTCTCCAAGCCGTCTAGGAGATGGCAATCTCCAAGAGTAACAAGCTGCAATCAAAGCTAGGAGAAGAGGATCAAGTGCCAAAATGCCAATGCAATGCAATTCACTCAATCACTTGATCACCTCTTTTTCTTCCCAACCTCACTAGTGCTCAAATTAGTGCTCAATGGTGGGAGAGACTCTCTTGTGCTCAAGTATGCTCAAATGAATGCCAAAAGTCTAGCAAAGGAGCTGTAGCAAGGGTTTATATAGCCACACACCCAAAAACTAGCCGTTACACAAGTTAGGTGGCTCTCTGCGCAATGTCGGTCTGACCGCCCATCTTGGGCCGGTCTGACCGACCTCAACTGCAACGGCTAGAAAACTAGCCGTTTACTGATGTGACAGGACGCATCGGTCTGACCGGCCATGCTGTCCCGGTCGGACCGGCCCTACCCGGTCTGACCGGCCATCGGCTCGGTCGGACCGATAGTGCTCCCGTCGGCTCTGTAAACCAGCAGTATTCTGCCCTGCGCAACCCGGTCGGACCGGCCCCCTGGCCGGTCGGACCGTCCAACTCCAGTCGGTCTGACCGGACCCACATGGTCGGTCAGACCGCCAGGGTCAGACAGCTCCAACAAAATGCTGCAATGATTTTTCAAGGATTTTGCCAAAATAGCAACTTTTGCAACAATCACACATGATCAAAAGATACTATATGCAATGCAAATTGGGCACTTGAAAATCAACTCATAACAAAGATGCAACCCCTCTTTATAGTACGGCAAAAACAAAATTTAAACCTAGCCTAATTGATCGCTCCAAACACCTCGATCAATCTCTAGATTCCTTCAAACCTTTTGCCGTAGCCTTTAAACGTCCAGATCTTCGGGTTTCCATCTTGTGCTCCATTTGCGCGGGACTTATTCATTTCCTTCACACTTAAGAAAAATATTAGTCCTCAAACGCATGTTCATCATTAATTACCAAAACTCACATAGGGCCTAGATCTTCAATCTCCCCCTTTTTGGTAATTGATGACAAACACTTCAGAGATAAAGAAATATGTTAAAGTAGAAGTATCCACAATTAAGCGCAAAGCTCCCCCTGAATAAATGATGGGGTACAAGTAAATGGAGCAAGATATGAGATATAATTCCAAACACAATTCACACATTCAATGAAGCAAAGAGAGTTTCTCATAATAAAAGCAAATAGTTCAAATTAAGTAGAGTACAATATGGAAAGCAAATAGAGTTCATTAAACAAACAACCATAGATAGATAGCGATAAAAAAAGATTGATCCTTCCTAAACATTCCTTCTTACTACTGCTACCTACTCCCTTAATCCTCTGCTGCCTTCTCCCCTACTGCCAACTGCTGCTTCTCCCCCTTTTGGCATCAAGAACCAAAAAGAGAGACTAATCCTGGGAAGGAGGCTGAGAATCATCAAGGCGACGACGACGGCGCTGGTACTGAAGAGGGTATCCTGTTGAGGAAGATGAATCTAGCCGATCAACGCGAGAAGAAAGAGTGTCAATCCTGGAGTTGATACGCTCTTGACCCCCTTGAAGGTTTTGCAGATGGGAGGTGATAGCTTCTTGTCCTAGAGCCATTTGATCCATTCTTGAATTTAACTGAAGAAAGCCAGCTGTTACTTGTTGAAGAACTGGATCAAAGAACTGGGTGGCATCCATTCCAAAATAAGCACCAGATCCAGAACTCTGAGGAGGAGCAAAAGAGCTGCTAGGAATGTCCTGAGGATGAACCTGTCCTGCTCCCATATCAGCTGGATCGACGGCTGGAGCCAAAGGAGTGACCGAGAAGCGAGGCCTGTACTGAGAGTGAGTGATATCAAGGCGCTCGTTCACATTTCCTACTTTGCTCAAAATTAATCTCATGATAAATGGAGCATAGTAGACTCCAAGAGTGAGGCTTCCTTTTGAGAGTGCCATCTCATATAGCATCAAATGAATGACATCAAACCTCTTTCCAGTCATCACTGCATCTAGAAGGGTCCAAGCAACACCTCGAATAGCATCATTGTTGCCTAGACGCGGTAAAATGGAGTGCCGCAGAATGCGATGTGCCACACTATGAAGAGTCTTCATTCCAGTAACTCCTCCAATCTTGTGAACAGCAGATGGGATGTAGAATTGAGCCATCTCTTCTTCTGACAAAGGATTGTGAGTAAACTCATCATGCAGTCTGAGGCCAGAAGAGAATCTTATGTCCCAAGCACTCTGAATTTCTTGTTTTGTAGCAATGCAAAAGATATCTCCAGTCATCCATGTAAGAGAATCACAAGTGGCAGGTATGAAAACTGTGGCATAAAACTGACGGATAATGTCCCAATTGAAATCTTGCTTCAGACTCACTATTTTGTTTATACCAACAGTTCCAAAAATGTTCCTGAGAGCTGCAACCTCTCCACTTAGATCCCTCCACGAAATCCACTTATGAGGAGCCAACGAACGGTTCTCATACGCAATGTTGAATACCTCTTTCTGAAATTTTGTATGAAACCGCTGGTCTGATGTATCTCTTGGTCTGAGAAATTGATTGTGGTGGCGCAGACGAGCAAAGTTCTCTTGATTCCGGACATCTACCTTGAATTCCAAGGATGCAAAAGGATCTTCACTAGCTGCTGGAGGTTGAGGTGCCAATTCTTCTTCATTCTCAGAGCTGCCATCCTCATAGGCAAAGTCCTCGTCACTGTCATCTTGAAAGTGCCGGGATGATTGGCCACGGTCCTCGACAAACTTTGAGCGACGCTCATTTCCTTGAGAACGACCGGCGCGAGGCATGACTGAATCAAAGATTTTAACCCAGATAAGATAAAAGAATATGATTGAGACAAACTATGAATTTGTTAGAGGGCAAAATCATCAATGAGCAATGATGTGCAAAAGAGGGGCAGGCATTGGGAGGCCGGTCTGACCGAGGTAATAGGGCCGGTCTGACCGTCAGTACATGGTCGGTCGGACCGCCCATTGCCCACCGGTCTGACCGGCCTAGCAATCCGGGCACAAATCCCCTTTTTCACAAAACTTCTCCATAACAAAATTTGCCATATCAAATTGCATAGAGACATGGGAAATAGTATCACAAGGCTAACAATTGAGATCGAAAAGGATTTAGCCTTGGCAAGTTGACATGCAAGCTCATGAACAAGAACCCTAACCCTAGCCTTCAAAAGGATAAAACAAAGGATTTGATCGGAGAAAGTTCTTACCGGCAAGGGAAAATGGACTTGAGGTCGGACCGGAGAAGATCCACCGGTTGAACCGGCAAGAAGATCGATGAAACGAGATTTCTAGGGTTGGGGGCAAGAGTGGAGGAGAGGAACTCGGTTTGAGAGGAGAGGAATAATAGAGGGGAGAGAAAACTGAATAGAGAGGGGAGTTATAACCCTGCCCGAGCCCCGGTCTGACCGGCCATGTAGGCCCGGTTGGACCGACTCAGCAAGGGCGGTCTGACCGGCCATGTAGGCCCGGTCTGACCGACACACTATAGCTCAGCAGTTAAAAACAGGGCACAAAGAGGAGCTTAAGTGAGAAATATAGCAAAATATTTTTAAAAAATTTCAAACTTTGCAGAAACTTAGAATAACTCCCAAGGTTTATAAAACATCAAGTTTTCAAATTTTTAAGTTCAAAAAGAAACCGTTTGCAGCCAATGTTCTCAACATGTCCGAACTCTTGTCCGAACACTTGTCTGAACTTTAATTCTTTGAATATCTTTTGATAGGAAGGATAAAGTTAAAATATTTGAATACGAAAAATGATCATATGATCCATATCTATAGGTTTTGTTTTGGACAAAAGTTCAAAATATGTCTTGAAATAAAATCATGGGAGAAATTTGTTTTTAACTCAAAGATAGGATTTTGAGGATACCAAAGCTTTCAAATTTTGTTTTTCAACAACATGAGCAATTTTCAACATATAAGAGTAACTTTATACTCCCCCTTAATGTATAGTCTTAGAAACACATATAAAAGTACATGAACTTCAAATATGGCATTGCAAGCACAAAAGCATTCATATATGTCACAAGAATAGAAAATTCTACAACTCACACATATGCATGATTTCAAGCCACATTTGAGAAGTCTATTATATTCAATTCATTCCTAAGCTTACAAAAGCGGGACTCATCAAGTGGTTTGGTAAAGATATCTGCTAATTGATCTTCGGTTCTTATGTGGCTAATGACAATGTCACCTTTGCCAACATGATCTCTTAGAAAGTGGTGGCGAATATCAATATGCTTGGTTCTAGAGTGTTGGACTGGATTGTTGGCAATTTTGACGGCGCTATCATTGTCACAAAGAAGTGGAACATTTGAGAATTCTATTCCATAATCAAGCAAGGTTTGCCTCATCCAAAGTAATTGCGCACAGCAACTACCCGCAGAGACATATTCTGCCTCAGCGGTGGAAAGGGCAACGGAGTTTTGTTTCTTAGATGCCCAAGAAACAAGAGACCTCCCAAGGAATTGACAGCCTCCGGAAGTGCTTTTACGATCAACTTTGCAACCGGCATAATCCGAATCGGAATAGCCAATTAGCTCAAATTTAGCACCTTTGGGGTACCACAAGCCTATATGGATGGAATGTTTTAAATATCTTAGAATTCTCTTGACCGCCATCAAATGACAATCTTTTGGTGCAGCTTGAAATCTAGCACACATGCAAACACTAAACATGATATCGGGCCTAGATGCGGTAAGATAGAGTAAACTGCCAATCATGGATCTATATAATTTTTGATCTACCGGTTTACCTCCCTCATTTAGGTCGAGATGTCCGTTGGTCGCCATAGGGGTCTTGATAGGCTTTGCTTCCATCAATCCGAACCTTTTGAGAAGATCATGAATATACTTTGTTTGGCTCACAAAGGTTCCATTCTTGAGTTGCTTGACTTGAAGTCCAAGGAAGAAACTCAATTCTCCTATCATGGACATCTCAAATTCCCTAGACATCATATCACCAAAAACTTTGCACAATTCTTCATTAGTAGAACCGAATATAATATCATCGACATAAATTTGACAGACAAAGAAATCATCATTAATTATTTTTGTAAACAAGGTAGTGTCGACTTTACCAATTTTAAAACCCTTTGAGAGGAGAAAATCTCTCAATCTTTCATACCAAGCTCTAGGAGCTTGTTTTAGACCATAGAGAGCTTTTGAGAGTTTATAAACATGATTAGGATTTTTAGGATTCTCAAAGCCGGGTGGTTGTTCAACAAAAACTAGTTCAGCTATTTCGCCATTCAAGAAAGCACTTTTCACATCCATTTGATATAACTTAATATCAAAGCATGACGCAAAAGCAAGTAAGATGCGAATAGCTTCTAATCTAGCAACGGGAGCAAAAGTTTCTCCAAAATCCAAACCTTCGACTTGAGTGAATCCTTGTGCTACCAATCTTGCCTTGTTTCTCACAACCAACCCGTTTTCATCTTGCTTGTTCCTAAAAACCCATTTTGTTCCAATTACGTTGTGCTCCTTGGGTCTCTCCACCAATGTCCAAACTTTGTTTCTTTCAAAGTTGTTGAGCTCTTCATGCATAGCATTTACCCAATCCGGGTCGTTTAGAGCTTCATTAATGTCACCCAAGACTTGATCAATAGGGTGATCTTTTGCGGTGGCATTGTGAACTTTGGATGGAATAGAAGAGGATTGATCTTTGGCTTCATCTTCATCAAGTTGAGTCAAATTTTGTGTAGCGGAAGTAGAAGCTTCAACTTGAGTGGAGGATGGAAGTTCATCATCTTCTTTAGGCTTGATGTCACCAATTGACATTTTCTTCATTGCCCTTATCAAGCCTTCATCACCTACATCATCCAAATTCTCGTGCCCCTCTTGGGACCCATTAGTTTCATCAAATTGAACATCCGAGGTTTCTTCAACAATACCTTTGTTCTTGTTATACACTCGGTATGCCTTGCTATTTGATGCATATCCAAGAAGAAATCCTTCATCACAACGACTTTCAAACTTGGTTAGTCTAACACCTTTTCTATAAATGTAGCATTTGCAACCAAAAACACGAAAGTAAGCAATGTTGGGTTTTCGTCCAATTAAAAGTTCATATGGAGTCTTTTTCAAAAGACGATGCAAATAAAGACGATTTGAAGCATGGCAAGAAGTGTTTATAGCTTCCGCCCAAAAAGAGTCGGAGACACTATACTCATCAAGCATAGTTCTAGCCATCTCAATAAGGGTCCTATTCTTTCTTTCCACAACACCATTTTGTTGTGGTGAATAGGTGGCGGAAAGCTCGTGTTTAATGCCGAGATCATCACAATAATCCTCAATGTTTGTATTTTTAAACTCGGATCCATTGTCACTCCTTACTTTTACAATAGAAAAATTGAATTCGTTTTGAGCCCGTTTTGCAAACTTTTTGAAAATCTCGGAGGTCTTAGCTTTGTCATGTAAAAAGAAGACCCAAGTAAATCTTGAGAAATCATCCACAATAACAAGACAAAAACTGTTTCCACCGATGCTTTTGTAAGTTGTTGGACCAAATAAATCAATATGCAAAAGCTCCAAAGGTCTAGAAGTGGACATGATGCTTTTGCTAGGGTGAGAGCAAGCAACTTGCCTCCCCGCTTGACAAGCACTACAAAGTTTATCTTTTTCAAATTTTATATCATTCAAACCAACAACCAAATCTCTTTTTGCAAGTTTGTTTAGTTGATTCATTCCCACATGAGCAAGCCTTCTATGCCAAAGCCAACCCAATGAGGTTTTTGCAACTAAACAAGTTTTCAGATTAGCTTCATTTGAAGAGAGATCCACCAAATAGAGATTTCCAAAACGAAAACCTTTGAAAACTAAGGAGTTATCATGGATACTTGTTACAAATACTTCTTGAGGATTAAAAGTGCATGAAAGGCCTAAATCACATAGTTGAGCAATGGACAATAAGTTGAAATTCAATGACTCAACTAGAGAGACATTGGAAATGGAGAAATCATTTGAGATAGCAATTTTACCTAGACCCATTACCTTTCCTTTACTATTGTCACCGAAGGTCACTCTTTCTTGATCTTTAGCACCAACTTCAAATGATGTGAACATTTTCCTATCACCGGTCATATGTTGAGTGCACCCACTATCAAGCACCCAATGTGATCCTCCGGTGTGGTAGTTTACCTACAAAAGAGATCAAGCCTTTTAGGTACCCAAATCCTTTTGGGTCCTTGTAGGTTAGTTATCAAGGCCTTTGGCACCCAAATAGATTTCTTCTTTTCTCCTAAAATAGGAGTGCCCAAAAACTTAGCATAAATAGAGCCATTATTGGCTCTCTTAAGCATGTAATGAGAATCAAATACATCATTTCTAGGAGCATTGTTTATGTGGCATTCACCAATTATGTGACCAACTTTTCGACATTTATTGCAATATTTTCCATTTCTCTTAACAAACCTTGGGGCTTGGTAAGAAGGCTTTTTGCACTTCTTTGGAACAAAACCAAGTCCCTCCTTGTTGAAGGAACATCTTTGTTGGCTTAAAATTTCATCAAGGGTATTTTTCCCTTTGAAGCATCTTTCCAAACTTTTACTTAGTTTGGCAACTTGCTCCTTGAGCTCATGATTTTCAACAATTAACAATGAACTAGATGAAGATGATATATTTGTTGAATATGAAGCAATATCAAGAGTGGATGAGCATGGCATAGCAAGTAAGTCATCACATGATGTTGATATGCTAGTCTTTGTAGGAATGCAATTTTCAACATTTAAACATGCATCATCAAAAATATCACATGTGACCCCTATATCTACTTTTGGCTCAATGAGTGTAGAGGCAATGAGTGCTTCGTGAGCTTCCTCAAGCTTCTCATGAGAGACCAAAAGCATCATATGAGAAGTTTTCAACTCCTCATATTTAGCCGTTAAGGACTCATGATCTTTCTTGAGAGCCTTAAATTTGACTCTCTCTTTGCCACTCAACTCATTTAGCTCCTCAAGCATTTGTGCAAGGTCATCATAAGATAATTCATCATCACTATCATTTTGTTCACTATCACAAGTAGATGTTACCTTAGTACTTCCTTTTGCCATGAGACAAAAAGGAGAGTATAGTGATGAAGCTTCCGTGATTGCTATTCCCGCCATGTTCTTCTTTCTTGAGTTTGACTCACCACCGGAGTCGGAGCTTGAAGAAGAATCGGAGCTATCTTCATTTGAATCCCATTCTCCCACAAATGCTTCATTCCTACCCTTTTTCTTGTTCAACTTCTTGAAAAGCTTTTTCTTCCCATTCTTCTCTTTGTTCTTCTTTTGAGGTTTATCATCTTCGCTTTCTTGTTTGTTCGGGCATCTTGAGGCAAAATGACCCTTCTCATTACACTCGAAACATCTTACATTCTTGAGGTTTCTTTTGGTTGACTTCTTGTCACCATTGTTCTTGAATGAGCTTGAAGAACTTCCTCTCTTTTTCATGAACCAGTTGAATTTTCTCACAAAGAGAGCCATTTCTTCATCTTCGGTATCGCCATCACAAGAGGTGTCTTCTTCTTCTTCACATTTCTTTTCAACCTTGGCCTTCAAGGCAATATTCTTCTTCTTGGATGAGGAGTGATCTTCGGTGCTTCCTTCAACTCTCTTGTTCTTGTAAATCTCATTTGTATTGATGGTTCCCAAAAGTGTTGTGGGTGTCAAACTTGACATATCCGAGTTGATGAGGAAAGTCACCAACGTGTCATATTTCTCGGGCAAAGCTCTCAACATCTTTTGAGCAACTTCCAACTCCGTGTACTTCACTCCAACACCCTTGAGATCATTTACAATCACATTAAGTCTTGCATACATCTCATTGACACTTTCATTTGGCAACATGGTGAATGTTTCATAGTTGATCTTTAAGTAGTGCGACTTGGCATTCTTCACACTTGTTGTTCCATCATGTATATCTTGAAGAGTGGTCCAAATGTCGTGTGCCGTTGAAATATTGCTTATCCTATTGAACTCTTCGGCACACAAACAATTGAACAAAGCATTTGTAGCTTGAGCATCAAGTTGCATATCCTTTTTGTTTTGATAAGTAAGATTCATCTTGTCTTCAACATCAAAACCTAACTCAACAATACGCCAAATTTCAAAGCTCATGGCCTTGAGGTGAGCAGCCATACGAACTTTCCAAATAGAATAGTTAGTGCCATCAAAGTAAGGACCTTTGCCTACGTTGTGAACCACCTCGTCGGACATCTTCTCTCTAGGCGGTAAAGCCTAACTTGAGAGACCAAGCTCTGATACCACTTGTAGGATCGATGTACCGACTAGAGGGGGGTGAATAGGCGGTATTTTAAAACTAATTCAATTTCACCTAACAATGAGCAAGGACCTAAGGCAATGGTAGTAAACAGCTAGAACAAATAGTGCAACCTAAGATAGCAAGTAGATTACTTTAGAAAAGTAAGATTGCACAATTTAACTTGCTCAAAATAACAGGGACAAGAGACAACCGAATTTTATCCCGAGGTTCGGAAATTTGCCAATTTCCTACGTCCTCGTTGAGGCGAGTTTCACTTGACCGCTCTCTTCACCAAGCCTCGGATTTCTCAAAGAGAAATTAGCTTGAAGATGAGCCGGCACCGGAAGTGCAACTCTCGGGCCTCGATCACTAGTGGTAGCTCTTCTCCACTCCGGATAGGCGAGCTCCAACCTTCACAACCTCCCGGGTCTCCTCCACAACCTTCTAGGAGAGATCACCGGTTTCTTCTCCAAGCCGTCTAGGAGATGGCAATCTCCAAGAGTAACAAGCTGCAATCAAAGCTAGGAGAAGAGGATCAAGTGCCAAAATGCCAATGCAATGCAATTCACTCAATCACTTGATCACCTCTTTTTCTTCCCAACCTCACTAGTGCTCAAATTAGTGCTCAATGGTGGGAGAGACTCTCTTGTGCTCAAGTATGCTCAAATGAATGCCAAAAGTCTAGCAAAGGAGCTGTAGCAAGGGTTTATATAGCCACACACCCAAAAACTAGCCGTTACACAAGTTAGGTGGCTCTCTGCGCAATGTCGGTCTGACCGCCCATCTTGGGCCGGTCTGACCGACCTCAACTGCAACGGCTAGAAAACTAGCCGTTTACTGATGTGACAGGACGCATCGGTCTGACCGGCCATGCTGTCCCGGTCGGACCGGCCCTACCCGGTCTGACCGGCCATCGGCTCGGTCGGACCGATAGTGCTCCCGTCGGCTCTGTAAACCAGCAGTATTCTGCCCTGCGCAACCCGGTCGGACCGGCCCCCTGGCCGGTCGGACCGTCCAACTCCAGTCGGTCTGACCGGACCCACATGGTCGGTCAGACCGCCAGGGTCAGACAGCTCCAACAAAATGCTGCAATGATTTTTCAAGGATTTTGCCAAAATAGCAACTTTTGCAACAATCACACATGATCAAAAGATACTATATGCAATGCAAATTGGGCACTTGAAAATCAACTCATAACAAAGATGCAACCCCTCTTTATAGTACGGCAAAAACAAAATTTAAACCTAGCCTAATTGATCGCTCCAAACACCTCGATCAATCTCTAGATTCCTTCAAACCTTTTGCCGTAGCCTTTAAACGTCCAGATCTTCGGGTTTCCATCTTGTGCTCCATTTGCGCGGGACTTATTCATTTCCTTCACACTTAAGAAAAATATTAGTCCTCAAACGCATGTTCATCATTAATTACCAAAACTCACATAGGGCCTAGATCTTCACATGGCTCGACCTGTAGACCTAGCCGAGATGCCACCTCCTCCTGAATAAAGGTGTGCGTGGAGCCCGTGTCCACCAATGCCACCAAACTCTCGCCCCGAATGGTCACATGGAGCTTCATTGTACTGCTGATGTCAATCCCTGTGAGGGCATGGAGTGATATCCCCAAGTCTTCCACTGCCTCCCCTTCATCTTCATCGTCTTCCAATTCCAACAAATATATCCCTTTAGCCTTACACTTATGATCAGCAGTATATTTTTCTGGGCAATTATAACACTCCCCGTTCGCCCTTTTTGCTGCCAATTCCTCCGGAGACAGCCGCTTGAAGCGTGGTTTGTTCTGCTATCCCGCTTTTGCTGGTTGTCCCACAATCCCTCCTTTAGGCGCTGCAGCTTGGGATCGGGGCCCCGCCTTCCCTGTGGCCCCTAGTGACTCCCTGCGTTCATAAGACCGCGCCAAACTCATAGCAGTCTGCAGATGTGTTGGGGCCTGCAGTTCTACGTCCGTACGCAGTGGTTCACCCAGTCCTGCTGTGAACAAGTTGACCTGTTGTTGCGGTGATAAATCATCACAGTGGCAAAGCAGTAATGAGAATTGGTGTTCATACTCTTCCACTGTGCCTGATCTATACAAATCCTTCAGTTCTGCCAACCCATTATGACGCATGTGAATAAAATCCACGAACCTTGGCCAGGACGGCACACCATTATCCCTCTCCAAACTATAATACCATTCTGCTGCCACCCCTTCCAAGTGAAGTGAGGCAATCCACACCTTCTCCTCTGCCATGGTACGCATGCCCCGAAAGTATGTCTCACACTTATTCACCCATGTCAAAGGATCTGATTCCCCCGTAAAGGTGGGAAAATTTAACTTCGGTCGCCGGTACCCTCCATCATCCGAGTGGCCCCGGCCACCCCAACCTCTGCCCCCTTCCTCCTGTAGGTTCCTGCCACCACCACCTCGGGCGCCCCCTTGTTCCCAGCGGCCAGCATACAGAAGGTCATCTCCTGGTCTTCCTCCTGTCGCCCGCACCCCCTCTTGTCCTACTGCCCCGCCAACACGACCCCCTTGAATGGATAGGATGTAACACCCCAAAAATTAAAAAGAATAAAAATAAAAAGAAAACATTATTTATAATTATTTCTTGATTTATTATTAAAGGTGTTGGACCGGAAACGGCGACCAGAGGGGGGGTGAATGGGAGCTTTTAAAATTTCGGGCTAAAAACTTAGCCTTCGGTTCTGTTCTGTCTTCTGCGGAACAGGCTTCGAACGCAACCTTCGAAGGTCTGGTTCGGAGGTACTTCGACACCTTCGAACACAGGCTTCGGAGTGGCAAAAGTTCGAAGCCAAGAAGACTTCGCTCCACTTACAACCCTCGAAAATCTACTCTGCTAAGTCAGTGCAGGCTCCGCACACAGGGTGCTTCGAGCAGGCTTCGCACTTCACCCTTCGCAAGAGTGGACAGCCCTCTGAGGACTTCGACCAAATACTTAGCGACAGCAACTGGTGCTGGGCTTCGTATGCGAAGGTCTACACGCACACACAACGGACTTCGCTAAGGGCTTCGACACAAGAAGCAAAACGGGAAACAACCAGGGCTTCGCTAGTAATCAGCGAGGTCTTGCCTCGTGTTACACAGAGCGACAGCACACTGACAAAACACACCTCGCACGAAAAACAACCTTCGCCTCAACAGGCTTCGGTGCACTAAACTAGCGAAGTATGCAACGCGAGCTCAAGCAAAAAGCACAAGACAAACAGGGCTTCGCCGCTTGAACAAGGAACACTGAAAATGAACTCAGGATGTATTCAATCGAAGTGTGGCTACAGGAGCTCAACAGTAAATGCTCAAAGTGTTGAATGTTACCTACCGAGCCCCCATATTTATAGCCCATGGATTCATCCTAAGGAAGTGACTACTTTACCCCTAGGGTTTACATTCATTTTGTCTCTTCAGAACTAAGGGGTACAAAAGGTAGTCCACCTTTATTTTGGAGGCTTCTCTTGTCAGCTGCAGAGGGGACAGTGTCAGCCTTTTTCAGAACAGACAGTGTCAGCCTTTACAGAGTTGACCTCTGGAACCTCCCTTCGCACGCGAGGGGTGCGGAAGCTTCGGCGAGAAGCCTGCAGCCTGTTGGCCTTCGCTCCGCCGAAGTAGACCTCCGATACAGTGACGGTTTTGAGCCGAAGCCGTCAAAGCCCTTGGGCCTTCGCACCACCACCTCCGGAGTGGATCACCACGGCTTCGCAGCTACTCCGAGCTCGAACACCGTCCGTCCGTGTACCGAAGCCATGCATGGCCGAAGCACCTCAAGTCAACCTCACTCCGAAGCCCACCTTCGGAGTACCACCCTTCGAAGTCCCTCCTTCGTCCAAGGCCTCCGCATGAAGCATTCCATGAGCACTTCGTCGCAGTGTCTCACTCCGAGCACACTCCTCGACGAGCCTCACCCGGACCATGCCTTCGATGCGCCTCGACTTCTGAGACCTTCGTCGGGCCACCTTCGAGTGTCTCCCTCCGGAGCACACTTCGAACACCTTGCCTCCGCAGAGGACTTGGTCCACCAACTCCGAAGTCACTCCATTCGGAGTACCTTCGAAGTGCCTCACCTCCGAGGACTTTGTCTCGGAGTACCTTCAGCCGGAGCCACGCTCCGCACTCTCTGCCTTCACCTGGCACGCCTCGACCCGAGGACCGACCCGGACCACCTTCGCAGCCACCGTGACGGAGCTCCCCGCTCCCTTGGCATCAAACCACCCGCTTGACCCAAGTTCACCTGGCTCGAACCCTGTCCGTCGCCTCCGAAGTCCCTGCGCACCACCGACAAGCAAACAAGTGTATCCAGTACTCCGGAGACCTCTCCGGGTTAGCAACCTTCGGCACACACTCCGGTGTACCGCCCAAAGTACCGAAGCCATCGGTACGAACCCAGTCATCGCGTACTGCCGGACCCCTCCGACAAGCACACTCTGCTGCACAGCTGCAGCAAGCAAACACACACCGAACACACTTCGGTGACACACCTCCGAACACCCTTCGGAGGTACCACCTCCGAAGCCCCTCCGGAGGTACCCTTCGAACAGAGGGTAAAATCCAGTCAATCACTCATCACAAAACATCGAAACCACCCTTGGTTTCTCAATCTCCCCCTTGATGAGTGCATTGACAACCAAATCTAAATTCAAGAAAATGTAAAAATTTTCAGCACACAAGTGACCATAAAACTCAAAAAGAGCCAAAGCATGTCACTTGATAAAAGAATTTTTCTCCCCCTTTCTCAAAAGAGTAAAAGCCCCTTCGGCAAATCTCCCTTTGATAAAAACTCCCCCTGAGTTGAGCAAATTTTTCTCCCCCTTTATGTCAAAAATCTCTCCCCCTTTAGAAATAATGCCTTCTTGCAGCAGAGAACATAGCAAAATCTCTCCCCCTTTGGCAATGCAAGCATCAAGGAGCATTCAAAAGATGCAAAGCTTTGAAATGAATAGAATTGCAAAGACATATAATGCAAGAATATGCCAACATTAAAACGAATGATCATGTGCTCAGCTCAATTTAACAATCTGTGAAACAAGATGATGGCATGTGATTTTGTCATGTTGAAGTAAAAGCATCACCACTTTATCAATGCAGCTAGACATGTGAAGGCAAGGACTGCGCAAAGCTAACAAATTCTACCCTAGACAGACAAGTCTTGTTCAAAAGGGGCTGTGAAAGCAACCTTGATGATCAATTAATTTTGTTGTTCTTTTTCTTAATGCCAGGGGTTATTTGTTTGTCCACCTTATACTTTCCAATCAAGCCAAGCCTAGGCATGAAAGCCATCTGAAGCTTAAGGCGGTGATTTTGGCATACACTACACCATTCCAGTTCAGACCAAAGTGCAATGGTAAGCAGTCTAGAATAGAGTAGTGCGACAAACAAACCCTCCTGGATCTGTTCATTGAAACCAGGCAAATCATGGATTTTTGTATTTTGATTTTGATGACTGAAATATTTTGGTGAATATCCATGAATAAAGAACACATTTTTCAATTTGCAAATTTTCGCATCCAAAGAACAGTTTCTTGCTGTCAAGTAGATAAAAGATAGCTAAAAGCAGTCCACCCTAAACAAGCTAGATACAAGATTATGCGGTGAGCAAGTTTTGATTTTTAGAAAATAAAACATCATGCACAATCAATGTTCCAGACATATTTCATAGAGCTGAGCTGTCATGATTTCTTTGAATTAAAAGCAGGCATATAATAGCAAAAGATGTAAGTGCAATTCCACACATAATGAGCATATGCAAGACAATTAAAAGCAGCTCCCCCTCACAAAATGCCGTAGGGGTGACAAATACCAAGTTCCCCACGCAAGTAAGCAAACCGAGAAGCATCGAGGGGTTTTGTAAAAATATCGGCAAGCTGGTGTTGGGTATCAACATATTGAAGTTCAATATCACCCTTCTCATTGTGATCTCTGAGAAAATGATACCGTACATCAATGTGTTTGGTTCTGGAGTGCTGAACCGGGTTGTTTGCAATACAAATAGCACTAGTGTTATCACAGAAAAGTGGAACACTCTTATAATCTAACCCGAAATCCCGCAAAGTGGAAACCATCCACAAAATCTGAGAGCAACAGCTAGCTGCAGCAACATATTCGGCCTCGGCCGTCGATTGTGCAACACTAGACTGTTTGCGGGAAGACCAGCAAACCAGAGACGTACCCAGAAAATGACAAGTACCAGAGGTACTCTTCCTATCAATTCTACACCCAGCAAAATCCGCATCTGAATAACCTCTAAGACATAAAGATGAAGACGATGAATACCATATGCCAAATTCAAGGGTGTGTTTGAGATACCTTAAGATGCGCTTTAACCGCTTGGCGGTGCGAAGCTCGTGGCGAAGCCTGAAAACGAGCGCACAGACACACAGCGAAGTGTATGTCCGGCCTCGTGGCAGTCAAGTAGAGGAGGGAGCCGATCATGCTCCGGAACTCCTTCTGATCTACGGCTTCTCCATCTTCGTCAGGGTCCAATGCTACAGATGTAGCCATTGGAGTGGCGAGTGGCTTCGCATCGGACATGTCGAATTTCTTGAGCAGGTCCTTGGTGTACTTTGTCTGGTGGACAAAAGTACCTTGTTTGCTTTGCTTGATTTGCAAACCAAGGAAAAAGGTGAGTTCACCCATCATCGACATTTCAAATTCCCTGCTCATGGTATCTGCAAACTCGGCAACCAAAGCATGAGAAGAGCCACCAAAGATGATATCATCCACATAAATCTGAACTAGGAGGAAATCTTTGCCATGCTTGAGAGTAAACAAAGTTTTATCAACAGAGCCCATCAAATACCCTCGCTCAAGCAGAAAAGACTTAAGTCTATCATACCACGCCCGAGGGGCCTGCTTGAGTCCATAAAGAGCCTTATGAAGTTTAAGGACTTTATGTGGGTACTTGGGGTTTTCAAAACCAGGGGGTTGTTTTACATAAACATCTTCACCTATGAAGCCATTAAGAAAAGCACTTTTGACATCCATTTGATAGAGTTTGAATCCTCGGGATGTCGCAAAGGCAAGCAAAATCCTAATGGCCTCAAGGCGAGCAACAGGTGCAAAAGTTTCAGTAAAATCAATCCCTTCTAGTTGAGAAAAGCCCTGAGCTACAAGTCTAGCCTTATTTCTAACAATTGTCCCATCCTCCCCTTGTTTATTTTTAAAAATCCATTTTGTTCCAATGAAATGAACATTTGGTGGAGGATCAACTAAAGTCCAGACTTGGTTTCTATCAAAATTCTCAAGCTCTTCATGCATGGCATTGATCCAACTAGAATCAGAAAGTGCATGACTAACATCTAAGGGCTCGAAAGAAGCAACAAAAGCAGCATTAGTAAAATGAGCGTGAGAACGTGTTACCCTTTGATCAAGCTCACCAATGATCTGCTCGGGAGGATGCATCCTTTGGACATGATGTGGAGCCTCGCGGCGGGATGCAGTCTCCCCCTCAACTTGTGCGTTGGAGTGGTCCAAGATGACCGATGTTGAGGTAGTCGCTTCGGGACCTCGTGCCGAAGTAGTAGAAGCGGGGTCAGCTTCGGGGGTTGATGTCGAGGGTAGTAGGGGTTCATCCTCGAATTCTCCGGGATCTTCGTCTTCGAATAAGGTCTGTTCCATGTCGTGTTCATTTGCCTGTTCAAAACAGAACTAACAGAGGGGGTTGATTCATCAAAAGTCACATCACATGACTCGATGACAGTGTTAGTTTCCAAGTTATAAACACGATAAGAATGACCATGAGTTGAATAACCCAAAAAGATCCCGTCAGAAGATCGCGACTCAAATTTATCCAAGTTACCACGTTTTAGGATAAAGCAGCGACAGCCAAAAACTCGAAGATGAGTAACCTTGGGCTGTCTCCCAAAACGCAGCTCATAAGATGTCAAGTTCAAAATTGAGCGCAAGAAAATTCGGTTTGAGATGTAACAAGCAGTGTTCATGGCCTCAGCCCAGAATTTTCTAGGAGTCCTATGCTCATCAAGCATCGTCCTAGCCATCTCAACCAAAGTGCGGTTTTTCCTCTCAACAACACCATTCTGTTGAGGAACCCGCGGAGCAGAGAATTGATGTTCTATGCCATGCTCCATGCAAAAGTCAACAAAGAGACTATTTTTGAACTCGGTGCCATTATCGCTTCGAATGAATTTTAATGCACCAGGGAGTTCAGTGAAAAGTCTCAAAGCCAAGCTCCGAAAGTGTGAAAACACTTCTTCCTTGCTGGCAAGAAAGAAGACCCAAGAGTAGCGAGAGAAATCGTCGACAATAACAAGTACATACCACTTGCCGCCTAAAGAACTAACCCGAGAAGGACCTACAGTGTCCATATGGAGAAGTTCTCCGGGTTGTTCAGTCATCACTGTGGTGACTGGCGAATGCGAAGCGGCAATCATTTTTCCATGTCGACATGGAGCGCAAACTAAATTCTTCTCAAACTTGAGCTTGGGCAATCCTCGGATCAGACCTAGGGCGCTCAGACGAGCGAGCAACTCAAAGCTCATATGCCCTAGTCTCCTATGCCACTTCCAAAGCTCAGAAGTCGAATGTGCAACAAGGCAATGAGAAGAACCAGACGACTCTGAAAAATCAGCTCCAAAAACTCTCCCAACCCTAAAGATCTTACACACAACAACGCCATCAGAATTGAGCACTTGCGAAGTATCGCGATGAAATCGCACTTCGAAGCCCTCATCAAGCAACTGAGATACAGACAACAAATTGTATCCCAGGTTCTCAACCAAAGCAACATCTTTGAGAGTGAAGTTTGCGTTAATTCTTACCACACCTTTACCTTTCACTCTACTCCTTCGATTGTTTCCGAAGGTGATATGTTCCCTTTGCTTGGTTGTTGTGAGGCTGGAGAACCAGTTTGCATCTCCGGTCATGTGGCGCGAACAACCGGAGTCCATGATCCACGTGCCCTCCAAGCCTCGACCTGTCGCCTACACATGATAAGAACGCCTCGATCGCTCAGTGCTGGGGTGAGTAAAATAATGACGAGGCATCCAGCACTGAGTGACACGAGTAGTAGGCACAGTAAAAGTAGACGGTCTACGCACATAAAAATCAGAATGATGCAAAGTGCGAGGTCTACCTACATGCAAAGAACGCAAAGCATGTCGAGGTCTCCTACTCTGACGAGGTACAAAGCTACTCGCCCGAGGTCTACCACCATATGGAACATGGTGAACACCTCGAGGAGCAAAACCTCTCCGAGAAGCACGAGGAGCCTCAAAACAGGACGAGAGTAATACTCAGACTCATGCATACCTAAAGATGGGTAATGCATGTCCTGATAGCTCATCGCCTGTGCACGTCGCTCATCCTTGATGCGACGGAAACAGAAACCAATCAAATGACCCGCCCGCTGACAATAAGAACAGTGAAACACTCTCCTGGGGGCACTCTCATGGGTCACAGGAGCAACTCTCACAGGCTCCTTGGGTTTCTTCTGAGTGGTTTTCTTGGGAGGATTTTTCTTGGCAGGAGGAGTGGTTTTCTTTGGTGGATGGGTAGGCTTTTTGGCTGATGGGGTGTCCAACAGAGCTCTCTCTTTCTCTAGGGTGGTGGGAGAGGTGAAAACAGTTTTGGTCTTACTGTCTGAAGCTATCCTCTCAAAACCCAAACCTAGAGCTACCCCGGCTCTATCAGCACACATCTTGGTCTTGGCCAAGAGCAAATCCATCCTACCCTTCCCTTCAGTGCATTTATTCACCACAGAAAGAAGGTATTCATTTTCGGACATGAGGTTTTCAGCTCGCTCTCTAACAGTGCCTAGCTGGTCCTTAAGGGTAATGCAAGTATCACAAACAGGTTGCACATCCTTAGAACTACCGGCCCTCTCCAATCTAGCCTCCAAATCATGAACATGCTTATCACGTAAATTAATGCTATCGCGTAATAAACAGCAGTTCATGCAATCAATAACATCATGAGGTCTAGAATCCACCTCCAAAAGCTGCTTCTGTGCAGTCTCAAGCTCAGAAAGAGTTTGAGCATGAACAGAACGCAACTGAGCAAGCTCACTCATGACAACAGAACATGATTCACATTCAGCATCATCAAATTTAGACTTAAGCATGGCATATTCAGTAGAAACATTTTCTAGCCTAAGTCTAAGGTCTTTTCTTTCTCTAGCGGCTTGCACAAGCAATCTATCCTGACCTAGCACTACTTCATTCAGCTCATCTAATTTAATTAGTAGCTGGTCAGATGATAGGTTTACCTCAGATGAGTCAAGCTCATCGCCGCTGTGATCGCTGTTGGCCATGAAGCAAAGGCCGGTGAAATCACGTCCCTTCTTGTCCTTCTTGTCCTCCTTTCTTGGGGACTCCTCCTCCTCAGAGCTCGACTCCTCAGTTGAGGATGTGTCGATGTCGCTGAGAGCAGCAACAAAAGCTCTGGAAGCGGCCTTGGCTACTTTCTTAGCCATCTTGCCGCGCTTGCCCTTCACAAAGGGCTTCCTCTCCTTCTTGTGGAATTTGGGGCGATCACTCTCATCTCTCTTCTTGACCTTGGGGCAATTGGCCTTAATGTGAGAGGTGTCGCCACATTCATAACAGCCACTAAAACCACTTCTCCGCTGATCCCGTCTCTCATGATGAAAGCGGGTGAACCTCCGGGCAATGAGAGCAAGCTCGTCATCTGCTAGAGTATCCACCTGCTCCTTTGTGACGGAGACCAGGGAGGACAAAGCAAAACCATCTGCAAGAACACAAGTGCCTGATGTGC
Organism: Zizania palustris; assembly: GCA_019279435.1. Taxonomy (NCBI): domain Eukaryota; kingdom Viridiplantae; phylum Streptophyta; class Magnoliopsida; order Poales; family Poaceae; genus Zizania; species Zizania palustris. The sequence goes on from JAAALK010001907.1 coordinate 109,083, forward strand.
TTGGTTCTGCAGTGGTGCCACGGCTAGTGCTAGAAACCAATGCCAATGGCTGTGGCAAAGAGCTTCTGTGCACTGCAAGAGATGCCTTGGCAATCTCTGTGGACTTCAGCTTGCTAAAGAGTTCATCACAGGTCAACGTGTCATAGCCTGTGGACTCCTCAATGCTGGATATCTTCACCTCCCATATGCTACGATCAAGAGCATAGAGAAGCTTGATAGCCCTATCGTGATCACTGTAAGCAAGCGTCCCGTTGGATCGCAAGTTACTCACTATAGCATCAAAGCGCGAAAACATGGCATCTATAGATTCACCAGGTGCCTGCACAAACAGCTGATACTGTTGGTTGTAGGTGCTTTGGCGCCTGGCCTTAATCTGAGTAGAGCCCTCATGATAAATAGTGAGCGTTGTCCAAATCTCCCTAGCAGTCCTAAGGTGCTGCACCCTATCAAACTCACTCCGACTCAAACCAATGAACAGTATGTTCCTTGCCTTTGAGTTGGCAATATACTGATCTTTTTCAGTTTGAGTGGTGCGGGTATCAGGGATGGAGTATTGTGAGTCCACAATCTCCCAAATTGCATTTCCTTGGCTTAACAAGTAAGCCTCCATGCGCACCTTCCAGTATGCAAAGTCAGTCCCATCGAACAGAGGAATTTTACTGCCTCTATCCATGTCGCCAACAGATCACAAAACCGGTTAAGGTCAACTGGTGATCTTAACCTGCTCTGATACCAATTGTTGGACCGGAAACGGCGACCAGAGGGGGGGTGAATGGGAGCTTTTAAAATTTCGGGCTAAAAACTTAGCCTTCGGTTCTGTTCTGTCTTCTGCGGAACAGGCTTCGAACGCAACCTTCGAAGGTCTGGTTCGGAGGTACTTCGACACCTTCGAACACAGGCTTCGGAGTGGCAAAAGTTCGAAGCCAAGAAGACTTCGCTCCACTTACAACCCTCGAAAATCTACTCTGCTAAGTCAGTGCAGGCTCCGCACACAGGGTGCTTCGAGCAGGCTTCGCACTTCACCCTTCGCAAGAGTGGACAGCCCTCTGAGGACTTCGACCAAATACTTAGCGACAGCAACTGGTGCTGGGCTTCGTATGCGAAGGTCTACACGCACACACAACGGACTTCGCTAAGGGCTTCGACACAAGAAGCAAAACGGGAAACAACCAGGGCTTCGCTAGTAATCAGCGAGGTCTTGCCTCGTGTTACACAGAGCGACAGCACACTGACAAAACACACCTCGCACGAAAAACAACCTTCGCCTCAACAGGCTTCGGTGCACTAAACTAGCGAAGTATGCAACGCGAGCTCAAGCAAAAAGCACAAGACAAACAGGGCTTCGCCGCTTGAACAAGGAACACTGAAAATGAACTCAGGATGTATTCAATCGAAGTGTGGCTACAGGAGCTCAACAGTAAATGCTCAAAGTGTTGAATGTTACCTACCGAGCCCCCATATTTATAGCCCATGGATTCATCCTAAGGAAGTGACTACTTTACCCCTAGGGTTTACATTCATTTTGTCTCTTCAGAACTAAGGGGTACAAAAGGTAGTCCACCTTTATTTTGGAGGCTTCTCTTGTCAGCTGCAGAGGGGACAGTGTCAGCCTTTTTCAGAACAGACAGTGTCAGCCTTTACAGAGTTGACCTCTGGAACCTCCCTTCGCACGCGAGGGGTGCGGAAGCTTCGGCGAGAAGCCTGCAGCCTGTTGGCCTTCGCTCCGCCGAAGTAGACCTCCGATACAGTGACGGTTTTGAGCCGAAGCCGTCAAAGCCCTTGGGCCTTCGCACCACCACCTCCGGAGTGGATCACCACGGCTTCGCAGCTACTCCGAGCTCGAACACCGTCCGTCCGTGTACCGAAGCCATGCATGGCCGAAGCACCTCAAGTCAACCTCACTCCGAAGCCCACCTTCGGAGTACCACCCTTCGAAGTCCCTCCTTCGTCCAAGGCCTCCGCATGAAGCATTCCATGAGCACTTCGTCGCAGTGTCTCACTCCGAGCACACTCCTCGACGAGCCTCACCCGGACCATGCCTTCGATGCGCCTCGACTTCTGAGACCTTCGTCGGGCCACCTTCGAGTGTCTCCCTCCGGAGCACACTTCGAACACCTTGCCTCCGCAGAGGACTTGGTCCACCAACTCCGAAGTCACTCCATTCGGAGTACCTTCGAAGTGCCTCACCTCCGAGGACTTTGTCTCGGAGTACCTTCAGCCGGAGCCACGCTCCGCACTCTCTGCCTTCACCTGGCACGCCTCGACCCGAGGACCGACCCGGACCACCTTCGCAGCCACCGTGACGGAGCTCCCCGCTCCCTTGGCATCAAACCACCCGCTTGACCCAAGTTCACCTGGCTCGAACCCTGTCCGTCGCCTCCGAAGTCCCTGCGCACCACCGACAAGCAAACAAGTGTATCCAGTACTCCGGAGACCTCTCCGGGTTAGCAACCTTCGGCACACACTCCGGTGTACCGCCCAAAGTACCGAAGCCATCGGTACGAACCCAGTCATCGCGTACTGCCGGACCCCTCCGACAAGCACACTCTGCTGCACAGCTGCAGCAAGCAAACACACACCGAACACACTTCGGTGACACACCTCCGAACACCCTTCGGAGGTACCACCTCCGAAGCCCCTCCGGAGGTACCCTTCGAACAGAGGGTAAAATCCAGTCAATCACTCATCACAAAACATCGAAACCACCCTTGGTTTCTCAAAAGGAAAATCACAAAAGAACCCAAATAAAGCCAAACAGGGGGAAATACTCAAAATCTGGACTTGAAAATTTTATGAGATAAACTAGAGGCCAAGTTATAATTTTAGGAATTTTTACAAATTTTTATCAACAGTGATTCAACCCTTAATCAAATAAATGAATTACTGGAATTATTTTAAATCAGAAAAGAATTAAAAAGCTTAACGGGCCGAAACCCTGAAACTCCCTCCAGCAGCCTTTTAGGCCCAGCCCACCTCTGCTCTCTCTCTGACAAGCGGGCCCCGCTTGTCGGCGCTTTTTCCCGCCTCCCTCTCCCGCCCGCACCCGCCTGGCCCCACCGGTCAGCCCCCGCCTCGCCACTGACCTCCCGGACCCATCTGTCGGCCCCCCTTCCTTTTTGATCGATCACTGACAGGTGGAGCCCACCTGTCAGGATCGTCTTCCTCCCGGGAAGGGGATCCCCTTTCCTTCCCCGGCGATCTCCTTCGGATCCCTTGCCGTCGGCCGCCCAAATCCGCCCGATTTCGCCTGGATTCTTCTCGGATCACCTTCCCCGACCGCCCCGACCTCATTCCATCAAAGATCAACGCGTTTTCGTGCATATGGAAGCCTACCCGAGGAGAATGGCAACCTCGCCGGAGAGGGAAGGAAACCCTCGGTTTCCTTCCGTTTAATCGCCGCAGATGACCCTATTTATACCACCACTGGTCGCCGCCCTCTGCCCACACCGCTGTAGCCCGAGCCTTAGCCCTCCAGAGCGCCTTGGCTATTTTTGCGAGCACCTCCTCTGCTCCAACTCCGGCGAGCCCTCACCGACGACCCCGGCCTCCCCCGCCCTAGCCGCCGCCACCATCGTGATCGTCAGAGCCCTCCCTACCTCGGCACCCACTCCGTTGGCCGTGGACGTCGTCGGATCACCGTCGCCGTCAAGCACCCGAGACCTCCCCGTCGTCTACGCTCGCCGCCGGTCACCTCCAGGCCCCCATCGTCGCCGCCGGAGGTACCATCTTGACCCCCTTACTCCCCGCGTTCCATTTTTAGCCCTAGCTAGGCCCCTAGGCCCTCGCCGTCGCCGCCGTGGTCGCACCCGAGCCCGCCGTCGCCGGAGACGAAGGGTGCGAGGCCCCCTTACGAGCGTGCCGTGCCGGATTAGATCCTGGCCGCACGATCGCGAACGAAGGGCACAGATTAAAACCCTTCGGGATTTAATCTCACCCGTAGATCTGGTCAAACCGGTATCCTCTGATCCTGGCCGTTGATCGCTTTTTAAATTGTTGACTCCATCTGGTGCGTCCACGTATACCCTTTCGCCACGTTTTAATCTAGGCCGTCCAATTTCATTAAACCCACCCGCCTCGCATCCGACCGCCAGATCCAGATCCGACGGCTCTGGGTCGGCCGGTCCACGCGCATAGTCACGGGTTCACGGTGAACCTGGTTCACCGTGGACCAGGGACTGTTTTCTGTTTAAATAAAATTCCAGAAAATTGTTTAAACTTCAAAAATTCATATCTTGTTCATTTTAACTCCAAATTTCACCATTCAAATTTTGCTAGAACCAGAATATTATTCTCTACACATTAATACCATAAAAACAGTAAGTTTCTGTTACCCAAAATATTATTAATAAATAAATGAATAAAAATCCCTTAGGGTTAAAATTAATAATACAGAAAATAAATTGGGAAAAATTCTAAAACATTAAACTTACTGTTTTGAACAAAACCTTGAAATATTAAAATATTACTTCACATAATAAAACCTACAAATGTGTATGATTAATATTTGGTGAATCTTATCTGTTTATTGAATGTATTGTTTATTTTCCGTATCGAGAAGACTACGAGTTCGTCGAGGAGCAGGAGTTCTACCCCGAGGTTCCTCCTTCACCCTTTGCTGAGCAAGGCAAGTCATCGACCGTCTTTGTGGAAACAGTTGATCATAATTGAGCCCATGTTTTAATAACTTATCGCTATAACCCATAGGTTAATATTGCATTAGTCAAATATTCAAGCCTTACACTTATATTTATTAGATCCCCGTCCTTGTGTGCAAACCCAAGCCATGCTTATTGAGCCTTAACTCCTTGTCACTCTACTATAAAAATATTAGCTAGTGCCCAATGTACCGGCACAACTGCTATAGGTTAAAAAGAACGAGTCGTAGATAGCTGGATTCTGTATATGTATTTCCCTGTTATTCTTGTCTCTGGACTCTGTTGGAGTTGGCTAGGTTATAAGTATGGTGGGTTCCGGGTGCAAGCTCGGGCACTGGTTTGTCGCACCCGGGGCACTATAAGGACCGGTCTGCGGGATCTGTTGCAAAGCACTTCCGTACCAACCACAAGTCTAATGGGTAAGTCCTAACTGGAAGTGTGGAACTCTTCGGCTCTATGCACCATAGTGGAGGGGTACAAGGGGCTAGCCTGCGGGCGACTTGTACCAAAGAAGGCTCAAGGGGGGGTATGGTGAGCACTCGACACGTCGAGACACGATACGAAACCCATAAGAGGGTGTTGTGGAGTCGGAGGGAACCATATGGAAGGTTTTGGCACGAGTTCCCGTGTGATGGGTCATCTCGTTACACTTCGGTGTAGGTGATGAGTGCGTGCCTTGTGGGTACAGTGGTACATCTCTGATCAGAGTAATTTAATCTTTTCGAAAAGCCGAGCCCACGGTCAAGGGCGGGTTGTGTGACTACTCGCAGTTAGTTTACAATTGTTTGAATGTTCGGGTTATTCAAGGCACGTAAGGACTGTTGAGCGAGGTGGGGTGACTGTACCCCTCGAGTTAGAAGATGATGATACACATGCACATGTTTACTTTTCCGTACTAATAAATTGCTCTCATTTAAAGCTTTACAATTATGCTGCTTCCGCAAAATTAGCCACTATCTCCCTTGTTATTACCTTGCATTATATTTGCATTCGGTGGCTTGCTGAGTACATCTGTACTCACCCCGTTGACTTACAACATCAGAGCCCGTCTACTACGAGGAGGATGAAGGTCTGGAGTAGCGACCCAGTCAAGGCGAGACTGGAAGGAGGCGTTCATCTAGGACCCTTGTTTCATTAGTTTTCTCTTCATCTTTATTCACTTTTGTATTAATGCGGTCTACGAACCGTGAATGATTTGCCCGTATTGTACGTGGTCGTGTGATGAACGTCTTGTTTTATTGATTTTCTATGGAATTTCAATAAAGTCCTGATTTATTAAATCGGGGCGCGACATAGGACCTCGCTGTTGGTGTCTTGGCCAGCAGGGCCGGCCTCTTTCAGATCGCCGGGAACACGTTCAACCAGGGCCAACCTTCTGTCATGGGCATCCAGGCGGCCGTTCATCGTCGTCATTTGTCCCATCAGCCGCGTCACTGCCCCCATGAGGAAGTCGAGCTTCTCGTCAGCGGTCATGGTCACAGGATCTTGTATGGAACCGGGCATGTTGTCGATGTTCCAGTTGAATCTGATACCAAATTGATACAGATTAACCCTCACAACCAATCTGTATGAATGCAGGAAACAGGAAAGGTGGAACTCAGGCAAGACAGAACGTGGACAGTGGTGGGTGGGAGATCACCGGAGCTCCGGCGCCGGCAAGGAGCCCTGCCGAACTCCAGGTAATCTCGCCCCCTTAGGGAAAGACTTAATTCCTGGATAAACATCCCAAAAGACACTCCTAGGCCTTTATAGATCAGGCTACAAACAAGGAAACAAACTCCTAACATTAAGGGATAACCAATTCTACTCTTATTCAAAACAAGGTAACTAATTTATTCAAATGCTGCCACTTATTTGGACCCACGCCCTTAGGCGCCTTCCCCTTGCTGTGCGCCAGCCCTTTGCTGTGCGGCAGCCTCTTGCTGGGTTGTTTTACGACGCGCATATTTGCGCCCAACAAATGCATCGATAACAATCCCCGCCGCACCCCTCTCAGTTCCACACTAAGTCCCCCCCTCTGGATCGGCCGAGGAAGAAGGAAGAACAAAAAAATGGGTTAGGATCCCCGAAAACCTAACCCTAAACCCGCGGTAAGAAATCCCCAAAGGGATTAAGGATTCGTTTCGGCCAAAGAAAACTCAGAACACATCAAAAAAAAGGGGGGAAGGGAAGGGAGGCGGATGATTAGGGTTAGGGTTAGGGTTACCCTAACCCTAAAGTAAGAGATGAGGGCCCGGGGTCTTACTGTGGCTCCTTGTCACCATCGCCGCCGCTCGTTTGTAGCCGGGAAGAAGCCCGAGCCGCCGTCGCTCGCCGCCGCTTGTCGGGACGAAGACGCGGGCTCCTGGATCTGGCGGACCGTACCGCCGCGGACCCACTCGACGGGGCCTCGCTCACCCTCGGGTGAGCGGACGCTCCGGCGAGATGGACCACGGGCGGTGCTCGGCCTCCGCCGCATCAGTTCACCACCGCCGTTCTCATGCGCTCGCCGCTCTCGCGTAGTGCTCGAAGGGCCAGGGTGAAGTGTTTTAGGGTTTCGGTCATGGAGCAGCTCGCAGATTTTATCTGGCCGCAATCGACGTGCAGGCGTTAGATTTGATCCGACGGCCAGCATCAGTCGGGCCGCATTCGGCCCAGGCGGGGTGGCAGTTTCGCGGCCTAGGCCCAGGTTGTGGCCTGGGTCCGCTGGCGCGCGTGAGAAGGCATCATGGGCCAGGCCAATTTCCGCATGTTGGGCTGGATTTTAAGTACAGTACAGGCCAAATTTCCTTTTCTATTTTTCCTGATTTTCAGAATTGCCTTTTTTCCCATTTAAGTATTGTCTGGAAATTCAGAAAAATGCCCAAAATTAAGAAAAATATTATTTAGTACGAGTAAAATTTTTTATATATTCAGTAATTTCATTATGAATTTTGCAGCATTTTAAGTACTTTTATGATATTTTCTTTATTAAATTTAGTCTAAGGACTATATTTAATTGAGAAATAGTTTTGTTTAGATTTATGATTAAGTTTAAATTCATAATTTTATTACTGTTTTAAGCAATGTATTAATTAAGATTAAGTCTTCTGCTGTGCATACACTGTTTAAAATTAGTACTATGTTGCAAATTCAGAATTTCATTACTGATTAAACAGTGTATCAATTATGATTAAGACTTCCGCTGTACATACACTATTTAAAGATTAGTATCATGTTCATCCTCCCATTTAAGTAGCATTTATTTTGTAAATTAAATTTGAACCAACGAGATAATTTAATTTGGCATTATAAATGTTGTATTTTGATAACATAGTGATTTTATCTCCTGACCAACGTTGGTGATGAAATTACTATGGTTCAGTTTAATTGATTCTAATTCTGCCCAACAGTGATTTAGAATTAATTACAAATCTAAGTATGTTACATGTTAATTTCGACCAACGTTAAATTTTCATGTGCAATATTTATGTCTGCAATATAACGTCCGTCAAAATTGTTCCTTTTAGATAGTAAGTCCTACAAACTCTCCGTCATTGAGCCAATGGTAAGAACTCTGGTTCATGGAGAGAAGACATTGAGATAGCGCTTGCGCTAAGGGACATTGATCTTGCATTGTCGCATGATTGTCCCACTAAGTTTGTGGAGCCAGTGATTTATGACGATGAGAGCCAAGAGGCTTTTCGTCGTAAGGTCACAAGACTTCACAACTTTAAGAATTAAGTACAACTTAGAGCGTATTAAGTGGAATCAGTTGAACCAAAAATACTTAAAGATAATTAAGAGATCCTTTTGGACAAAGTTATGGGTTCTATTCCATCTTTCGATCCTGCAAAACAGTATCTCAGGAAGGTGGAAAGTCAGTTCATAGGACCCCACCATGCGTATGTTGGTACGTTTATTAAGAAACTCATCACTGCAGAATACTGCGGTGGAGGAGCTAGAGAGCACATACTAAGGATGATTCATAGGGCTTCCCTACTGAATCAACTAGATATGGAGATCTCCGATGGTTTCCTTATCAATTTGATTTTAATGTCTCTCCTTAATGACTTTAAGCATTTTATGGTCAACTACAACTTCCAGCCTAAAAACTGGAGTTTAGACATGCTGATTTCAAACTATGTATAAGAATTAAGAAAGCACACGATGATTTAGGTCATAATGTGCAACATAAATAAAGGGGAAGAAGCATTATGAGACCCGTTCTAATGATGCTAAGGATTCCTATTATAAGCTAATATAAAGGAACATAATGTCCTGAAGAATATATACAGACATTGTAAGAAGGAAGACCACATGAAGGAATATGTGGAGTTTCCAAAATGGATGAATAAGAATTGTTTTTGCAATGGCAAGAACACTAAGCATAAGAGGAAAATAATTGACGACGTATTTTCGAAATTTTGGCACTATCTGTTGGGCCATATTTCGAGGGGGAGGATTGAACGTGAGTCAATTCTTCCACTTTAAGTTTTCATTAAGATAAATATGTCTAAGTGTAGGAATTGAAGTTTAATTGTTGTAGTAATTATTAAGTTTAACCTTGATGTAGTATTTTGTCTCCTGACCAACGTTGGTGATAAAGTTACTACAACTAAGTTCAATTGATTCTAATTCTGCCCAACGGTGATTTAGAATTAATTGATTAAGTTACTACGACTAAGTTTGATTAAGTTCACACAGATTTGTATGATTCATTTCCTGTATTGTCTGTGGATGGTTATGATTTATTCATAGAATTTATAGATGATTATTCGCGCGATATTTTCCAATTAAAGAGTGATCAGATCATAGCGATCAGATCATCAATTACTTTGGATAAATTTAAGATGTTTTAAGGCTAATTCTTTTATAAGCATGATCTAAAGATTAAAAGAGTAAGATCTAACTGTGCTACAGTTAATATACCCCGTATGGCCAATTTCTTGGACCTTTTGCAAGGTTTTATAGAAAATGGCATAATAGCCCAGTATTTTATACCGGGAGGACCTCAGCAAAATAGAGAAGCCATAAGGTACGCTCGTACCTTAGTGAACATAGTAAGTAGTATGATAAGTTATCCTAATAAGTTGGTGTCTGTGAGACATCATAAGAATTATGGACTAGACGATAACCTTTTTTGTTTTTCTAAATTATTTTAGGATATAGGGTATCGTCTTGTTGAGGCTATAGTTTTAACCCAAATATTAATAAGTTAAAGTCATTAGATAGTAAGTTGTCAATTTTATTGACTGCAAAGATAAGACTAAGTGATCTCGTTTTTTTTAATGTGACAGACATGTTAAGAAACGAGACATGCATTTTTTAGAAGATGCTTTAATTAGGGGGAGCATGGTACTTAGATAAATTAATCTTGAAGAGAAGTGGGTTAGTGAATCCACTCCTATGATTCAAGAGCAATTTTTCATGCACTTGTGGTAGTGTTCTTTGTCCAACACTTGAGTTTGGACCTTCATTAGCGACATCTATTGTACATGAGACTCCTGTTATTCAGGAATCTGCATTTCTAGATGATGCTAATGAAGAAGTAAAGGAACAACTCTCTAACTTAATAAATAATGTGACAACTCAGATAAGAAACAGATTAAATGAGACATTTTTGTATGTCTTATTTAAGGATTCTTTAAGAATAATTAAGGCATATTATGATTTAGATCTGCATCAGTTTGATGTAAAGACGACATTTTCAATAAGCTTTAAGTGAGAATGTCTATATGACACAACTAAGTGTTTGTCATAGAAAGGAAAGTAAATTTTATGATACCGTTTTATCTAAGTCCAATGGACTTAAATAAGTTTTAAGTAAGGGTATCTGAAATTTAATTAGACTATTAGAAATTTTTGGGTTTTAAGAATAATGAAAAGGACAATTGTGTTTATGCTAAGTTTAAGAATGGGGAATTTATTTTCCCAGTTTAGTATGTGGATGACATTCTGCTTGCAAATGGTAATGTCCATCCACTATTAGAAACTAAGAAATCTTGTCATCTCATTTTGACATTAAGAATCTTGGAGAAATTTTCCTATGTGTTAGGATTAGAGTTTCTCTAAGATATCATTAAGGGGTATTAAGATTATCGCACAAGGCATACTTAGAAGAGATACTGAAAAGTATATAGTATGTGTGCGTATAAGCTATCGTCTGATCCGATAGTCAAGGGTGATGAGTTTGGGAACTTTTATTGTCCCAAGAACCAATATATGATCGATCAAGTGAATTTGGTTCTATGTGCTACTGCTGTCAAAAGCCAATGTATGCTCAGTTATGCACTCACCCTGGCTAAGTTTATGCCGCCGGAATGCTTGGCAGATATTAGAAAATCCAGAAATAGATCACTGGATTAAATTAAGAAAGCCTTGAGATTTATATAAGGCACAGCGACCTCATGCTAATGTATGAAAGATTAGATAACCTATCGATGGCGGGTTATTCAGATTAAGACTTTGCGGGATGTGTGGATACTAAGTAGTCCACATTAAGTTATATATATATTCACACTCGCAAAGGGAGCTGTGTCGTGGAAAAGCTCCAAACAAACGGTGACGGCATCTTCCACGATGTATGCCGAGTTTGTAATATGCTATGAGGTCGCCGGACAGGCACTATGTTTTAAGGAATTTATTCCGGTTTTAAGAGTGGTTGACAGCATTGAAAAACCACTTAAGTTATATTGTGATAATAAGTCAACAGTATAGTTCTCCTATCACAACAAGAAGTGTGTTGCTGCCAAACACATCTAAGTTAAGTGTTAAATTGTTGAGGAGAAAACCCAAGATCAAGCTGTAAGTAGAACATATAAGTACCAAGCGAACGCTTGCGGATCCGCTCACAAAAGGCTTACCTCCCAATGTGTTCAGAGAACACTTAGTCGACATAGGTTTAAGGTAAGCCTAATCTATGGATTTATAAAGACCCAAAATGAGTTGAAAAACTATTTCAAAGTGGAAATGTGCATTGTAGTTGTTGAGTCATATAGTACGTAACTGACTATTGTGATGCAGCATGCTCTATGCATTGATCCATGATGGAATAGACGTAATGTTAAGTTAAGTTAAGAACTAAGTCGAGATCTAGGGGGAGAATGTTAGTAATTAGCTCTCGGGGAGGAGAGGGGGACGAGTCCCTCTCCTCCCTAGAAACTCGGAATCAGCCTAACAGACCCCCTGGTCTTTAGGCACCCTGATCGGGGGTGCCCAACCGAATCGGTTGAAGGGCCCCTGGCGCACATCACACTATAAGTAAGGGCGACAGTGCACAGAACGGGTTGATGTTCATGTGCTAAGTCACCCCAAAACCCTAACCCGATCTATGTGTGTGCTGGAGCGTCGGGAAGCACTTTCGACTCTCAGCACCGACGTCTACCGGACTCCGACGCCACAGTGCCATCGCCATGACGTCCTCTTCCTCGGTAAAGAACAGAGGTACACGCCATCCCTAAGTTTTTACCCTTCTAGTCCTATCCCTAGACGATCCCTAAGTCCTTTAGAACCTATCCGAAATCTGAATAAGTGAAGAAGTTAGTGTTTTCTGACTTCTGGATTTTAGTTTATTTTTAAATTCTGCAGCTACTAATTCTCACAATCTGAGTCCATCCAGAATCTAAACTAATTGTTTTTATTGATTCTCACAATCTGAATCAAAAGTCCAAAATCTAAAGTTTTTATTTCAACTTAAGATTATAGAAGTAGTTGTAATTATCAGAAGTTAAAACAAAAATGGGTTGGGAAGTGAAGCCGGCTGACCTGTGCAGTTGTGCTGGCCTGCAGCCTCTTTCGCCCGACGTGCACAAGCCGTGACCAGAATGGAGCCCGACTTGTCGCCAGCTTACCGGTGCGAATACTCGTGGCACCAAAATCTGGAGCCGACGAGTGAGGAAAATGTCCTGCACCAAGTGAGCACATTCTGGCGTAAACATGGCTGAGGTGCATGCATCATGCATGATATATTTTACAAGAATGTGGGGGGTTTCTCAGTGCACCAAAAATCATTATCACAGATGGAAGACCTTACTAAGACATGTTGCCATTACTCCTCTAGCATCCATAGGCCACCTGGAACTGGAAATCCTGGATGGCTGGAGACTGGAATCCATTTGCAGAATTGCAGACCCGATGAAAAAGGCTGCAAAAAGTTGTCCATAAACCACAAGCTATGTCAGGACTACAAGTAGAGCACTCCCAACCAGGGTTTCTATAGGTAGTTTCTAGAGGAGAGAGAGTGCAATTAATTTAGCTCTAGACAAAATCATTCCAATGCATAGTTTCTATAGTAGTTTCTATCTAAATTAAAAATTATTAACTTCATGCATGCACCACAAAGAAAGATTGATGATCTGTGGCAATGAACTATATGACCACATACCGGCCAAGCAAAAAATAAGCAGAACACGGCTGCAGCATATGCACATGAGATCTGAAGTAGTGCCAATGGAAACCACGAACCGGACCCCAACGCAATATCAATCGTTTCTTCATGCCTTGGTACGGGAGCCAACTCGATTTCCTCCTGAAGAAACGGTTTCCTTCTCTCTCCTTTAATTCTCCTTCCACATCAGCAAATTGTCTACATGACACTGCAATTAATTCTATGGAAACTATCCTAGTCACTGCATTGGGAGTGCCCGTACAGTGAAACAAATGAGGCAGAATGACCAGCGTGTGACAGAAGTACAGAAAACAAAAAACGTTACGACTGTGACTGATGAAATTTATGCGATCCGTACAGAGCAATTCTAAGCAGGAAGAAAATGTAGCACAACCACGCACATCCTAAGAGGACTATTGCTCATGACAATGACTAGTGCCAGTCTAATCATTGGAATATGAAAAAGAGAGGAAACCCGAGAGCACTGAGCCACTGACCAGGAGTAGAAATGCCATATGCTCCAAGCCTCCAACGATGCTCCCAAGGAAGGAATATCAAAGATGTCCCCTCATTGCCCCAGTATAATCTTATATAATCTCATAATTCATCGAAACAAATCCATCCATTACTACATGGCATCAAATAACATTACTATATACACAGTTATAAACAAGGTAAAACATCTAGAGTGCAAATTCGGCATTAGATACCATACCAGGAATGAGAATCCTTCATGTGCTTCCCCGGTGCCTGTGACCTACACAACCACTAGTCCAGATTAGTTGCTCAAAAGAGCATCCCTGAATAGTAACTATCACTAAGCACTTAAGCAGTAAGCGCAAGATAGTCGCTGCCACGATAGTTTATTTGCACGCTCAGGCAGCATATATTCGGTGAAAGCTACTGAAAAAAACAGCATATATTCTGTGAAAGCTACTGAAATCTTCTGTGCTGCGTAAGGATTATCGATATTAAGATACTGGCAAGGTGCATCAGAAAAAAAAAGTGAGAAATGTGCATCTAGGAGCATTGATGAGAAAGAAAATGCATACGAAGAAAAGCATAGCTCACCAGAATTGTGCAGGGCTGCAGGCAACTTGAGGATGAAACAGATGCCAAGGACATCAAGAAAAGAATTGATGCCGAGGAGATTGCTTGAGCTCAAGAATCTCTTTGTTCACCAAGATCATGGTGCCTGGACAAAAAACCTACATCCATGATTTAAGTAACCTGTGCAACTGGAATGTGCTCTTCATAATTAATTCCAATCAAATTTGTACTTTGCTTTGTGTGGCACCAATGACCAATTTACAAAGGATAATCAAGAAGATTGGATAAGGGACTCTTCTGAGAAAAACGGGCCAGAAGCTTGAAAGAGTTCAATTTAATTGACATTGAAAAACATTCTAAGACTAAAAAAGTTTTCTTGTACAAAAAATAAATACGAAGTAATTATCTTCCAGAAAAAGTTAAACCATTTTCTATACTGACCTGATCATAATAAAGCAATTAAGAGATACCAATATCCAGGTCTATTGACTGCTTCATTAGCTCATGCAAGCAACTCACTTCAATAGGTTAGAGTTGAAAGACAAAGCGAGCTTGCAGATGCAGAGGCAACTCAATAAAAGAAGTTGAAAGAGGCAGAAAGGTTCAGGTCATATGTAAAAATTGTAAAAGCTAAAAGAAAAAAATGATCATACACCCTCCATTTAAATAGAAATTAAGGATTTGTCCTCCTAACCCACATATCATTGACCTAAGATGTGAGATGTGAAGGATAAATCCTTAATTTTCCATCTAAAGGGAGGGTATATGATCCAATCTCACATTCTAGAACTGCTACTAGGACCAATCTTTACAACTGCCTGCTATCCCACAAGTGATGCCACTTTGCAAAAGATGAAGAGCATGAGATGGTGCTTTGGATTCTCTATTGATAATTTATTTATGTGTTGAAAGCAAGACAACCCACCCTCCAATACACACCATGCAATATCTGTTAGGTAGATATACTAAGAAAAATAAACTGCAGTAAGTAGAAGAGAGATATAATCTGCCATATCATGCTCCATAGTCATTAGCACTAACATAGGAATATATACCGTAATTTTATATATGGTAAAATGAATGTCATAAACAGAATATTCTCAAACAAATTTCTTACTTCCATAGCATAACAGCAAGTAATGGTTACCAATACCAGTGAACATCAAAGAGAACTCTTAATGGGAGTTAATTGCAACATCATCAGCGATAGTAAAACAAAAGGAGAGATTTATTCCTGATAGTAATTCTTACTAGTGGTCCCAGGTGTCGACATATGCCATTGGGACACTTCTAATTAGTTACTTCTTCAATCAACTGAATTACAGAAAGAGAAATGGCGCAAAAGTACAGTATGAGCAAACACCATAGATAAATTGTGTATGGAAAAACTATGCTTGTCCCATTGAAGTCTCAGACAACAAATTAATAGGAAGGAAAAATGATAACAGGTAAAGAACTCTGACAAACTTGGTTACAGTAACAGAACAAAACTAAGATCAAAGTATCTACTGTAGAGGTCTCCTTAAGAGCCAGACAGAGATTGATATAATTAGTATCAATGTTATTGTTTAGAAACAAAACAAAGTGGGCAGGGAGGGGCTAGGCCTGCATACATTTCCATACAACTCACATCTAGCTTTCCATGCCTTGGATAGGAAGCATGAGTGCACAAACCATCTGCCTCTAGTAGCAAAAGTACTGAGATGATGATAGTTGTGTAACATATGCAGAAACATAGTACTTAAGTACTGTTTCTTTGACTGGTGATGATTACTATCAAAGATATCTGGTCCAAAAGGAGCTTATCTCACATAAAAAGCATAAGCCTCTTGGTCCACAGTTTTCTGGACTAATGTGAATATGTAACAATCTTAGGAAAGGACACTGATGGAACTTATGCTTGTTCATATTCCATGTGCTTTAAATTAGTACAACGGACAGAATAAAATTGACAAAAATTATGTTTCTGTGTGTACTGTGCAGGACGTCCTTACCCAAAGGGAATCTACTATTATAACAATAAGTGCCTTTTTTCATTTAAACAAAATTTGCACATGTTGCATAACAGCAAACTAATTAAAAACATTAATTGGGTAGATAAAGTAAAACCAAATACAACTACATTCCGAAATTCTAACCAAATAACCTCCATCAACCATGATAATAGAGAAGTACTCAAACAATTCCATCTGATGATTTACAACATATGACTCAAAAGAACATCTTCCATACTACAAATAGATCAGACAGGAGAATGCACGAAAGCAACACTCAAAACAATAATTTGCTCCAAGCCTCCAATTGCGATTGTTTATCACTATGCACACACTTTATGTGATTTGTTCATAAAAACATGAAGAGAAAGACAACAGGTTAGTTTATTTTCCATAGTTAGAAGACTGATGTTATAAAATTAGTCAGACTCACAAGTTGAAAATAAAGAGTGGATTTTCAACTTATTTTAGTTGGCATAAAAACTGTTCCATTGGTGTTTCCAAGATGCTAGATTCTGTGTTGCCCCATATAAGAAGCCCCTCACAACAAACTGCTTATCAACCTGTGAGAAGACCAAAAGAGTATCAACAGGCCTAGGCTTGGACAAATCTGTTGGGTTGCGATTGGCAAAAGAGAAGCATTCACAATTCCAATGTGTGATAGCAAAGAAAGAGGAAGAGACTGGAGAACACAAGAAAGGATAGTGTAAATGCTTGTCCCCTTTATGCTTCCATTATTCTAGAAATGTGTAATTGTGTATTAATTCTGCAATAGATGTATCACCAACATCAGGGCTCGAGTGATCTCTTCACTACTACGACATACTTTCCGATGGAGCGGCATCTGTTTCTGCACGGAGAAAATACACAAGGAGATTCTGGGCTGGTTCTCTCTACTGATGCTAAACCTAGGTTGAAATGGACACCTGAGTTACATCAGCGGTTTGTAGATGCAGTCAATCAATTAGGCGGAGTAGAGAGTAAGTATAGGATACTTATCTTCTATTCTTCTTAATGTACTGAAACTAGCTGAGTTCTTACATCCATTTTCATCACCCAGAAGCTACTCCAAAAACAGTCATGAGGCTCATGGGCATTCCAGGACTCACCTTATATCATCTGAAAAGCCATCTCCAGGTACCTGACAACCAGGAAGTCTCCTGTTAAAAACGGTACTAAAACCCTTCAACGCAAGTCATAATTTCTTGAATGTTTCAGAAATACAGGCTAAGTAGGAATCTCCAAGCCCAAGCTAATGTTGGGACAACAAAGAATGGTAAAAACAAGAACACTTTCCAACATTACCAACTACAAGTTTACAACTATAATAGTCATATAACAACTCATGAATGATGACAATTTGCAGGCATTGGATGTACAACTGTAGCTGATATGATGCCTGGAACAAGCGCATTAGAAGTGGCCAATGCAAATGCCATTCCACAGGCAGAGAAGTAAGAAAATAGCCGATGCACTTTACAAACATATCCATTTAAATGTTGGGAGTAATAGTCTCTTTTACTGGGTGCAAGAACTATTCAAATTGGTGAAGCACTGCAGATGCAAATTGAGGTGCAGAGGCAGCTAAACGAACAACTTGAGGTGAGGTATTGACATTGTTCACATATAGATCTTAACCTAGGTCATCTGTCATGGGTTGAACCCATGAGAGGTAGACTTAGGTGAGAGAGACGAACGGGATGAGAGATTAAACTTCTTTATTCTTCTTCATTGATTACTTGATCAATACAACCCTATTATAGAACCTACAAGACATAACCGAATAACTAACCAAATTCATTACGACTCTAGGACTCTCAATTACAGACCTAAACTCTTATTATGATGAACTCTAGTCTGCCCCGGACTCTTATTAAAAGTTGAACTCTAATCTACCATGGACCCTCTAAATTGCCGCACTGCTACAGTACACATGGGTACTATTCACATGAACAGCACCACATGGTATTGTTCACGTGGCTGGGTCTGGGCCTGACAGCCCTAGCTCCGGTGGCGGAGCCAGAAGTTTTATGACGCCTAGGCGAGCTTCCAAGCCTAAGTTTTATGTTGTTGTGTTTGACGTTGCTTGCCTGCTTGCTCCGGTGATTAACTAAATCACTGTTATTTACAACACATGACATCATGAATCTTTCATGGCTAATTAGCGTGAAGCCTGGGCAGCCACCCTGCCCGCCCACCCAGCCCGGCAGGTGGATCCGCCCCTGCCTAGCCCACAGCCCATGACACCATCACTAGCCAAATACACTAGATGGAAATGACATCAGGTATAAATCGAGCATCCAATTAGCACATTCAAAAGACAACTGAACATAAAAAACATTATAAATTATGTATCACCTCTTTTTTACATCCTTGACCAAAACAGTTCTAACCAAGTATGACCCCATAAAACAAAGTACATTAAATCGAGCATCCAATTAGCACATTAAAGCTTGTTTACCACTTTACTTATATCTTTATTAATAAGTTTGGACGCGTGAAATTGAATCGAGTAGATTTACCATAGAAAATCCTTAGACTATGTTTTAAATTATTCTACAATAGAAAGTGGTGCTCGAAGTTGTGCTTTGGAGTTAACATGAATGTCCAAAATAACGCATATTTGTGAATGAATGGAGTAATATCTAGAGATAAGAGAACTAGATAGATTCCTCCAGTTTATCAGCAGGCTAATTTTCTTTTAAAAAACAGCTACGTTTCTTATTATGAATATAGTATCAACAATATGAATTACCAGCTCAGTGGTTCTAACAATATAACCTGAAGTTAATTCCGCATCAGGTTCAACGGCATCTACAGATACGAATAGAAGCCCAAGGGAAATATCTACAAGCAGTTCTTGAGCAAGCTCAAGAGACCCTTGGGAAGCAGAACTTGGGCCCTGCAAACCTGGAAGATGCAAAAACTAAAATATCATATTTAGTATCACAAGTCTCAAATGAATGTCTCAGCAATGCAGTTACAGAAATAAGAGAAAGATCAAGTATACACAGGCTAGAGTTAAGACAATCCAGTTTGTAGAAAGTTCAACCAATAACTGTTTAACTGCAGCTGAAGGCTCAACCAAGGTATATAGGCTACAACGCCATGGGGTACTCAAAGCATCTGACGGTAGTACATTATTTTTCCGAAAACGATCCCAAGATCAAGAATCTCAATATTTCCTTAACAGAAGCCTGAGCATGTGTAGGATGGGTCATTTGTACAGTGATAGAGAGCATCACAAAGCAGAGGGAGGTGAAAGTGATACAGAGGTTCTACACGAGTATACTACACCTCAAAAGAATGGTGGAGGCAGCACAACCAGTTCAACATCAGGAAGCAAAGAAATAAACGTAGAGAAGCTTTTTCTCGATGAACCAATCTGCAAGAGACAAGCCGTTGAATATCAAAGAGAAAGCAAGCTATTCGATTTTGAACAGCAAAGTTCTGGGAAGAAACTTGATCTAAACACTCGTAACATAGATGATAGTGATCAAGGTTACAGACATTTTGACTTGAATGGCTTCAGCTGGAGTTGACTGGCTGATAATATATACTATGATCGAAGAGAATAAATGAACTTACAAATATGTTTTCCCACAAAAAAAGGAACTTATAAATAATTTATTACAACATTAAAATTGTTTTCATTTTGTACATTATGTAGGAAGGGAATAAAATACAATGATACATGAACAGGCTATGCAAATGTAACAGGATAACCATAGAAAGAACAGCAAGCAAATTATGGCCCTTTGCATATGTATAGAATGCACAACTGACAACACACATATAATAAGAGGACAGCAAAACAACAAGACAAGCATTGAAGAGTGAAAGTAACTAAGAAATACCTGGCCATATAAAAGAACACCATCTTTGTGAAGCTAAGCAGTGAGAAAAATAGGAACTACCAAAAGCTTACCATCTGAATGGCACCATTACATTGATTCAATAACAGAAAGCAGAAGTTATTCATGGCACTGTGGAGCTAATATTTCAGGTTTAGAGCTCAACGCCACTTGAAAAAACAAGAAGAGCTCATATATTGGTGTAGGCTATTACGAACACTGTTAATTGATTCATCCACACAACCATCCATGTTACTCGATGCTTGATAACACAAAGCACAACCAGATTGATATATCTGGCCATCCACACATCATTAACGAGCTACCAGGAAAGAGTCTAGCAGCTGCGCTTATTTATATACCCAAGAGGTAATGCCCACTTATTGCATAATCCAATTAACAACTGCCAATGAAGGAGCGGGCTATGTATGAACTTGGCAACTCATCGTAAGTCACGAGACATGTATCTAGCCCTTTATTTCTCTCCTTATACTCAATTATAATTGCTACAAGAGCAGGGCACTGTAATTTTACTATGTATGTAACTACAAGTACTTGTGATGAAGCAGTAACAGCAATAGTTCATGGACTTTCGCCATGGAGTAAGCCTTTGGGGGGTCTGTCTACTTCTTTATCCGGCGCACCTTCTTGGCGCCCCATACCTCCATCCTCCCCTTGGGGCACCCGCATGGAGCGCGGAAGATGAGCACGGTGCGGCCGTTTGGCGGCGCCATCTTCCTGAGCTCGGCCTCAAGCTCGCGGTGCGCGTCCCCGAGCTGGACGGGCCGCGCCCCAGCAGCCGCCAGCAGCGCAGCACGGACCCCCGGCAGCAGCTGCTGCTGCTGCCCGCGTACGCACTCCGCCGTCTCGAGCTGGATGTCGAACTCCACCGCCTTGCGCAGGCCGCGGCAGCGCGGCTTGCCGCACCTGCGCGCGCGGTGTCCCACGGCGTCCCACGCAACCATCCCGGCGACGGCCGCGATCGCCGCCCCGGCACCCACCGCGAACGGCAAGTAGGAAACCTCCGGGTCCGCCACCAGCTCCGCGACCTCGGCCGCCAGCAGCCTGATGTATGGCGTGACGAGGAATCCCAGCGCCCCGACAACGGCAAATAGCGCGACAGCGTCGACCGCCGCCGTCCGGGAGTGGTCGCAGAGAGAGGCGAAGAGCCTTTCCCTCCGCGACGACAACGCCGACCCCGCGCGGCGGGAGCGGGCGCACGGCGACTCCGACTCCGACTCCGACGAGGTCGGCGCCGCAGCGGCGGCCCGGCGGTGGTGCTCGAAGGCTCGGAGGAACTCGATGAGGCTGCGGCAATCCGCCATGGCGACTGGCGAGTTGTGGCGGGTGGAATCGGAATGGGTACCTCGAGGGGAATCGAATAATCCGATCGGGATCTGGGTCGGTGGCGGTGTGGCACCGCCTCGCCGCGCCGCTAGCCGGTTGCGGGATCGGGTCGGTGGGTATAGATGGCCAAGATGACCGGGCTAATTGGGCCAGCATAAGGCCCGTTATTTTAGCCCGGCCCAAGTATGACATGGCACGTGCTAGCTTGGTTACTCGTGTCTGATGTCACGCCTACTCCCTCCGGTACACAAAAACAAGTCGTTTTGAACATGATTTCACATACCAAGAAACAATTAATTAGTGTGTATTTTCCATATTTACCCCTATTAAATATAGTGCATGAGTAAATATAGCACGAAAAACAAGAAAAAAATAGTACTACTTGAGGGGTATAGTTGTCCAAACTGCACAATAAAATGCAAAACGACTTGTTTGAACACACTCTTGATACAAGCCTAAAACTACTTGTTTTTGTGTACCGGAGGGAGTACCTTACAAATTAAGGGTCCATTTGGTTCCTGCTAAATTTTAGTCTCGTCGCATCGGATGTTCAGATGTTAATTAGGATTACTAAACATGATTTAATTATAAAACTAATTGTAGAACTTCTAGGTTAATTCGTGTGACGAATCATGATTTGACAATGTGGTGCTACATTAAAAATGTATTAATGATGGGTTAATTAGGTTTAATAAATTCGTCCCGCGAATTAGCCTAGGGGTTCTGCAATTAGTTTTATAATTAGCTCATATTTAGTTATTCTAATTAACATCCGAACATCCGATATAACAAGTGCTAAATTTTAGGCTATAGTATCCAAACAACCCCTAACACCGAAAAAATGACATATCATCTATTACATAGTGAAAGGGTTGTAAAATCACTTTTACCAATACAATCTATAGTCTAGCACAATATAACATGTAGGTTGGATAATCTTATCAGATTGAGCTTAAACAAGTTGCGCCTAAATAGATATAGATCAAATCAATCTAGACTAGGTATGGTACCATTGGTTTGGCTATCTATATTGGTGGGTGGGTGGTGTTGATGGTATCCACTTGTGTCAGGTGTTTTTGATTTGGTGTGTGCTTGCCACTAGCTAGCCTATGACACTATTGCTCCTATGTTTTTTAATATCTATGTTTAGGAGTTTTGTCTTTTATTTTCTTGGACTTCTTTGTTATTTCTCTGTATTTACTTAAGGTCTCTTTTAGAATGAATTTTTTTTGGATATTAAAGTCATTTCTCCGGAAAAAACTTGCAAGGTCCCTTTTGAAGCCGAGGAACATTATGAAGGATATAATGTAACTATTTGCTACTCTCTTTATGTGTCAATTAATGAACGACATATCAGTGACTCATATAACCTCAAATGTCAGTGACTCGGAGTGGTAAATTTGTTACCACTCGCATGTTAAGAGTGACAAATAATTAAATCAAAATCTTAAGAGCATTTTTGTGTTTCAAATTACTCAGTGGAATTTCTGCGGTCCAAGCAGCCCTAAATCTTTCTTTTTGCAAGCTCTTGTACTTTTGTTGATGGGAGGTCTGACTTTCTTTGGTCCACATGGTTTCGTTTCTTACCATCAAAGAGTGATTTTGTTTTTTACTATCTTGAGTCGCATTGCATGTCATGGATTTAAATGGTTTTATGTGTTATTATATTGAAGCTATAATATTGTAATCAAATTTGTCGTAGCGAGGGTGGTGACAAATCATCGTTTTTTTTTTCCTTCGACGTGGCCCTTCACTTGCATATCATCACCAAGCATAACGCTTTTCAAGAAAATTATAGCAGGGAAAGGGATGAGAAGTTGCAATGGAGCCATCACCATGGATTATCCATCATTGCATCGTCATCAGTTGCATAGCGGCTCAATCATGGGCTACGTGGTTTCGTCATTAACAATTAAGATTAATTTGGTATTTACTGGTACCTGGGTGTCCAGAAAATAGTACCTCAAGCGGTGGAAGGGCATTCTTGTCTTTTCACGTGAGTAGTATAAGGATGTACATGAACAACTGGGTTGGATGGAGTGCCGACAAAGGCCGACAGGGCGACGGTGTAGTCTTGGCGGCGTCAACAGAGCAAGCGTCGAGACATCAACGACTGGAACGTCAGGGTGTTTACGAGATACAGCGTGGCTCGACGGCACCAACAGGAGCGAGGCGGTGGAGCGGCGACAGCGCCGACGTGGCTTGTGGCGTCATGCTTGGGAAGCGGAGTAGCCTGCGACGGGGCGACCTAGGCGACACGGTTCGGTGGTGGTGGCAGCGGGTCACCGGTGCCGGTGATGGGGCAGCGGGACATTATTTGATTTAGGGTCCGTTTGGTTTAGGGGCGAGAATGGATAGGATAATCCTATCCATGGATTTAGGGATGAAATGATACATTTGAAGTGTTTGGTTAGATGGATGGATAAAACAAATTTTTGTTTGGTTAGATGTATACGACTTGGATGAGATAAGGTTAAATTTAATGGGACCACTTATTAAATATATTTTTTAACAAAAATATAATCAAATGAAATTTTATTTTATAGATCATAATTTGGATAAATAATTTGGGAGTAAAAATCATTTGAATATTTATATTAAAAAATAAATGTGTAATAACCAATCAAGAGACGACACGTCATCTCGTCCAATATTAGATGAGCTCATCCAGAAAAATTTCCTGAATCTCTCCATCCAGCATATTGAAAGAATATTTCTCTCGGTGGTCATCTCATCCACCTTCACTCTAAACAGCTGACTGGATGAGATGATCATATCCCATCTAGGGATATCCATCGATCCAAACCCTACATTTGGTACTTGATGTCCCTCCCTCTAAAATAGTAAAAATATTATTTTAATTGTTCTATCAAATTAACATAAAATATATCTGTCCGCGCGCTCCGCCACCACGGGCCGGCTGCCAATAATTCTCGCCGCCGCGCCGCAGTCAACCGTCGCCAGCTCGCCGCCGACGCCGCCCGGGGTTCCGGCCTGCCGGGCGCGCCTTACGCTAGCTGACTGCCCACTACGCTAGTTTTGCAATGTTCGAGTGCAATAATGAAGCTCGATATGATAGGAACCGCGTAAGGCGTGCCCCCCTACCATACGTGTACGTCTGCTAGCTGCATGCTGATGCTGTTGGTAGCTAATTAATGCTGTGCCGATTCTTCCTCATCCAACAATCGATCCATCCAGCCCATCATAGTCGTACACAACAATTGATTTCTCTCTCTCTATATATATAGAGAGAATTTTAAATATGAGTTATTTTAGGAACTTGCATTTTCTCATATTCTCTTCAGTATATTTCCGTTGTTTATTTAGGGTTGATTTGAAACGTAGGAATTTTACATGTTTTCCGCATGAATTATACTAAATCCTCTAAAATTTCCTTTGAAAAAACTCCATTCCAAAGAGTCCTTAACAATATATCTCATATAAATAAATAGATCATTTTTTTATAAATATAGGTATGACATTATTGACATATTTGCCAGTTAGATATATAAACAAGCTATATATATATAGCTTGTTTCCATAATTTTAATATGCCACAAAGTTTTATATATCCCATTATATATTTCACATGTCATAGACATAATTTCTTAATGGATATATAGTGCCTAACCATACATACATACATACATAATATATATATATATATATATATATATATATATATATATATGTATACCACAATACAACAAGCATTACATCAAGACCCGGCAATACAATTACATGGACCTGCAAACAACAAACTGCTGGTAGCAAACACATAAATACAAGTGTAGCATGTTTGGCAAGTAGATTGGACCAACTAAAGCTAGGTAGTGATAGTTTGCTCCTATATTTTTAGCATGCCATAAAGTTTTGGCCTACCATTCCACATGTCATAAACATAATTTCTTATCAACGGTGCCTAAGTGCCTAATCTATGGCCAACAATTTCTTAGCCACACAAATAATAACATGCCACACGCTACCGCAAAACATGTTATAAGTAGCGGTCCTTTAATATCGGTTGTGTCTGAGCCGATACTGAAGATGTATCACTATCGGTAATATTGGTTATGTCTGAGTCGATACTGAAGATGTATCACTATCGGTAATGTCGGTTATGTATGAGCCGATGCTGAAGATGTATCATTGTCGATTCATAAACACGAAAACGTTAACTTTTTAAATTTCACAATCATTGTCGTTCGTAGGCACTATCAGTGTCGAAGCTACTCTTACATATATATGTAAACCACTCATCGGACACTACTCACTGCTCGATATAAATATCAAATCAAGATCCAACAAACAGAAACCTAAAAATAGCAAACTAGTATTAAACATATAAAAATAAATACAGATGGAATAGTTTCACAATAGTTATGATTTGTGAGGGGATAATTAATCCATTTAACTTAAATAGTATAAGAGTCTCTCACATGTTAGCCTATCTTTTAAGGTGTATATAAAACTTTTTTTTAGTGTGAGTCGGTGGTTGGATTAATTTCTTCGGCCGGAGTGAGTCAATAAATGGTGTTAGAGTCAGATCAATAATTTGTTTCACTCGTGGTCGGCCCGAGAATGACAGTAAGATAAGATGTAGACAAACCTCCTTTGGTAGCTACTATTCCATATGTCATATACA
The DNA here is from genome assembly GCA_019279435.1 of Zizania palustris. Classification (NCBI taxonomy): domain Eukaryota; kingdom Viridiplantae; phylum Streptophyta; class Magnoliopsida; order Poales; family Poaceae; genus Zizania; species Zizania palustris. Next base: position 134,975 of record JAAALK010001907.1, read on the forward strand.
TAATTTCTTATCGAGAAGGGTGTCTAAGCGTATGACCAACAATTATATTTCTCAATTCATACAAATAATTATATATAGCATGTACCACAACAAAAGATTTTACTACTAATTAACAAGCTGAGGTATATATATATATATATATATATATATATATATATATATATATATATATATATATATATATATATATATATATGCAACGAAACAGCCTCGTCCATGCATCTCTCCCTGTCTTATAATAAAGTCTAGCATCCAAAAGGAATATGTCAAATCGTGTCGAGAAATTAAGGGGGATTTAATTATTTGCCACTCTTAACATGTGAGTGGCAACAAATTTGCCACTCCGAGTCACTGACATGTGGGGTCATCTGAGTCACTGACATGTGGTCCATTAATTGACACATGTTAAGAGTGGCAAATAGTTAAATGAGGCAGAAATTAAACAACATCCAAACACAATCAGTCAATCAGGGAGCAATGATTATGCGTTAGTGATGCGGCGTTAATCAGTGAGCTGCTAACTGATTGGAGTGCCCGCGGTCGATCAGCTGGTGATCGCGGTCGCAGTTCGGAGACAAAATGGGATAAGATGGTTTTGTTCTAGTTTTTTGGATGGAATCGTCTCATCTCGTGTTTGGTTATAAGGGATGGCTGATGGGGATGTTCTAGTTTTATGTTTGGTTGGTGGGTTCAGAGAAATGGTATTCTACCCCGGAACCTCGGTCCCGCATCGAAACACCTTCGATCCGTTTTAAAATCTTCGTCCCATCCTTAAAACCTCCATACTGGAACCTCCGGTCCGCTACGTAACCTCTAGCTCGGTCTCGAAGCCTCCGAGTATGAGGTGGGATGAGTTCATCCCTTTATTTTTGGGACGAGTTCGTGAGATATGCGACATCTGCAACTGATGTGATGTGCAGATGCGTGTACACAGGCTAGTGCTTGCTGATTACTACTGCTGCTACTGCAAAGAGGAGACACAAGCGAAAGCTGAGCTTTTTTTTCCTTTCGACTCCTCTGTTTCTTGATCTCTGAATTTTCAGTCTGCAGAGCTATCTGCTTCTAATCGTACTAATTAAGTACAAGTCTGCTAATTGATAGCGAAGACATGAGACTACAAGTGTGCTGCAGCTTGATTTCATGCTTTCCCTGGACCTTTGGGAGGGTCATGGCGGTTGTTGGGCCCGGACCCGGGGTAGTCGTTCACCTCCACGGCCATCCTCGCCGTCGCCGCCGCCGCCGCCGTGTCCTGCAGGGACAGAAGCCATCACGGTCAAGATTGCAGCCACCAACATCGCTGTTCCAGAATCTGGTCCCTGGAAGTAGTAGTACTGTGCAGATCAGGAATCCGGGGTTCGTTTCATGATTGGTTTTGCAGCAGCAGCTTCACGAATTAGATCGAGGGGCAGGACAGACGAGAGATCACAGGAGGTAGATGAGAAAGATTACATCTTTTTGAGAGAGCTTCACTGAAGGCAGGTGTTGCTGGCTGCTCAAGTGCAGGCTTCCTGCAAGAGCGAGCGAATTATATAGTAACTAGTAAGCAAACAAGAATTCAGGGAGAGAGGAAACGGCCATGGCGGATTAAGCGACGGCGAGCGACGGAGCTTACTCGACATGGGCACCGAGGCAGCCAGCAGGGGGAGGAGGAGGAGGAGGAGGCAGGACAGCGCGAGGACGGCCACGAGATCAGTCCTCCTCGTCTTGGAGCTGGAACTGAAGCCGAGCTCCATTGCGACAGAGCTCAGCTCGCAGGAGGCAGCCACACGTGGTGCGCACGGCAACGGAGAAGAAGAGGAAGTCGCCGCCGCCGCCGCCGCCGATTCTCTTGAGTTTCACGAGCAAAATGGTGGTGGTGGTGGTGGTGCTGTTGGGATGTGATGTGGGAGGCGATGGTTGGGTGGTGGTGGTGTGCGTTTGCCGCTGCTTTGGGGTTTTATAGTTGGACCACATCAGAGGCGGACATTCAAAATTATATTTTTATAACGTAGAATTAAACGACAGGATCGTTGATTAATAAAAATTATTATAACTTGAAATTATCCGGTTACTAATGATCAATATTTAAGTGGCAACACGTGAAATAAATAGAGGATAAAATAGTAAAACGATAACAAAGCTTACAACTTATAAGCACATCATAACTCTCTAATCTTTAATTCTTTGAAAATAAGTGATGATGTCCTTATCCATAGCTTGCATGAAGAATTTCCTTTCAATCAATACGACCGAGCAACCATTCAAATATTTATATTCCATCTTGCTTTTTCTCTTGTTCTATATCAAATTCATTATAGAAAAGACCATCTCAACACCAGCAGTTGCAACAGAAAGAATAAATACCAATTTGAGAAACTTATAAATAATTCAATATCGAGAAACCTTTTCTTATTTAACTAGCATCATAGACAATTCTGTTAGACTTCTTAAATTATTGAAGTTTTCATATATTATTGATACAGTGGTGCAGCTGAAAATGGAGCTAATTCATTTCTTCAAATGAAAAGTCAAATGATAGATCCCAACAAACTTTCTCAACATTAAAAATATAATAATGGTGCCATTTACATTATCTTCGCTTAAATCGTCTGAAATGAAATCTTTAATGATGTTTTCATAATCGATATTCCCCGTATAATTCTTTAGCATGAATATCAGATTGATTATTGTCCATCACTTTTAAAAAATATCTTAGAGAGAATTTGAAGCCGTTAATTATTATCCCATGACGACGACGACGGCGGTGCGTCCGATTTTTTGCTCTCACTTATGATCGATCGATCGATCGCCTGAGTAGAGTGGACCAAGATACTCGCCTAAGGATCGCCGGTCTGATTGAAGATTTTTCTGGCAAGTGATAACCAGACAAAGACACTGGAAAAAAAAAGGATAACCGTGTTACGTTTGCACTTCTGGCCTTGGCGTATTGAATTATTAATGGAAGGAGACGGAATTTTTTCCTATTAATTGGGTGCAATTCACTCTGAAACAAAACAAAACATGTTCAGGATTAGCCTGCTGACAATAATTTAGACCGAGCATTGAGCTACTCTTAGAGCATCCACAATGGTTGTCTAAAATAGCTAGTTGATGTGGAGCTGAGAAAAGAATAAAAATAATAATTTATTTCACCACTAGTACTTGGTCCCACACGTAATACACTCAGTTTTTTGGAATACGTGAAATCTCCTATCTATTAGCTCGTCGCTAGCTATTCTCTTTTTTCCCATATTTTCTATCCACGTAGGAAAGAGAGTGAATATATAGCTAATGAAATAGACAACCATTGGAGATGCTCTTAGGATATGTTTGGGAGCTTCTGTCATCTGCAGTTACTCCCAGAATTTAAATTAAGCTGAAATAAATGGTCTAGGTTCTGGATCAGATCATGAGAAATAGTAGTTACGGAATTTGGAAATGAACTAGGGCCATATTTGGGAGATCTTTTGGCTGGCTAGATATTTCTAGTATCCAGAAGCTCCCCAAACGATACCCCGGGTAGGTCAGATTTTCAGAATCTGCAGAAACAGGTAGTCCCTTCAAACCTAGTAGCTAGAGATTATCAGAATCTAGTTAGTGTGAGTAGCTAGATAGTCTGAGTATCTAGCTAATGAGAATCTGCAGGAGAAGCTGTTATTTTCTAACTTCTGGATTTAGACTCTCTCTTGGGGAGCTGCAGATTCTCAAAATTAACTAGTCCGAGTATCTAGTTGATTGGTTGGATTAGCTAGCTATTGGGCGGTGGATTTATTTAGTGATAATTCAGTTTGTCTAAATATGACGGTGTTTCTGCATGCGATGTTCATGCCATGTTAGGCCGTGGGCGTCCTTCTTCCCTGCTGTCCGAACGGTGCTCTCCTCGAGGCGATCAATGATTGGTTTTCTCTCGACGTTGGATTAACCACTGTTTGTTGAGGATTATTCCTCCGGTACACAAAAACAAAAAAAAGTAGTACTACTTGAGGGGTATAGTTGTTCAAAATGCATAATAAAATGTAAAACGACTTGTTTTAGCAATCTTTTAATAGAAACCTAAAAAGGCTTGTTTTGTGTACCGAGGGAGTAGAACTGAACTGTTTTTTATAAAACAAAACTGTATAAAATTTTAATGCAATTTTAAAGGATTTGTAGAGGTAGGATGGGGCTCAAGCCTCAGCCTCGTGTTGTTAGGTACAATTGCCTGCGAAGCAACATTCTCTCGTTCAATTCTTCACTACTATGACTGATATATACCATATATGTCTTAACTAATCGGATATTTCGGTATGTAGCTTCAAGTGAAACTAAAAATAAAGTCTCTTTTAATACAAAAGAACATGCTAATATAATGTAGGGCACAATCAGATTGTTTGCCGTCATCGAAGGAGTAAATTGCTCCTATGTATCGATTCAAAGTCAAACGTCTAAAATTTAGTTTGCTACAAGGATAACTCCTACTCTCGTGCCCCCTAAGGGGCATCCACAATGTGAGAAACTATGAAACTAACATTAAATTGATATGTGACAAAGTTGTTTATTAGAAATAATGCTATAATTTATAGTACTAAATGTGAGACTCTTAGCAAAATAAAAAATATATAAAACAATATATGTTCTACCCAATAGATAACTAGCAAACCAAAAAATAGTATTATTTAATTTGAAGGATTAGTATCCATGCCTTACTTAACACTACTTTCTTAATGTATGGAACTAACTCCGATAAGATAAAAACATTCTCTTGGACATCCCTTATTTCACATATTGTGGTTGCTCTCGGTACCGTCTTCGTGCTTAACCATTGAACCTTATTTTTAATGTTTTTTGTTCGCTGAACTATTTTTATTATCGCTCTTGCTTGCTGTGGTCTTGGCTGGTCGCTCTCATACCGAAAGCTGCTTTTCAGCTCAGCTTTCGTAGACAAATTTCAGATCTAACAATGAGGAACATTATAATAATATAATAGCCTCTTTCAACGCTTGGAATTATGCATTCGCAGAGCATTTTGCATGGGAAAAAAACAAAAGCTGCGTCATCTCGTTGTGATCAAATGGCACTATCAATGCCGCCACGATGATGAAGGTCAATCACATCACGAACTGCCCGGTACTAGTGGCCACTGGGCACGGCTAGAAGAAGCTATCTTAGAAATTGTTTATTTATTTTTAGATTCTTAGATAGTCCGGTTATAAAAAACTAGTGTTTATTGGTTTTTGGATTCTAGTTTATTTTTAGATTATGCAGATATTAATTCTCGCAATTTATAACTAAAATCTGAATTGCTTATTTTAATTTTAGATTCTAGAATTAGTTGCAGCTTTGTAACTCTGTATGACAACTCGAATCCTTCGTGTCGATTATGGAGCTATTGATTTCCGCAATCTGTATCTAAAATCCGAACTATTTGTTTTTTTTGAGGAACAAGCACACAAACGTATGCCCTGCTTTTATTGAAAGCAGACGGAACCAGTTCACGCTGGGGTTACCAGCATACAGGAGAAACACAACAACCAAACAGAAGTTACTCACAGTCTTCGCAAAACAAGCAAATAGCAAGAACCAGACCTAGAGAGCCACACCCCAAAATAACCAAGCAAAAGATAAACTACCGGCACACACCCAAAAGAACCAGCATTGAGTCACTAAAACCCACAGACGCTTCGTCAGAGTTTTGCTAGTAACCAAGCCCACAAGAACAGATATCCCCACAGACAGACAATTCAGGATCACACAAACATCAATCTTCAAACATGCATGGCCATCAGCACCTCCCGGGACGACCGCATTTCTGTCTCTCTCTTTTTTCACCAATTATGCGCATCTTGCATGGAGCAATTTGTTGCAGCGCGACACCTCCTCCCTGAGACGAGCCGGCGCCAACGCTTCCCACTGTGAGACCAAAGAAGTCAGTTTGTAAAGCAGGGTAGTAACGTTCAAAGGACAAGCTGCCTTAAAGACAAAATCATTTCTGGCAAGCCAGATGGTCCACACCTCTGCAACAATTACACCTAAAAAGATGGTTTTCCTCTTCTCGAGAGGTGCTTGAAGTGATCAACAAAAATGGTATTATGATTAAAAGGAACCGACTCCCAACTGAGAGCATCCCGGACAAAACATCAAAGAAACTTCAGAACAGCTCAACCGAACATAGCATGGTCCACTGATTCCAAGAGACCACACCAAATACACCACGGATCACCACCCCACCCTTTACGTCTCAGCTGATCCCCAACTTGAATTCTGCCCTTAAGAACCAGCCAAAGAAAAAATTTAACTTTGAGAGGGGGGGCACAATTCCAAACACAGTTCAATTTTGAATCAGACACACCTTTGAAAGTAAGCCACCTGTAAAAAGATCTAGACGTAAACCCATGTTTATCCAGATCCCAAACTATTTTATCTGGCTCAGACCCAATCGAAACGAGGTCACACATCTCTTTCATCTTATCCCAACTATTCTATTTGTTTCAGCATTAGATTTAAGAAATAGTTGTTACAAACATGCCACAAATCTTATTCATGGATTCTAAAATGCTAAATGAATATTTTGATTGATCATATTTTATATAATTATTGTTAGAGAATTCATCTTTTTCGTTCACTCGTAAACATCTTCGTAATTTACATAATCATTTCTTTGATGGTTTTACTAATTTTAAATTCTACTATCACTAATAAGATATATAACAATATAAATCATTTTAAACTCATATAAGAAAATCCAAAGTTATGATATTTATTATAATGCCAAATAGAATACAACAAGTCCAAAACAACCATAATTAGTGTAGGATAACGACACAGCTCAGTTCGTTATAGCTAGTTATGTTAATAAGTTAGCTCGGCTCGACTTGTTAACATAATAAGTAGAAAACCAAACTCGGTTCAGCTCGCGAGTCAGATTTTTCAAAATATGATTAAATAATAAATATTTACATAACCACATATAAAAAATCAAAATATGAGATAAATATAGTACATAAAGTTCTAAAATTCAAATATCTATAGTTTTATTACTATTTCTATGATTCCATCAATCTATCAACTATGTTATGTTTTATACCCTATATGATGATTTGTTGAACATACTAACAAAATATAATAATAATAAAATTATAATAATAATTTATCAAGCAATAACTAGACACTAGTAAATAAATTATAAAACGACGAGTCTCGTATTTTCACATAGTGTTTTATTGTTTTTCAGTAGATTGTGTCAACTACTCATGCTGAGCTTGTTAAGCTCACAAGCTAACTCGAACTCACTCGTTATACTAACAAGCTAAAACATATGTTTAGCTCGTTAAAAAAATAGAACAAATCGAACCAAACCGAACTAGTTACGAGTTGAATGAGCTAACAAGTTAGCTGTTTTGTCGAGCCCTAATCGTAATATCAAGCTCTCTGCAGTTGGACAGTGAGAGCTACCAGCTCGATTCCATTCTAGACGCTAGCTGTTCATGGACAGCAGAATTACCCATCGATCGAGTAGCAGTAGCTCGAGTATTATGAGGTTTTGTCATCGTCGATTTGTATTGTAACTCCGTCTCTTGTCAACTCGAACCTGTTATGATTAGAAAGAGACAAGCACTTAACCGAATCAATCACTCCTAGGTAGAGTGGAAATTACAAAGTACGAGAGAAGTCAACCGTCACGTGCACAAATTGTACTCATCCGCAGCAATTTATTTCTATTCTTTTAGCTTTGTGTACAGAATTTTATTTTATTACTCCAATTGGTTGTTAAATTAATAAGTTTTATGCTTACCTACATCACAGTATGATTCCTTTATTAATAAGAGATATTATTTTTATAACCATTTTATCTATTTTACCTTGAAAAATATCTTATCTGATAGAAAGATTACTCACTATTGAGGTGACATCTTGCCTTTCTGGTTGATGACTTGAGCATGAAGCATTGGAGCCCATTTCAATGTATTAATGACTACCACTTTTTAATCTTAATTTTAGTTACTCTGCATGGTTGGTCAACAAAATCAACTACATTCGGGCCACGTTAGGTTGTGCGCCGCTAAAGTTTAGGTACTAAAGTGTAGTCTCTAAACTGACAAATATTGTGACTAAAGAGAAATAAAATTTAATCCATAAAGTTTAGCCATTTAGTCTTCAAGAGATTAGTAAAGGGACTAAAGAAGATTATTGACAGAGTTTGTTCCCCGTTAATGCCGATCAGGGTGGAAAAAAGGGCAGCAGGAAACATTGATTAGGGGTACTTTGCTCCTTATTCAATATTTTAACGACCTTTAGTCACTAAAACCAAACATGAAAGAACTAAAGTTTAGTCAAGTGAATAAGAGAAGACTAAAGTTTAATTTAGTACTTAAGGTACGTTTTGGTTCGTCGGATATCCTTAGATGGGATAAAGCTATCTCATCCAATTAGCTGTCAGGTTCGATGGCGAAGGTGGATGGATAATCACCGAGAGGAATATTCTTTCAATATGAAGGATGGAGGGATTCAAAAACCTTTTCTAGATGAGCTCATCCAATATTGGATGAAATGATGTGTCGTCTCCTGATTGGTTATTGCATGTTAATTTTTCATTTATAAATATTCAAATGATTTTTACTCCCAAATTATTTATCCAATTTATGATATAATTATATCATTGTATTGATTATAATTTAATCTATAAAATACAATCTCATATGATTATATTTTTATTAAAAAATATATTTGACAAAAGGGTCCCACTAAATTTAAGTTTATATCATCCAAATTATATACATCTAACTAAACAAAAAATTGTCTAATCTCATCTATACAACCAAATACCTCAATATATCATCCAATCCCTAAATCTATATATGAGATCATCCTATCCATCCTCAACCCCTAACCAAACAAACCTTAACCTCAAGTATATACATTAAGTTTTTGTCGGATGGATACCGATAATCAGTGAAGCACAAAACAGAAGATCACTATAGTCACCCTTTATCGGCACAGTATATACCTACACTTACACGGGCAACACAAGCGAGGCTGAAGACAATTTCCAACATCAACCACCCACGTCTAGATCCTAACGGGCAACTATCTATAACAAAATACACCATTAACTAAGTCACAACACTTCTGCGTCAACCAGATTTGAGTTACGGTGAAAATTTAGACTGGGAGGTCCTTCGATGCGGATGAGCTATTGTAGTCTTGCACGGAACAATCCTAAGTATCTTGATGTCTCCTCACTCGTTCGCACTAGCACCAGCGGAAGCCATTCGACGAGAAAAATAATCAACTTATAAGAATTGGACAACCATTGAATTTTTTTGTATCTCTCATTTTTCTTATCATATCATGAAAATTTTTCATGCTAAGCTCATTTAAGTCTTAACCTAAAGTTTCCTTAATAAATATCCACGCAAAATGAGACAGATGATATTCAAAAATCAAATGATCCACCGACTCCATATGTGTATATATATATATATATAATATTAACACGTATTTTATGAAGTTTTCTATCGGAGTACGAAGGTAACACTGAATCTAAAGTCAATATAAAGTGATTTGCTTTGTAAAAAAAAGAAAGAATATAAAATATAAATAGATCTGAAAAAATATCAGAAAAAAAACTGACCACGTGAGAATAATGGGCCCATGCCCACACGGCCCATGTTTGATGGATTGGGCCCAGAGCTTCCTATTCCGAACCTACCCGAGCCCGGCCCACTCGTCAGCCCTCTCCAAAGTCTCGTATCATAAGAAACCCTCGAGGCGGCGTGGCGCCAGCTCCCGCGCCGCCGCTCTCCACTCCCTCCCGCGCCGCCGCCGCCGCCGCCGCTGGCAACGGCTTCCCTCCAAAGGTAACTGTCTACCTGCTCCTACTCTCGCCTCTATCCTCGAGCATCCGGCAGTGGGGATTACTTGGATTTTGGGCAGATTAGTATAGTGCAATGTATACATCGGTTTATAAATTATACTCGCCTCCGGGTTTCGAGTTCGTGGTGTGCGTAGAGATCATGTTGATCCGATTGACCTCAACTAGCTGAGATTGTCTTATAGATTCGAGATTTCCTGGATGCGAATGGATGCATCGGTACTGAGGCGCTATAGCCTTTGCTATGGCGTAGTTGCCTATTTTTGTGTGTGTGCTATATGGACCAGGGAACCCGCTTTGCAGGGGAGATTTGTTTCGTATTTCTGCTGCCAGTAGTCACCCGACACTTCGATGGATGGTAATTTGATGCGCATACCGATCAATGGTATTTTGGGTTCTCTCGAGTGATTAGTTGAGGATCCCTGTATGTGCTGTTCACTCGCACTACTCAGGTGCTATGATCTTTATGATTGCACAGTAACCTCTTGATTTGATGTGCAAGACGGACCAAGGTAGTACCCTTGTACCCTTGCCACCTCAGATCGTATTTCTGCTGCCAGTATAGGGTCCTTATATTTTTAACAGCTAACATTTTAGTTGATTACCTTAGCTGTGTATTGTTGTTAATTTGATGTAGATTCTAATGTTCTCTGTTGCTTCTGCACGATTTTGTTTTCAGGATGCTGATTCCTTGTTCTTTGCTTCTTGGAAATTAGGCAGGACTTTGTGAAGGTTTTAAGTTGAGAAGATGGTCCTGAAGTAAGTTCCTGTGTATACATGTGTTGTTTCAATGTGTTTGTAGATTCTACCTATGTCCTTTTATTTATTGGATGTGTTAAACATGTAGTTTGGTTAATGGTAGTAGAGGGTTATTAGCAAATATTTGTCAATGAATACTGTTCCGTATCTAAAAGATATCTCAATCTTTTTTCCTGTCTCACAGGACAGAGCTTTGCCGTTTTAGTGGTCAGAAGATATATCCAGGGAAGGGCATTCGTTTTATTCGTGCTGATTCACAGGTCAGATTGTCAATGTTTAATGCTAGGATATCTCTTCTTAGAAGGTTGCTGTAATGAGTGTTGGTATGTTCTATAGGTCTTCCTTTTTGCAAACTCAAAATGCAAGCGCTACTTCCACAACCGCCTGAAGCCTGCAAAGCTTACCTGGACAGCTATGTACAGGAAGCAGCACAAGAAGGTATTGTATTAGAATTTACGTGGGCAATTCCTACTTATATGCACATGCTTGCTGACTGGATGAACTTAACTTTTCTCACACTGATCTTTACTTCCTTATATTTGCTGGGTTGAGCTGAAAAATGAGCATGCTTAAACTTAAACTTTGCAATGTTTAAATGTTATACTGTGCTTCAAATGCTAAGTTAATTGTTTCTTAAGCCATTAAACCTGGATGCCAGTAAACATATGCTTCTATGATTGAGAGCAAAATAGCAAATCATGTTGGTTTCTTCAAATGAGTACTTCACAGTGTTTGCATGCACATATAGAAATTGCACATCTGGGCACTTATGCAGTTATATTCTGCACCATGTACTTCTATTTCCAGGCATGTCCTTAATTCCATATATATATATATATCTGTGTGTGTGTGTATGCAGTTAACTGTTTTATGTATGGCATTAATTCTCCTGTCTGTCTTTTTTTTGCAAATTCTGTTTTTAGGATATCCATGCTGAAGCTGTCAAGAAGAGGCGCCGCACCACCAAGAAGCCATACTCCAGGTCAATTGTTGGTGCTTCATTGGAAGTCATCCAAAAGAAGAGAGCTGAGAAGCCTGAAGTTCGTGACGCTGCTAGGGAAGCGGCTCTTCGGTACGCTCTTTCATTTTATAAAGCTGCCATATACACAAGTTCGGGCCATTAGTTTTTCGGTAATATTTATTGGTTCTCTGAATGATGACCGTTTACACGGATGCCTGATGCCAACAAAGTCTCCACCCTTGGAAGTTGGAACAGACATTGCCGTTACATTAGTTGCACTTTGGCTTCTTTTTTTATTGCACCTGCCACCTTACCTGATTTAGTGCCTCTGGAGCAATGTGTTTTCTTTCGCCATCCCATGCAGTGCATATCAAATGATGCCGCTTATCTTTCTTGCCTTCTTGGCCTTCTGCTCCCATTGAATTTGCATGTTCATATTCATGTATAATCCCCTATTGCAATTCTCGTACAAGTGTAGGTTTACCCTAAACATATACTAATCCTTTTAAAGGATACAATCACTGACTTGATGCATGCGCAGTGAGATCAAGGAGCGCATCAAGAAAACCAAGGATGAAAAGAAGGCCAAGAAGGCTGAGGTGACCAAGTCCCAGAAGTCACAATCCAAGGGCGCCGCTCCCCGGGGTTCCAAAGGCCCCAAGATCGGCGGCGGCGGTGGAAAGCGCTGAAAATTCCCTAGGAGGGCTCGTTCGGTTCTCTTCAGCTTGTCTAAATCGTAGCATCGAAAGCTACTTTGTAGAACCTCTGTTAAATTAGCACGGCTTCCTATTGTTTTAGCATCGCCACAGGAGATAATATCATCAGGCTTAATTTTTATGTGGAAAAGCGTGTCTTTTGGTTGCATCAATAGTTACTTAAAAAAATCGTTCGGTATTTTTTATCGTGCGATCTTTTTATCTCTGATGCAGTATTATTTATTTTTCGTTTCTCGTTCTATATTTAGTCTTATATCATATTTAATATGATAAACCTGAAAAGCGTACCGAGCAACCAAAAGGCATAGTTATATATTTAATATTTCTATCAATATCTAAAGTAGCATATAAATATATGTATTGAATGCTATGTTAATATCTAAAATGATTAATATTTCTATAAATGTCTAAATTAGCATATAAATATATGTAGTGAAATACTATGTTCTGACTTGAAGATTTATGCTAATATATGCTAGATAAAGATTTATATTATTTTAAATTCGTAGTTCAAAAATAAAATTATATAATTTAATTAAATACAAGCAATTCATCCATATCTAAACATAGGTAATTTCCATCTCCTCGCAACCTTCAAATTTTATCTTCGTCTCCACCTCCACGGCGTTAGATCTCACGGCCGTATCGCCGAGATCGGAGAGTGGCCGAGTCGCAGAACAGCAGCAGCGGAGGCCGGAGGCAGCAGTGCAAAACCCTAGACTAGCTCTTGACCCGGGCCCTCGCCGGCTCCCTCGTATCTCCGATCCGATCCAGGTGACGGGAGCCGTCGTCATCTCTCGATCTCCTCCGTCTTCGTTGGCGGCCGCGCCATGTTCTGAACGCGTCCCCTTTTTCGTGATTGTTTGACTGCTCCGTGACAGATCTGCCGGCGGAGATGGCGGCCACGGGGCGGTCTATGCTGCTGTCACTGCTGCTGTTCGCGGTGACGCTGTCGCTGCTCGAGATGTACCGGGGGAAGTTCGCCTCCTCGGAGCTCATGACCATCGCCGGCGGATTCGTCAGCTCCCTCCTCTTCCTCCTCTTGCTCACGGTGCGTTGAATCATCTCGTCAAATCCCCCCGTTTTACCTCTAACCTTCGCCTAATTTATCATAAATTCATACGAGCGCTACAAACTTCGGGGATTTTCATGTAGACAAAACCCATGTAGGAAAACAATTACACAAATGGAGCTGCTTAGATGCTGTTCCACGTAGCTTTTGGTACATTTTGAACGATTCAGTCATATGCAAACGCTACAGAAGATTACATTGTTTTGCTGTGTGCCGCAGTGTTTAGTTGCAGTGTGCTTCTCGTTACATGTATCTAACTAGCCACATAAGCAAGCTTTGGCCTAGAGGACATGGAAACTAGTTCTTCAGGTTTAATCTTCCTGATCTCTACAGAAGAATAGCTTCTGAAATAGACGATGGAATTAAAGGGTTTGTTTTTTGGGGTGTCAAATCCTGCTAAGCTTCAAGAGCTCCTCCACAGCAGACATAACCTGTCCAATCTCCACAAAACTACTCTTATCAATGCTGAAAGAATTGTCCTTGAAATGTGGTGCTTATCCCTGTTTTGCAATCTGTAACAAGAAAGTAGTGAGTTTTGCGCTTGTCATCTTTCCTGAACATTGTCATTTTTTGCTGCATGGAATATTGGAATATGATGATTTATCATCATCCAACGTTTAATACTTTTGCAGTTCATAGGCAACTACCAGGAAGCAACTGGTGATAGAACTGGGTGGGGTGCAGGTACATGACTATGTATAGCATATGGTCTCATTCATGCTGCCTCCCTAATTTTCATTTTGACTTTCTTTAACTATCTCTTTCTTTGCAGTTGTTGTAGCAGAATTTGTCGCACTTATCATTGCCGGCACCATTCATCGTGTTTGCATCACAACATGGTATGTCGCTCATTAACACACTTTACTTATTTCTTGTTATCAGACTTTAGTTTTTTTTCTTTTTGGCCGCGTGAACCCATCAATAGACCTCAATGTTTCCTGTCTGCTCAGTAAGAAAATTCTCGGGAATCATTCACAGTTGGTTATACGTTATTGCTCTGTTTGGATGGGGGAAAATGGAAATGACATATTAGACAAAAACAAAATATTACATTCCCTTGTTTAGTGTTCTAAATCATTGGATGATGATACATTATGGATGAAACTTGAAACCGAAATTATGAAAATTATTTAAAGACGCAAACAAATGAATTAAGTATTGCAAAGTTGAAAAGTTGATTTAAAAAAGTTTTTAAGAAATGTTACCATTTATAAGCTTGAGATGAGAAGCTTGCAGGCAATAATCCATCAACCACCATCACATCTGAACGCTACCAATAAGATGACTTTTCATCTTGTTGAATGTGATTGATTTCATGGAAGCATACAGGGTGTGTATGACACTATATTAGTATTTGCCTATCTTTAGTTGTTGGATGTTGTCGGCACCAATGCTGTTGGAAAAAAATATTGATTTCTCACACGTTGCAAAAGCTATATTAAATTATGCAACAGTTTGAAGGCACTGGAATTTGTGGATCACATGCTGATGGGTCCTAAGAGATGCCTGGCATAGAGAGCGTATTACTAGTACGCATGTAAAATCTGTGCACCCATGTTGCAATCGTTGTAGATAATTGATCGATTTTATCAACTTGGCTGCAGCTTCCTGTTTTCTGCTGGATTCCTCTACGAAGTTGATAAGCTCTCGGGAATGGTTCTTGCAAGGAGCGAGTCCAAAGTGAGGCGACACTGATCGAGCTCATGCACGATGCCAGATTTGTAGATCAAATCAAAATTAATATGTTCACACCCTCCATCGAACTTTCAACCCAGTCGTTAGCGTTTTTTTTGTCAGGCATATACTTATACCATTTGAATAATTTGTTGAAAACCTGTCGAATTTCACGAATTGCCTGGATTTCTGACTCGCTGACCGAAAAAAGCAAGCCGATGAAAAATTTCATTGAATTCAAAATTGAATTTGAAATTTGGAAAAGCTCCTATAAAAAAGAAATATATAGGAGGCTAAGTGGGCTGAAACCCACTATTTCCGCCTGTTTGAGCCCACGAGAGAGGGAATAATAAATATGATATTTTTCTGGTCCTCTTTTTGGTACCAATTCCCCCAATTTTGTACCATTCTTCGCAGTTTTTTTCCACATTTATACGTCTATCCAGACAATTTATTGTGTACTTTTTGAAATACATAAAGCATGTTGAAATTTCGGTCAAATCGAGCCAATTTCGTCAAAACAAAGCGGAATTCATCGGAAACTGATCGATTTTATGTCCATTCTTCTCGCCTGCATTTCATTGGTTTTTCGCACCTTTCCGAGTAAATTTTAGTGGAAACCGTTGACCGAAAGGTTCCAAATTCATATATCAGTTTTCGAAACTTTATGAAAACCAAGCGAAATTCATGGTTTTCATGATACACGAGAAATGAAAAAAATCTATGTACTATTTTAAAAAATCTAATAATAGGGGGCCTGTCACCACCACCGTTATTTTAATGTTATATTTTTTTTCTAGCGACAAGAAACAAACACACTCACTCAGCTTATCGTAGCCGCCGCAGACGGCGAGGAAACTCTGTCCACGGGATGGCGGGCCCTAGTAACGGTGGATAGAAAATAATTGAAACCGAAAAACATTTTTTTTTTAAAAATGATTTTTATTATAGAGAAGTTCGGTGTTGGTAAAAAATATGGTGAGTTAACTGGCACCAAATCTTGTTAAACAAGATCGGACCTTCTATTTCAAAAAAAGTTGGGTGTTTGGTTCGGTTTTTGTCTTAAGAAAACCAAGGTGGCGTTTGGTTCGAGGAACGAGGTGGGATGGGACAGGACGATCCCGTTTTTTTACAGTGTTTGGTTTGGAGTCAAGTGGGACGGAGTCGTCCCACTAAGGAATATTCCTCCAATATTCGAGACGAACTCGTCCCCCAAAAATAAAGGGACGAACTCATTACACCTCATGCTCGGAGGCTCCGAGACCGAGTTAGAGGTTCTATGGCGGACCGGAGGTTTTATGGCGGACCGGAGGTTCCAATATGAAGATTTTAGGGATGAGACGGAGATTTTGAAACATACGGAAGGTGTTTCGGTGCGAGACAGAGGTTCCGAGGTAGAATCCCGTTTCTCTCAACCCACCAACCAAACATTAAACTAGAACATCCTCATCCCTCGTAACCAAACACGAAATGAGACGATTCCATCTAAAAAACTAGGACAAAATCATCTCATCTCACTTTGTTTCCGAAGCAAGAGAACGTATTACCGAATCTAAGAAAATTTATCCAGTGCTACTTGGTTTTGTTCGATTTGTGATTTCTAAAGGCCATTAGCCCAGCCACAAAACCACACGAGTCCACGGCCTCCACACGACTACACGACACTAGGGTCGGTTGTCGCCAGCAAACCTAGCCACACGCCGCCCCACCGCTCGCGCTCCTGCTGCCTGTCGCCGCCGGTCCGCCAACTCGCCGTGACGCCTCGCCAGGATGCCGTGCGCGCCGCACCTCCCTCGCACCGGGTGCGCGCACCGGCCGCATTGCCGGCCCGCCCGGCGCCCAGCACCCCAACCTTCCGCCCATACGTCCGGTATTGTTTTTTTCTGAAGAAGTAAACTGATTGGTTCCTAAAATAATTGTGTTGGCGTTTGATTCATCGATCGTCTGAATCACTACAGTACGCAATTTCATTCATGATTCGTCGAATAATTATGTTGGCTGAATTGAATCCCTATAATCTGTGTCACTGTGTGCACGGTGCAACTGCCTTCGATTCCATTCAGTTAACTGAAAAAAACCGAAAAAAACGCGGTTCAGTTTCAGTAAATCCGGTAAGGTGACATTTGGTTCAGGAATATAACAAAATGACGTAATGGAATAGATTCAATCCAGATTCTGATAATGGAATGTCTCCGCTCTGCGTTTAGAAGCAAAAACATAGCTTTTCTATTTTTTGTTTTTAAATCGGATAGAATAGGGTGGTTTTATTCCTTGTTTAGTTCAAGAGTAGCATAGGAGATGAGAAGAAGAGTTGATGACGTGTGAGGCGAGTCCTTTCGGCTCACCGGCTCGGTGGATTTTTTAAGAGCGAATGGTTCCAGATCTATAAAGAATATTCCTTTTTGAAAGCTGTTTCACTCTAGTATAGTTTCAAACCAAACACATGTAAAACGGAGTAGCCACTATAAAAAAACGAAATTTTTAGAAACAAAAAAACCGAACGGATGAAACCAATAAAATCAACTGCCCAACCCTAGCCACTAGGCGAGGCGGTTGCATGTGGATCTGCCGCCTTTTTTGCATGGATCTAGCGACCGGCGATCGCCGTCGACGTGGACACACCGGGAGCGGCACGTTGACCAGGCAACCAAATCCAAAATGGGAGAGAAGAAATCGGAAACCGGACAGGCACTAAAAGTCGTCCCTGCCTGTCAGCCATGAAGATGGAAGAGACGCTGATAATAATAAAGTTTCAAATTGGCGAGTAGAGACCAATGCTTCGCTATTATTTACACTGTTTTTGAAAAACACGTTTTTTTTGGTAAAAAAAAGCAATCCATCAACACTGATTTATTAATTAGCTTTATGTTGTATACTATTAACTTAATCAACTACAAGGTAAACTCTATTTGGAACAACTTATGGTTAAAATGAAAGCGGATTATATCGAGACGAAAAAATATATGGAAAACTTAAGTATTAATCATAATCATCAGAAGCACTCATAAGTCTACTTATTAAATTAAATAATCATAATTATGATTAAATTTCTTAGTCATTAATCAGATAAAGCTATTTTTCGAGAGATGGTCGCACAGTCCCGATTTTGATTGGACTTCTCAGAAGGTCACTTATTTCAACGTTATATTACTCTTGCCTAAATATACTCAACATCGTAAATGAGCTCCGATGTCAACTTATTCACGTCCATTTCACTTTTAATTGAATATTTAAAATATTTCTATGCTTCCAGTGGGAGTGATCCGTGCTAATGTTAAGAAGATGACAGTTACTGACAAGTGACAACAACAGTGAACAGGTTCGTACAACTCTTATCGGAGGTTGAGCGCAGGACGAGTTGAATCCTCAACTTACATTCCCACGTGTTACTTCTGCATTGTCAACTGCACGGACCCAATAAAAAAGTCACTAACCTGCACATTAAACTGGTCCGTTCTCACTAAGTTACTATACCCTAGTGTGTGTTTTATATTTTAAGGACTTTGATTTAAAGTCAATCTTCTAACTAAGTTTAAATAGAAAACATATTAACATCTATAATCTCAAATAAATATATTATTATAAGATATTTTGTAGCAGATTTAATTAAATTGATCTAATATGATAGGTTTGGTATAATATTAATACCTATAAAATTAAAGTTTGACTAAAAAATATACAACTTTTAACATGGGATGGATGGATTACTCCTCGTCAATCCCATCCACCCTAAAATACAAGGGATTCATATTTTTACCATAGTCAAAAGTTACAACATTTAATTAATCATTAGACTAAAAAATCAATAAGTTTAGTGTCACACATGTTATAGGGTGACATTCACATTTGAAACTTTGAAAGTATTCCATATGATTTTTATATGACGTTAACTTTACGCTTGTTGATAATATATATTGCGAAAATAATGGTTATTTTTTCTACAATCGTGACACAAGCATGCCTTGTATTTTGTACAACGAGTGTATAAAAATACACTGATCTAATGAAGTCATGAAATCAAAATGTGGCACGGCGATGGCTACTTGCCACCAGAGAGATTATCCACAGAAGAGGTTAATTGAGCAACTCGTTGTCAATAATACGAGTATTGTATTAGCTGTTTTTTTTAAAAAAAAAAACAGTCGTTTTTAGCAGTCGGCTCGTTGACCAGAAAGGGGCGGCGCCGAGGGAGGAAGGAGCAGAAGCGGCCGAGCTGTGTGTGAACGCGTGAGCTCGCTCTCATCCCCCGCGGGCGCGCGAGGTTGACCTCTTCCCCGGCGGCGGGGGAAGAATTCAACTCGCCGCGCGGCGTGGTTGGTGCGCTGCTCGATCCGTTCCCTTCTTCCAGAGTTCCAGCTAGCCACCATATACAGCGAGGCGTGGTGGCAAGTTGCCGCGGACTCTCTTTCTCTTTCTCTCTGCTCCTCCCCCCATCTCCGGTTTCCTCCTGCGTCGGGCGGAGCAGAAGCGCGCCGCCGAAGGCGAAGACGACGACGAATAAGAAGGCGGCGCAGCGGCGCAGGATGGAGCCGCGGCTGTTCTTGCCGCTGGCGCTGGCGCTGGTGCTGCTGGCGAGCGCGCCGGTGGTGTTCTGCGCCACCGACCCTCAGGACGGTGAGTTATAAGTCTCTCTCGTCGCCGGCGGTCACCTCCGCAGCTTCTTGTTCCATTATACGATTCTTGGGCGATAGAGAAACTGCTTGCTGGTGTTGATATGATACTCTTCCGTGGATTTTTTTCTTGGGCAGTCGCCGCGCTCCAGGCCGTGATGAGGCAATGGACCAACTACCCGTCAACCTGGAACTCCGGCGACCCTTGCGGTGGGTGGGACGGCGTCATGTGCACCGGCGACAGGGTGACATCGCTGTAAGAGCCAGCTCCTTCTTGCTGCTCTCACCGATCGCTCGATCGAGAGCCCGTCTTTGAGTTCTGACGTCGTGCCGCTGCCGTGCATGTCCTGTTTCGCAGGAGGCTGTCAAGCGTCAACATTGCAGGCACACTGAGCACAAGCATCGGTCAGCTCAGCCAGCTCATCTATCTGTAAGCCACTTCACCACCCAGCCTTGCAATGATCCCTAGCTGCAAAATTGCCATGATCTTGCTGAGGATGATGAGCTTGGGATTTCGAAAATTTGGATGCTGCTGTAGAATTTCAGACAGTTCAGCTTAGCAACTTCTGATTGAACTGGTCAACGTCCAGATTGTTAAAACTTAAAACGCTTTAGCTTGTCGTTTCAGAACTCTGCTTTCCTGAGGCATGAGCTCAGCTGACTGATTCAAGTTTACCCCCGCTGAAGCTTTTTTTTTGAAATGTGACATGGGTTAGGTTTATTTTTTACACTAAATTATCCGAGAAGGAAATAAACAAAATATTAATTTTGTTCCAAAATATAAGGCGTATGTTATTAGGAAAACCAAGATTTCTAATGTTGACTAATAATTAAACTAAAATACTATTTTAGGTTTAATGTTATGCATGCTATATACTTAGTATATATCTTAAGTTCTTAACCGTTGGTGATGATATATAATAAAAAACTAATGGTCAACATTCTACACGAAAGACTATAAAAAATTTAGACATCTTACTATATTTTAGAACAGTACAATGTTATATGATCAACAGCGAATAAACCTGGATGAAATGATCTGTGAATTTCTGGAATCCAACTAATTTGCTTGAGAAGAAAGAAGGTAGCAGCTGATGACACAAAAAATTTGCAGGGATCTTTCCTTCAACAAAGATCTTGGTGGTCCGCTGCCCGGTCAGATTGGGAACCTTAAGCAGCTTACGACACTGTATGTGTCGCATTCAACCTGTTGTTCTCAACCTTACATTTACTGTCAGGAATACTAAACAGGCTTACTGACGTGCACAAATGCTCTGCAATTGTTAGGATCTTAGCTGGTTGCACCTTCTCCGGACCAATTCCAGCAGAAATTGGCAGCCTGCGAGAGCTCTATTTCTTGTAAGTGGATATAGCTGCTTCACAATTTCATATGATAAAACCCACAGTAATTTGTTTTCTCCTCTCTTTCTTCTGACATAATGAATTCTTGGTATTTCTATGCAGGGCCTTGAATTCAAACAAATTTACAGGTGGAATACCGCCTTCGATTGGCATACTGTCAAAACTCTTCTGGCTAGACCTGGCTGATAATCAGCTCACTGGAACTATCCCTGTCTCAACATCAACCTCTCCAGGTCTTGACCGACTAGTCAACACGAAGCATTTGTAAGTATTTTCAATCTTACTTTATGCTATTTATCAATTTGGGAAATAGGAGAATGTGTATTGTAAACACTTATGTTTGATTGTTTTGCTCCTAAATTTGAATTGATGAACAGCCATTTCAACAAGAACCAATTAACTGGAACACTTAATGGACTCTTCAGCTCCAATATGACTCTCTTGCACATGTAAGGGGTTGCCAAATTCTCCGTTTATGTCTCATATGAATAGATATACTGTGCTAACTTACTTCCTCATTTTGTCAGTTTATTTGATAGCAACAAATTCTCAGGCTCAATCCCAAGTGAGCTTGGGGGTATCACGACACTCGAAGTCCTGTAAGTTCTTGAAAGTTAACATCAGAGGAACTCATCCTTTTATTTTCTCCAAAAATGTTTGGTTATATCTTGATTCTTGACTTGCTTTGCATCTTTGACAGTCGATTGGATAGGAACGGTTTTGTGGGAGAAATACCTGCTACCATCGGCAACTTGGTAAAACTGAATGAGATGTAAGTGAAAACTGATCTTAAATGAACAATTATGACACTTGGGGAACAACCTCCCATGAAAATTTTATCTTTTGCAGGAACTTAGCAAGCAACAGTCTAACTGGATCAGTGCCGGATCTCAGCAACCTAACCACCTTAAATGTTGTGTAAGAAACTGACCAACCCCCATGCTGCATTGTCTGATCATATAATTTGTCTGCGTAACTAAGACTCCATTCTAATTACTGTCAGGGATTTGAGCAACAACACGTTTAATGCTTCAGTTGCCCCCAGCTGGTTCACAACTTTAACATCTCTTACTTCTGTGTGAGTTATCCTGAAACTTTTGTCATTTAAGTATTGGAAACGTCTCGCAATGCTGATATCTCACTCATCTCGATATGTTTTGATCACTCAGATCAATAGCTTCTGGAAAGCTTTCAGGCCAGGTCCCCAAGGGACTCTTCACATTGCCCAATCTGCAGCAAGTGTAATTATCTGAGAACTTACACTCAAAATATGAGTTCCATGGAAAAAAGTGTCTTATCTCTGCCTATTTTGTGGCTAACCAGACAGTCTGCTGAACAACAACCAATTCAACGGGACACTTGAAATGACAGGCAACATCAGCAACCTACTACAGACGGTAAATCTGATGGACAACCAGATAGTTGATGCCAATGTCGCAAGCTACAAGAATGCACTGCTGTAAGATCCTGCAAACTCGATAAGCACTAATGACAAATCCCTTCTCCTTTCCTCCTCCCATTCACCAACATCCTCGTTGCTCATGGCAAATCCTTCCTGCAGACTGGCAGGCAATCTGTTGTGCACCGAGCAAGATTCTACCAGCAAACCCTACTGCAGCAGACAGCTAAAGACTGGGACCTCATACACCACCAAGACACAGTGCAGCTCGACGAGGCAATGCAGTGGTAACCAGTACCAGGACCCTTCAAGCTGCAGCTGTGCCTTCTCATACAATGGCAAGATGGTCTTCAGGGCGCCCCTCTTCACCGACCTGACGAACAGCGCGCCGTTCCAGCAGCTGGAGCTGAGCATGTGGACGCAGCTGAAATTGCGGCCCAACTCAGTTTACCTCTCAGATGTCCACTTAAACGATGACAGCTACCTCCAAGTTCAAGTGAAGCTGTTCCCAACATCCGGGACGACCTTCAGCGTGTCGGAGCTGACCAGGATTGGCTTTGATCTCAGCAACCAGACTTATAAACCACCCAAGAATTTCGGGCCTTATTTCTTCATTGCAGACTCATATGCCCCTTTGTTAGGTACTTGGATTTCACCATGTTAAGACTCACATTTATTTCCCACCAAGTAGAGTTGATTATGTTTGCAGATGGTAAAAGACTGTCTTCTACTGTGAGTAGAGTAGATATATGAACTCTGATTTTCTCTGTGCCAGGTTCTGTCGGTGGCAAAAAATCTAAGATGGGCATAGGTGCTATAGCTGGAATTGCAGCAGGCGGTGGGCTGCTTGTTATCGCCCTCATTTTCATGTCAATTTTTGCTCTGCGGCAGAAGAGGAGGGCTACGGAATTGAGGGACCGAGCAGACCCTTTTGGTAAGGATCTAAGTGTTCATCTGGATTTCCGAAATTTCGGATTTATCTGAACTTGTTTGGATTTGAAGTGTTTCTAATCCAAAATTGCAGCCTCATGGACGGCAGGGCAGAAAGACAGTGGAGGGGCTCCACAGCTAAAAGGAGCAAGGTTCTTCTCCTTCGACGAGCTGAAGAGCTGCACCAGCAACTTCTCCGATAGCCACGAGATCGGGTCGGGCGGCTACGGGAAGGTGTACAAGGGGACGCTCGTCGACGGCACCCGCGTCGCCATCAAGCGCGCGCAGCCCAACTCGATGCAGGGCGCCGTGGAGTTCAAGAACGAGATCGAGCTGCTGTCCAGGGTGCACCACCGCAACCTGGTCAGCCTCATCGGCTTCTGCTTCGAGCAGGGCGAGCAGATGCTCGTCTACGAGTACATCTCCAACGGCACGCTCAGGGAGAACTTGACGGGTAAATCACGCATTTTGTTTCAACTATTTAGAACGAATTCCATCGTGAAGAGCAGCGAGCTGAGAAGGCTTCGATTTGCAGCGAGGGGGACGTACTTGGACTGGAAGAAGAGGTTAAGGGTCGCGCTGGGCTCGGCGAGAGGACTCGCGTACCTGCACGAGCTCGCTGACCCGCCCATCATCCACCGCGACGTCAAGTCCACCAACATCCTCCTCGACGACAACCTCAAGGCCAAGGTCGCCGATTTCGGCCTCTCCAAGCTCGTCGCCGACACCGAGAAGGGCCATGTCTCCACCCAAGTCAAGGGAACTCTGGTAACAAATCGAGCATCCATCTGTTAAAAACCAATCGAATCTAACAAATCTAAATTCTCAGCTAGAACATGGTAAATTTAAATTTGATGGTATTTGGCATAGGGATACCTGGATCCGGAGTACTACATGACGCAGCAGCTGTCGGAGAAGAGCGACGTGTATAGCTTCGGGGTGGTGATGCTGGAGATGGTGAGCGGGAGGCAGCCGATCGAGAAGGGGCGGTACATCGTGCGGGAGGTGAGGCAGGCCATCGACCCGACCGACCACGACCGCCACTACGGCCTGCGCGCCATCGTCGACCCGGCGATCCGCGACGCCGCGCGCGGGCCCGGGTTCCGGCGGTTCGTGCAGCTGGCGATGCTGTGCGTCGACGAGTCGGCGGCGGCGCGCCCGGCCATGAGCGCCGTGGTGAAGGAGATCGAGGCCATGCTGCAGGACGAGCCCGCCGGCACCGCCGGCCCCGGGGACAGCTCGACCGAGCCGTCCGCCAACGACTTCGACGGCGCCGGAGCCGGCCCTCTCGCGCACCCCTACAGCGACGTGGAGATCAGCAGGGGCTCCTACGCCGCCGACGGCGCTTCGGACTACATGCCATATTTTGAGGTCAAGCCCAAGTAGTAGTAGAAGCGTACAACTGTAAATTGATACGTTTTTGTTCCGGTTTGCGTTTCCCCCCCCCCCCCCCTCTCTTTCAGCTTGCGATGAATTGTATATTTTTATACGCATTGTGATTGTTCATTCACTTCACATTCTTTATTCAATAATGTGATGAATTGTATATTTTTATACGCATTGTGATTGTTCATTCACTTCACATTCTTTATTCAATAATGCGATGAATTGTATATTTTTATACGCATTGTGATTGTTCATTCACTTCACATTCTTTATTCAATAAAGGATAGTCACGATCCACGTCATTTGGTGTGGATCAAACGGTTCGGAAGCCTACAAAAGGTACGGGAATAGATCCCACCATATGCGGAGCCTACAAATGAAATCTTCCCAAACTGACGATGATCTCGTTTCCACCTTGTAGTATGTTAGTTGATTAGATGATGTACTATCTCTTCAAACCTCACATGATTTGCATTATTAATCACCAAGGGAGACGAATGGCAAATGTGCAGTAACTAAAAAAAGGGTATTTGATTGATGTCCCCTAAAAACAATACTTCTCAAGGGGGGATCGGTGGAGCGCCAACGGCGGAGGGAGACGCGCGGCGCGAACGTACGTGCGGCCGGGCGTCTCGGCACGTACAGCTCGTCGCTGGCCTCCCGATCGAGCGCGCGCTATAAACGCCGGCCCCGGCGTCCTCTCCTCAATCCGAAGCTCCCTGGTTGACGACCTCTCCGGTCTCCATCCCTCGCGCCGGCCACCGTCACCCCAGCCCGGGACGTCTTCCATGGCCGCCGTGGCCGCCCCCGCCTAGAGACCACCCTACGTCGTCCCTACCCACATCAACTCCCACACATTACATCCTTCAAGAGAGCATCACAAACACACTTGCGACCACTTGACGCCGGCGATGACGACGACGAGTACGGCGATGACGCGCGCGGCCGCCCTGCTGGCGGTGGCGGTGGCGCTGGCGCTGGCGGGCGTGGTGCGCGGCGAGGACCCGTACGTGTTCTTTGACTGGAAAGTGACGTACGGGACCAAGACCCTGCTGGGCGCGCCGCAGAAGGTAATCCTGATCAACGGCGAGTTCCCGGGGCCGCGGATCAACTGCTCCTCCAACAACAACATCGTCGTCAACGTCTTCAACGAGCTGGACGAGCCGCTGCTCTTCACCTGGAACGGGATGCAGCACCGGAAGAACTCGTGGCAGGACGGCCTCGCCGGGACGCAGTGTCCCATCGCACCGGGCACAAACTTCACCTACAAGTGGCAGCCCAAGGACCAGATCGGCAGTTTCTTCTACTTCCCGTCACTCGGCATGCAGCGCGCCGCCGGCGGCTACGGGGCGATCAGCGTCGTCAGCCGCCTGCTCATCCCAGTGCCATTCGACCCGCCAGCTGACGACCTCGAGGTGCTCATCGGCGACTGGTACACCAAGGACCACACCGTCATGGCCAAGCTGCTCGACGACGGGAAGAGCTTCGGCCGCCCCGCTGGCGTGCTCATCAACGGTAAGGGCGGCAAGGACGCCGCCGGAACGCCCATGTTCACCGTGGAGGCTGGCAAAACGTACCGGTTGCGCGTCTGCAACGTTGGCATCAAGGCATCGCTCAACTTCCGCATCCAGGGCCACGACATGAAGCTCGTGGAGATGGAGGGCTCCCACACGCTGCAGGACATGTACGACTCGCTGGACGTGCATGTCGGCCACTGCTTCTCCGTCCTCGTCGACGCCGACCAGAAGCCCGGCGACTACTACATGGTGGCGTCCACCCGGTTCATCCACGACTCCACGTCAGTGTCCGCCGTGATCCGTTACGCAGGATCGAACAGTCCGCCGGGGCCGAACGTGCCGGAGCCGCCGGCCGGCTGGGCCTGGTCGATCAACCAGTGGCGATCCTTCCGATGGAACCTGACGGCCAGCGCTGCCCGGCCCAACCCACAGGGGTCGTACCATTATGGCCAGATCAACATCACCCGCACCATCAAGCTCCTGATCTCCCGTGGACACATCGACGGAAAGCTCCGGTACGGCTTCAATGGCGTCTCCCACGTCGACGCCGACACCCCTCTTAAGCTCGCCGAGTACTTCAACGTCAGCGATCAGGTGTTCAAGTACAACCAGATGAGCGACGTGCCCCCCGCCGTCAACGGCCCCCTCCACGTCCTCCCCAACGTGATCACCGCCGAGTTCCGCACCTTCATCGAGGTCATCTTCGAGAACCCCGAGAAGAGCATGGACTCCCTCCACCTCGACGGCTACGCCTTCTTCGCCGTCGGGTACGTGGTGTACTTTACTTTCCGCCATGCTTGCATGCAGGAAGGCATGCATGCATCATGCATGCCGTGCGCTCGATCAATGCACTGGCCGGTCTGATACTCTGATGTGTTTGCATGCACTTGCACGACGTGTTATCGAATATCGAGCAGCATGGGGCCGGGCAAGTGGACGCCGGAGCTAAGGAAGACGTACAACCTGCTGGACGCGGTGAGCAGGCACACGATCCAGGTGTACCCGAGGTCGTGGACGGCGATCATGCTGACGTTCGACAACGCCGGGATGTGGAACGTGCGGTCCAACATCTGGGAGAGGCACTACCTCGGGGAGCAGGTCTACATCAGCGTCTTGTCTCCGGCGAGGTCGCTGCGCGACGAGTACAACATGCCGGAGAACGGCCTCCGCTGCGGCAAGGTCGTCGGCCTGCCGCTGCCGCCGTCCTACCTCCCGGCTTGATCCGACCGACCGACCGACGATCCATCGTTCCATCCCCCTTCGTTACATACGTACGTACGCACGCAGCACGCGTGCATGCATACATGCATGGATTGATCCGATATGAGTATGACGGTATTCTTCTGCTTGTTCTTGCCATTTTCCTTTGCTTAATTTGGCGGGATATGCTTGCATTAAGCACACTGGAACAAACTGAGACGTCCTAGGAATCGAAGCAAGCAGCAGCTGAGCCTCGTCAGCGGCTGGATGCAATTTCGAGATGCCCTCTAAAACCATTGTAATTTGTAATGGTGGAGTTATATATATATATACATATATATGATTTCATCGCATCATATATATATATTCATATACATACTTTGCTACTGAGTTATTAAAAAAAATCAGACGCCTGGCTCTTTCTCATTTATGTGTCGTTTTTTGGGACCTTAGGATTGAAATCGAACGGCTCGTGCATAGTTCCTGTATATATGTTTCCGCTCTACTCTACTCTTTTGATGAAAAAAATTGAAAATGTATCTTTCATGTCTTAACATACGAAATCATCTTAAATTAATGACACATAACAAAATAAATCTTTATTTTTTCATCTAAATAAAGGGGGAAAGATCAAATTTTATTTTAAATAAGCTTATAAGAGATCTCCAACAATGCTTTTATCTAGCTTCATAATAAATTTAGGTATTTAAAAAAAAATCTCAAGGCAATAATATTTCTAAATAATTATGTATCTTAAGTAATTTCCTAAATCACATTTCCTTTATCTGAAAAATAGAAACTATATTTCCTTTATAATTCCTCTAGAATTAATATTATAAAAAATATTATTGTATACGGATTGTTTTTTTAAATCTTTAGACATCACCTCATTTTTAGAAAAATTAACAATTCTCTTGGTGCTCTAAGGCTATTCAGTGGTGGATTTCGTAACATTGTTTTCTAGAATGCCACATCAATTTTAGTTTCATTTCACTATTTTTAGGCTAACTATTGTAATTAAATACTTTATAACTGAATTAAATACTTAATTTAATGTTATGTTAAAACAAATCTGATATGTTTAATTAATACCGTGAACCATCGTGAACCGGCTAACTGGCCGCACCGAACCAAAGGAACGAAGGACGGGAGAGATTCGCCGCACGAACTCCGAGGCGAAGGAAAAGGCGCCCGAGCAAATGCGCGGCCTCGCCGCCGCCGCCGCCGCCGCCTCCTCCTCGTGGTTACAGGCAGCAACCATCTAGGAGCAACGGGCGCCGCGGTCTGCGCCTGTAGCCCCCCCGAGCCGACGTGTCGGAGCTCCCGCTCTAGGCTTAGCCCGTGCGGCGGGCGGGATGAAGGGCCAGGCTGGCGGCGCGGCCCCGTCGAAGAGGCGATGGCGGAGCGTTGCGGCCGCTAGTGCCGCGATGGCGCTGCTGTTCTTCTCAGTCGGCGTGCCGCTAGCCGTGCTGCTCGGACTCCACGGTCGCTTCCCGTCCAGTCCGTACCCCGCCAAAACCCTACCTTTCTTACTCTCTCCCAGTCTCCCTGCTCCCAGATCTGGGCTTCTCTTCCGGTTAGCCGGCTGGCGCACGATCTCGGGATGCCTCAATTCTTTCCCATGATCTCATAACTCGATTTTTCCCCTTTTTCTTGTCTCTCACAGTGTATTTGGCCGAGGAGAGCGCAGTGTCGGTGAGTGCCATGAAATTGATTAACTCATGGTTATGCCATTCGG
>JAAALK010000865.1:0-162628 GCA_019279435.1 Zizania palustris
ATGCTAATTAATGCTTAGTGATTAATTTGTATCTGCTTAATTAATTGATTTGCTAAGGAACTGATAAAGAAACTCTCTATACACATCTACACTTCCATTATTAACTATATTGCTTAACTACCAGAAGCTGTCCTAGCTAGATCATCATGGAAAGATGAAGCTATAGCAACTAAGATGTTTTTGTTTGCTTCTTAGCCTATGTATATATATAGATAGATACACATACGTAGCGATATTCTACACCACGTGTGTAGAATAACGACTATTCTACACGACTACTTTCAGTAGTAGATTTTCTCAGTAAAATAACATTGAATACTATTTTTTCTCAGTAGTAAATTTTTCAGTAGAATAGTTATTCCACACACGTGTGTAGGAAGCATATATATATATATATATATATATATAGTGTTCGATTTGGTCTGCTTAGTAACTGCACTTGTTGCTTGGAATCTTAGATCACTATTATTAGGGTTTGCATGATGAATGCTAACTAGTAAAGGAGAAGCTCCCAGTTGGTAAATAAGAAAATTGTAAAGTTGTCCTAGCTATCAGAAGCTAAGTCATCGGACTCCAAATGTGTGCGTCAAATGTAAGCTAACTTATGTCTATCTAGTGGATACCATTTTTAGCTTAATTAATCACGAGCTAGCTGAAGGTTCAACAGAAACTTTATTAGTGTGCATATATAGTGGTATTCATTATGCGAGACTGCTTGCATTATATTGCCTTCAATTGTATTATGTCGATTTATTTTCATGTATCTTCAACTGAATTGACCTCCATCCCCTCTACGCCTTGCATGCTTAATATATATTCTCAATGTACTCTTCTCTAAGTCATATACGCTGATGATATCAGTCGAATTAATCTAATTTAGTGAACTTAATACCCTACTGAAAGCCGTGATCGATCCTTATTAATTATAATTTTTTATTACACCATTAATCACTACGAGAAAAGAGAAGTTTTTCGAGTGCCACAACACTCGCAAACCCCCAAAAACACTCGGCAAAGGGTTTGGCAAGTGTTGCACTTGGTGAAAGACACTCGGTAAAAATACATTGGCAATGCAAACCATTTGTTTGTCGAGTGTCAAATGTGACACTCGGCAAAAAAATAGTGAAAACGACACCAACGAACGCAAACGACAGTTTTTCAGGTATGGCCGAGTGTAACACTCGCAAAGAATAAAACCAAAAATAAAAAATAGGACAGAGGAAATGACATTTCGTTGAATAGTTGGCAGACGCACTGCGGCGACGGCGTGACGGGGTAGGGGGCGAGGCGAGCCGTGGCGACCATGCGGCGGGCGAGACGAGGCGAGGCGTGCCGCGGGGGCAGCAGGACAGAGCCGCGTGGCGCGTGGGTGGCGATGGGACCGAGGCCATGTGGCGAGCGCACCGCGGGACGGGGCAGCGGGACCGTGGGCAGCGACGGGACCAAGGCCGCGGCGAGGCGACAGGACGGGGCCGTGCGGCGCGCGGGCGGCAACGGGTACGGGGCCGCTGCAAGGCGCGCCGTGGGGCGGCGGGAACGACGATGGGACCGGGCCGTGCGTCGGCTTGCCGAGTGCTTTTTCAAAAAAACAATCGGCAAACCCCCCAATTTTTTTCCCGCACAAGCACACCGTTACGACATTCGTTAGTACCAATTGTTTGCGAGTGTATTTTTAAAAAAACACTTGACAAACAATTGATTCACCGAGTGTTTATATTTTGCCGAGTGTTTTTTTAAAAACACTCGGCAAACCCATCTTACCAAGTGTGCTCGATATAATACACTCGGCAAATTAAGATTTTAAACATCAGCAAATTTGAGTCTTCCGGAATCTAAAATCCTAGCTACTGTACCACTGCATGATTATCATAAAAGTCTCCAATATAATGCATGGAACTAAACACGTACAGCTGCACCGGCCGCCTCTTAAGCAGCATATGTATGTATAAAAGCAATCTGAAATTTATCAGGAACAGCTAGATAGCGTCATTAGATTTTGATGCCTGTCTTAAAATAGATTATTTGACTTGATAGGTATACCGTATACTAGTCGTAGTGCATGCATCCACTCCATATATGAGAAAGACAAAACAGTTAAGGTTAGTTTGGCTACAGGATATATAAGGACTTATAGTACTGTTGCAATTGCCAATTATTATCTTTTCTTAGAACAAACAACAATGCAATTCAAGACATGCATGAGCTAAAACCTCAGTATATGCTCGATCGCTCAGATAAGGCTGCTATTAATCTAGCGTTGTTCTTCAGAATTATATCGTCTTTATTCTTCCACTAATCCCGTGCGTGCGTGCAGAAAAGAATATAATTAATATAATGCAGCTAGCTCTCGATCATGAGAAAATTAAACGCATTTTAAACAAGATATGATGTCGTCTATATATGGTTGTCAATATCTATTTCATATATAATTTTATAACATAAAAACACACTTTGAGAGAGGATCATATCAAGTTTGTGTGCATATAGACTGTTACGTACGTTCGTCAATCAATTAATTCCAGCTGCCAATGATTAATTTACTTCATATGATATATAATGAAGTTTTGTTGTGACAAATATATATATATATATATATATATATATAGACGATTTTTTTAAAAGAAAATTTCAAATTTGTACGGTGATTTTGAAAACTTATAGAAGTAGGAACCGGTCGGGAATGCCGACTGGTACCACATCAGCTCCAGTCAGTACTTCAAGTACCGACCGGTAATACCCACTTTTGCAATTCTTCAAAATCACCAAACATATTTGAAATTTTATTTTAAAAAATATTATTTCAGGAAAAAATTCCATATAAACCATATATATATATAAGCATATAAAAGTATGGAATAAAACACTAGAAATTTTAAAAGCTATAATTATTAATTTGATTTCACCAAATTGTAATTATTAATTTTATACAAAAGAGTATTCTATCCAAAATTTGAAGGGTCAAGGGAGAAATATATATATGACCCTTGCAGAGAGAGAGAGAGAGAGAGAGAGAGCTGCATGTCCCTCTCTCTGAGCTGAGCCACTACTATATATATATACCTTAAGTGCGTGCCTCTTAATTAAATCTAGATTAATATATGATTTATATATTAATTAGATTATGATAGCACTAAGTATTGTTTGTTCACTTAATCAAATTCAACATACAAGTTTAAATTTAATTCTATTGGATTAATAATAATTAAGTTTCTGCTCCTGACAACAATCACTATCATATCGATAGATCACATGCAGCTTGTTAATTTTTACCGCCTTATTTTTTCCATGCTTGCTGTTTTTCTTACAGGTTTCTTATGGCTTAAGAAAAGCCACAAGATCTAGTTATATTATATATAATAGCTGAAATGAAACCACATTTGAGGAATGGCTGAGAAGAATCTTTGCTTAATTGTCAAAGAAGGAAGCATCTATTCCCTTGTGGATAAAGAAAATAATGGCAGTGAGGCGGCAGCTAGCTCAAGGAGCTATAGCTTTACAATGTTCTTACTCATCCTCTCTACTTTCCCTTCATAAATGGGACCCCCCTGGAGGCGGCTCGAAGCTAATATAAACCCTAGTTTTGACCCTCACAAACTCACGTACTCTCTTTCTTAACTGTTTGGAGTTGGAGCCTTAAGCTTGGAGGTTGTAGTGATGGCGCGTACGTATATATATGCATGCACACGTACGTACGTTCGTAGAGGAGGAGATTGCAGAGGAACAACACACACAAATAATATATATTTGCTCATTTTGATTAATTCCCTGTAGCATCAATATCAAGAAGAGAATGAAAGAAAGAAAGAGAAAGTTGCATGGGATTCTAAGTGCCATGAATGGCATGAGTGGCTAGCAAGTTATACATACAATGGAAGGCATTGTTTTAAATTGCAATCATTTACAAATGATCAGTTCGTTCCTGGATTATATTAATTATTCCAGCATGGATGTCGATCTGAATGTTAGCCATACTTTCCAGAGCAAAATAATGCATGCATGCATGGTACTCATTTCCAACTTCCTAGAATCTAGATACAGTACTACAGTAGAATCTTGCTTATACTGTACCTAGCTATATGTACTTACCGTCTGTTTGGTTTAGATTTTTGAACTAGCTTCTTAGCTCGGAAGCTGGAATCTGAACCAAACAGTTCTTTTGGTCAACTAGCTTTTCTAGAATCTACAGATTCTCATAGTACAATTTGAAAGCTGGTATAACCTAGATTTCACGGATTATCAGTTCAACTTTGAATGAATATTACCTACCATGCTATTAAAATATATCAGTTCATGCAAAATTTGAAAAAGTTAAATTTTAGTAAAATACATAATTTTAGTGTAATTTAAAAACATATAATTTTAATATAAAAATTACAAAATTTGATTTACATGTAAAATTACACATTAATAATATAACTAAACGTCACGAACTATCAAAATATAAATCCGTAATTATTCCAACCAAACAACTTTTCAACTTTACTACGCTCACAGCTCACATCTCACAACAACTTTTTTAGAATCTACAGTTCAACCAAACACACCCTTAACATGTCTGCAGGCTAGCTTCTTTTTTCTGAAGACAAGTGATCCAATATATTGGCCTTAATTAATTTGGTGCAGGTTAGTTACAGCAAACAACAACAGCAAACAACACCACCAACAACAACAAATCTAAGAATTTTTTTGAAGCTGGTTAAATCAAGCTCCAAGGAATCTTAGATCTAAAGTTATAGGTAGATCATGGGTATTTAGTTGAGTCATCTGATTTTTATTTCAAACTAAAAATAAAAATTTAAACTATTTTATTTTATCATACAAACTTTAGATCTAACATAAATCTTAGAGTTGAAACCGTACCAAAAAAACCCTAAATATGCTTCATGTATTCTTTGCACGGAATTTAAATGATTTTTTGTCACATGGAAGTAGCTAGTATATATATATATATATATATATATACACTAAAGGATAAATTCCTTGAAAGTAGTTCATAGTTAGTATATTTTTATTTAAATATCATATTGTTCGTGTAATGATCAAAATTGCTAGCTTGGTTGATTGCTGGTCAAAAAGGAAGAACAAGTTAAGGATGCACACACCAAGTACAAAATAAAGGTCAGTAAGCAGCTGTTTTGTTTCCCCGGTGTCAAATTATATTAAAGCAGGGGCAAAATATAAAAAGCAGATCTCGAGTAG
Organism: Zizania palustris; assembly: GCA_019279435.1. NCBI lineage: Eukaryota > Viridiplantae > Streptophyta > Magnoliopsida > Poales > Poaceae > Zizania > Zizania palustris. The sequence goes on from JAAALK010000865.1 coordinate 5,200, forward strand.
TGATGATCAAAACGGCACGTGTGGGGGAATGCAAAGACAAAATCATTCGTGATCGATTTGTACGTTATTAGTAGTGCTAATATAATATTCAAAGCTGCCTTAGCTGCGGTTATTATTATCGTAAACCTCAAAAATTCGCTAGTTTGACACTCCAAAGATGTGCACTTTATTTATAATAGCACTTCTGAAGATGATATGTAGAACCATCTCAATCAATGAAAATGAGTTCGGATGTCAAAATCAAAAATGCGAAGCCACTTCTTTGCAGTGTCAAAATAGTAAATCTCTCTATACACCTATGCTAATTAATTATGATTTCATGCATGCACTAATAACTAACGAACTGTTAGTGTTCCAATTCTGAAAGAGGACGAAATTAACACATGGCAAGATATGAATTTCTTTCACACTATATATGACATATATAGGAATTTATATACTTTTGTCTATCAAATTCAACAACTTACTCCCTGCAGTGGTGCAATAATATTAGCAGTGCAACAATGGGCATATATAGTTTATATGAGTTTAGCATAGAGGACGATGACTTGAAAGGTTATATATATATATATAAATGCTATTCTACATCACGGGTGTAGAATGCTATTCTACACCGACATGGAATGAGGGGGTTTGGATTGGGTGGGGCGTGGGGGCACGCTGGATGAGGTGGACAAGGTTGAGTTGATCGGTGTAGAATAACACTTTACACCGGTAGTAGTGTAGAATAACGTTCCCGTGTATATATATAGAGAGAGAGATTCAGTCATCCAAGGAGATAATAGTCTCATGTCTTGTTCTGAGCTTTTAAGTTATGTTCTGATTACATAAGGTTTGATCCTTAATACCCTCCTAAAGGAGTTGATATTTATATGCAAATTCTCGCTGAAGAAATATGATTGTATCCTCTAAGTATAACCGACTAAGTCTACACCATTTTTAAAATTACATAAGGGTTACACTTTTAAGGTTTTAAAGTTGGCCAGGAAACAACAACCACTCTTTTGTAGGTAGTACGTACAACTATCGTCGTACATGTATCACCAAATGTTTTATGGGGGTGTTTGCGGGGACTAAATTTTAGCCTCTATCATATTTAATGTTTAATGTTTAGATACTATTTTGGAGTATTAAATGTAGACTATTTACAAAACTCATTCATAATCGGTGGATTATTCGCGAGACGAAACTAATTAGCCTAATTACGTCATGATTTGATAATGTGATGCTACAGTAAACATTCGCTAATTATGGATTAATTAGGCTTAATAATTCGTCTCGTAAATTATCCTCCGATTATGCAATTATTTTATAATTAGTTCACGTTTAATCCTTCAAATTAATATCCAAACATCCGATGCGACACAAGCTAAAATTTAGCCCCTTATCCAAACACCCCCTATATCTTTGCATATTTCAAACTTTTATAATATAGTTATTATATGCAGTTACACAACCATCCACCCACAACATATATTGTGGATTAATACGGCATATATATATACAAATGATATCCTACACCACATGTGTAGAATAGTTATTTTACTGAGAAATCTATTACTGAAAAAAAATAGAACTCAATTGTTATTCTACTGAGAAAATCTACTACTGAAAGCGGTCGGTGTAGAATAGCTATTCTACACCACGTGTGCAGAATAACTATTCTACATGAACCATGAGAGTACTAATTTTTTCTCACTAGTAGATTTTTCGGTTAGAATAGATATTCTACAAATGCTATCCTACACCACGGGTGTAGAATATCTATTCTACCGAAAAATCTACTAGTGAGAAAAAAATAGTACTCAATTGTTATTCTACTGAAAAAAAACTATTACTGAAAGTAATCGGTGTAGAATAGCTATTCTACACACATGGTGTAGAATAACGCTTCCGTGTGTGTGTATATATATATATATATATATAGCACCTATTGATAACCATGCATGTTGTGCAAAGGATTAAAACATTACAACAACATACTCAATCAAAAGAGGCCCTCTCTTCTCATCATGTTTTGGCAAATTAAAGGGCGGAGAGGAGCAAGGGGAGGCTAGCTTGGGTCGGGGTCGGTCGGGTGTGGCTTTAATTTTACCCGGGCCAGGATAGAGAATATCACGTACACATGGCCTTTAATTTGTAGGAGAAGACTCCCAGAGAAAGTGAGCTGAGGGAGAGAGAGAGAGACGCCGGAAGTATAGGTAGCTAGAGCCTAGAGAGAGAAAAGAAGCTAAACGAGGAGAGAGGTAGTAAAGAGCATATCAGCAGAAGGTAGCTAGCAGTGACCGAGGTAGCAGAAGCAGCTCAGCAGTCAGCACAAGGCCCGGCCGGTCTCGTTCTGCGCTTGTACGTGCATGGCCGCGGCGAACCCTATTCCTTGTTCTTGAATCTGCCGTGCCTGCTGCAATCGGGCCGGCCGGCCGGGGAGAGAGAACCAATTCTGGAGATCTAGAGAGAGAGAGGAGGAGGAGGAGGAGGAGGAGGAGGCCAGGAGGGATCGAGGAGGGGAGCTAGCTAGGAAGGGATAGAATGTTCCCGGGTTCCAAGAAGGGCGCTGGCGCCGGCGCCGCTTCCGTGAGCTCGAATGACAGGGCGGCGGCCATGTGCGTGCAGGGGGACTCCGGCCTCGTCCTCACCACCGATCCCAAGCCCCGGCTCCGGTGGACGGTGGAGCTCCACGAGCGCTTCGTCGACGCCGTCACGCAGCTCGGCGGCCCCGACAGTACGCACCATCCACCATGCCCTTTCCCCCGGCCCCCTCACCAGCCACCAGCTTGTTCATCATCTACTCGCTCTCTATACTAGCTCCTCTCCATCATATATATCCAGTCATCGATCCATGCATGCCGTAGCTAGCAATAATCCTTGATTATTCATTCGTTGATTATTGGTTGGTGATTTGCTGCAGAGGCGACGCCCAAGACGATCATGAGGGTCATGGGAGTGAAGGGCCTCACCCTCTACCACCTCAAGAGCCATCTCCAGGTAATTACTTGCATGCTAGCTCTACCTAGGATTAGGTTTTCTCTACCTCAATTGCTTCTCTCTCTCTCTCTCTCTCTAATGTACTGGTGTTCTGAATTATGAACAGAAATTCAGGTTAGGGAAGCAACCACACAAGAGTTCAGCGACCACTCGATTAAGGATGGTATGTAATTAGACATTGGGCAAAGATTAAATTGACAGTGAAACTACAGAATTATGTGTTCCTTGATTAAATCAAAGTGCACATCTTAAGAATGGCAAATTATCAATTTTTTCCCTCAAAGTAGATATTAATAATAAAGGCTAGCTAATGTTCTTGAATTTTGCGCAGCGGCCGCCATGGAGATGCAAAGGAACGCAGCCTCTTCTTCAGGCATAATGGGCAGAAGCATGAATCATGAGTAGGTTATTAATTATTCTCACGAGCAAAAGTATATATAATTCCTCAATTAATTTGCATGCATACTTATGTTCTGCATTAAACTACATACCTTGCATATCATGTTAAGATCATTCTTTGATGTGCTTAAGTAATTCCTGGCCATTAATTCTTCAGCTACTTCGTTAATTATCCTTAATCAAGTCCTATTTTGCGCGTGAATATAATATATATAATCTTTCATCAGCCGCAACGTGCACAACGATGCCATCAGAATGCAGATGGAGGTCCAAAGAAGGCTACACGAGCAATTGGAGGTAAATTATCTCAGAAAGCACGCGTGCATGCATGCTTGCAGATTTATTAAAGATCATCAATTCATAAAATTCTCATGAAGTTTCATCGATTTCTCCTTTTAAAAGCACCAGGAAGTTTACCAGCTGGCCACACTAGCTACAGCTTCACTAGTGTATAACTGTATATGATAGCTTAATTAGCTGCTCATCATGATAATCAACTTCGACATTGTCGGAAATTAAAGCTTACTTCTTAGCATTGGACAGTTAATTACTCGATTAGGTTTCTAATTAATTAATTAATAAGATCATGCATGCATGGACGATAATAATTGGGACTGTACGTCGTACGTGCTAATTGTGGCGACATGCATGCAGGTGCAGAAGCATCTGCAGATGAGGATCGAAGCCCAGGGGAAGTACATGCAGTCCATCCTGGAGAAAGCGTACCAGACGCTCGCCGCCGGCGACGTCGGTGCGGCGGGGGGCGCGTGCGCGGAGGCGGGGTACAAATCACTAGGCGGCAACCAGGCGGCGGTGCTCGACGTGTGTTCCATGGGCTTCCCGTCGCTGCAAGACCTGCACATGTATGGCGGCCACATCGATTTGCAGCAGCAGCAGCAGATGGATCAGAGGCCAACAATGGAGAGCTTCTTCGCGTGCAGCGACAGCAGCATCGGGTCGCTGGGGAAGAAGAGGCAACTTAGCATGGGGTCGCTGGGCAAGAGCCCGATGATGTGGGGCGCCGACGTCCTCGACGACGACGAAGAAGACGACCGGGATGGGAAGAGCGACCACCAGCAGCTCCAGCTGATGGCCCCGCCGTCGATGATGGACGGCGGCGGCATCGACGTCATCGACTACGAGCCGAAGCCCATCATGTCCGGCGACTCCACCGGCAGCAAGGGCGGCTACGACGCGCCGCCGACGTCCAAGCTCGAGAGGCCGTCGCCGAGGCGGCCGCATCTAGGAGGAGGCAGCCCGTCGGTGATGGGAGCTTCGACGAGGAATAACATGTCCTACGGGTAATTAATTAATTAATTAATTAATGATTAATTACTACATCGATCCGTTAATCACGTCAGGACAACAAATTAATTAATTGACTAGTGCTCGAGTTCATGCATGTGATCGATCGATTAATGGAGAATTAATAGCAACAGGCCGGCAATTAATTACTTAATTAATTAATGCGTCATTTTTCTAGATGACCTTAATTATACGGTAAAATATGGTGCATCATGCATAGTTAATTGCATATATATGCTTGATGATGCCCAAATTAATGCTAATCAAGATTATCTATTTTGGGGTTTGTACGTACGTGATTGTAATTGTGTTGTGTTTGAGATCAAATTAAATGGGTGTAAATGTGTAACTTAATTTGGTATTCTGGATTGCATGCTGAAGAAACAAGCTTGCATCGATCTGAGGCATGCATCATGTATATCGATCAAAAAAGACACAAAAGTTAAATGGAACTTTATTCACAGGTGATACTTTTATTTTACTGATCAATTCATTTTTCCATTGTAAAATTTAGTAACTGTAAAATCTTTAAATAAACTAATATACATAATCTGAAAAATACCTTCTTCAAATTCTCAACAGCAAATTCTTAGGTGGTACTCCCTTCGTTCTATGATATTGTTCAGATTTGTTATACCATAAAATGTCTCGTCCAATCCTAGATTATCATATTAGGAAACAAATGTTGCCACATCAATCAGCAAGATAATGCCACAAGGTGGATGAACTTGGAATGATAATGATAACTATATATTAATGAGCATATATATGATGTCACCTCTCAATAGTACTGGTAGTTAATGAACACTAGAAAACTTGGTCTTAACTACATCCTTCCATGCATGGAGGAACTATATATAAATAGAAACTACTTAACTATATGTTATATATCTCATCTTGGAAATGTTAATCACCAATGTAATTCTGCAAGACAAAAGCAAAAGGAATCTCCACAAGCATTCTGTATGTAAAGGAAATATCACTTCTAGCAATACCAAGGATTTTTGCGAGAGATTCCACAGTTTTTTAATTAAAATTCCATAAAATTCCTAGATTCCAAACAGTCATGCGGATGATCCAGCTAGCTCTTCCGCTGTTAGTGGCACTCGGCAAAGGTGTTCTTTTCCAGCAAGCCATCGATGTGCCGTCAAAAATACCTGGCCACATCGTTTTTTTTTGTTTCGCTGAGTGTTGAAAGTTTTTGAATGTCTTTGCTGGGGACACTCTAAAGATGTTGACAAATTACTCAGCAAATAATCGTCTTTGCCGCCCGATAGAATGTACTCGGTAAAGAAATTGACAATAGTGCAAGCTGCCTCCTGCCTACCATCTGCACAACCCCCTGCTGTTCATGGAAAGAAAGATTACCTAGCGAAACAAAACACGAATCTTCAAGCGGATTAGAAATGTGATCAGATTGATATTCCACCTGTAAAAGTTTTGCCATTGTGCGCAAGATTGCTACCACATCAGGTCCGAGCTAGAGAATAAAACGAAAAACGACAGAATTGACAAGTGAACGTACGCGAGCCACAAGCGAAAATAAGCTCAGAAAGAACACCACAAAAGAATTGAAGCACCGGCTGCAGATGGCCTTTCGTACGTTGAGTGAGGCAGACAACGAGTATCTCCCAACTTTTGCACCCGCTTTAATTCCCCCCCCCCCCCCCCCCCCCGGAAAATCATTCCGTTCAATATCATATACTACATACATTCATTCAAAAATAATTGAATTTCTAGTTTTGTCATAAGCCCACCTATTTAAATTTAACCAAATTTATAGCAAAGGGTTGTTTTGCATACTGTGGTGAATGCCCTATATATGATACTGCTACTCTAATATTTTTCTGAAGGTATATAAGTGGAAGAAACAACCCGAGATAAACAAAACGTCAGGTTTTATTTCTCGAAGTTTTACATCCAACCTAGAAAGACATATTTCTGGCCACTCTTTTCTTACTCCCTCCAGTGTACAAATATTAGTCGTTTAGACAAAATTCCACATACCAAGGTGATATTAAATAAAGTTACAAGGGTTGTCTCAATTGGTTATGGAGCCTAGATTTTAGTGATGCTACCTAAGTTCAAACTCCCAATGATCACATCTAGCAATGTTTCGATTGACGGGATGTCTAATATTTGTACGTTCTCAATAAAATATCAAAACAACTATTATTTGTACACCGGAGTAGAGAGTAGCTTCTTTATCCTATATCATCTTTGGTAGTGAAGGGCATGCATGCATGCATACAGCAGCTAGCAGAGCCAGTCCTACTTGCTCTTTATTGGTACATGAGAAATGTAGAGAGAGAGATAGACCAGACAAAGTGTAGAGAGAGGGATGGAGAGATATGATGATGCATGCATGCAGGCATGCAGAGATACCAAGGAAGCTTGTTGCGATTGTTGAACCAAACGGCCGGGAGCCAAGTCCAAAAGCTGCGCGCCTCGTCGCCGGCCAAGATCGAACACGACAGCACAATTTCCGAGGCAAATCATCCTGGGCAACCTCGCGTCGGATTCCGCTCTCCAAAGCGGGTCTCCTGGGCAACAGGGCAAGAGCCAGCTAACCAGGAGAAAAAGGCCAAGAGGAAGCTTCGTTTTTTTTTTCCTTTTGCTCCTGCAAATGTAGCAGTACAAGCAAGAAGTGTACTCCCTCCAATACTGTACCCTTCATTTTTAGCTTTAGCTTATTTACTTCCACGTAGTTCTAGTTAATCAAGTGACACGACTCAATCAATTTAGCTATATATATATATATATATATATATATATATATATATATGATATATATATACTCTCTCCGGTACACAAAAACAAGTCGTTTTGAACATGATTTCACATACCAAGGAGCAATTAATTAGTGTTTCATTTCCATGTTTGCCCCTATTAAATATAGTGCAGGAGTAAACATAGCACAAAAAACAAGAAAAAAGTAGTACTACTTGAGGGGTATAGTTGTCCAAAATGTACAATAAAATACAAAACGACTTGTTTTTATGTACTCTTGATATAAGCCTAAAACGACTTGTTTTTGTGTACCGGAGGGAGTATATGATGAGAAGAACAAATATGATTTGTGAAGAATGAACGAGTGAAAGGGATGTGAGTTAGCTGTCACCAAATCTCTTCAGAACTTCGTTGTTAAGCGTGCTCAAGCGGGAGTAGTATCAGGATGGGTGACCCCCTGAAAAATTTTCGTTCACATCCCGACACACCCATAGCCTTCAAACAAGGTCGAGTCTAGATGGCCTATTTAAAAAAGAACGAATGAAGGACAGGTACAGTAAACCATTTCTTCTCACCCTAATAATATATCTAGGGATTGCTAAAATAAAATCTTTTAAAAGAAAAAGAGTAGTGTCTCCTCTAGCTCGCCTCGGTAGGAGCCAAAGAGAGAGGAGTGATACGGGTGTGGAGACTCAGATGATATCTGGTCACCGGTCCTACATTTCATGTGCTTTCCAAAGAGGCAGACAGTACTATGGTCACAAATTTACTGGCATTAATGCCTAATCAGTTTATCTTTGTCAAACTTGCGTGTGTGTGTGTGTGTGTGTGTGTGTGTGTGTGTGTGTGGGTGTTACCGGTTTCCAATTCAAAAGAATCTATAAAGATTTGTTTAAATGTTCTACCCCATCATTTAAAAAAAAGAACCACTAGAGATGGAAAAAAAATAAAACAGGTTGCAGGACGTGGGCAACAACTTTTCCTCGAAAATATGTAAAAGGCCCATTTTGGACGAAGAATCGACCCAGCATTCAAGGAAGGCTGAATGCAGTAGAGACAAGCAACGGAGGCATTCAGCGAGGTTTTTTGGCAATTATGGTGAGATTCAACAGGCCAAGGAATGTGTTGTGGATAGAAGCAACGAACTCAGGTAGGTAATTAAACGATGAGGAATCAGGCAAGCAAAATGGACCAAAGGCTGGTTACCATGCCATCCGACATGATTTGGTCGATCGAGCCCATTAGATACTTTTGCTTTCTAGTTATCATTATTATTGTGTCCCATTGGAGATCGACACTACTGATGAGTAGCTCGATGATTTGAGCCAGCTTACCAAAGCTCCCAGATGAAGCCGTGATTTACGCTTCACCATCATTTGCAACTCATTGGGCGGCTTTTTATCCAGTCTCCCTGGCTTAATTATTCCGCTTTATTTATTTATTTATTTATTTATTTATTTATTTTATTATTATTATCATTATTATTATTTTGTTATTTAGTTATATTGTAGTTTCTAACCTGTCCTGCAGAGCCAGCAGTCTCCTCTTTCATTCGCTCTTGCAGCTGCACGCCTGTCTCCGGCTTCTCGATTCATCACCAGTAGGGTGCATTAATTCTGCTTTGGTTTCAACATGCATGATGCATGCCACTTTTCAGGTGGATCAATTCAAGTTGCCCATGCAGATGTACTTGAGCTGCAATTGCAACCGAGCAATGAGGTGAAGGTGAGTGTCAAGAACAGTATCGGCGTCAAAACAGCGAGAGGCGTTTACATGTCTAATTACAACACTAACCTCCGGGTACTCGTCGATACCAAGACCAGATTGTTTGACGCGGCCAAATGGCGTAACCTGGAAAACAGGGCAAAATTGGCCAAATGGATTGCATCTTCCTCGGTTTTGAATGGTACTAGTGGTGTCACTGGACCAAAGACTTCTTCCCTGAAGCCAAATTAACTGTTAGAAACTTTAATATGCATGTCAAAGAGTTGCTCGATTATTGAGCATTTCTTCACATGAAGGTATAGTATATGCCCTATTAAATTACTCAGGCTGGAAGGTGGTACAATTATGAACTCTACCTGAAAAGAAGCATATCATTGCTGACGTTCCCTACTACAGTTGGCTCATTTTAAAATGTCATCCCAAGGCTGTGCCTTTTACCACCAAGCATGATGTTTGCTCCCTGCAAAAGGGTCAATGAGGTATCTTCCTTGCAGTTGCAAAGAGAGCAGGTCAATATCAAATAAACAAGGTCCCTGTCTTAACTGAAGCAAATAAACAGCATAATTTCCAGCCAAAGCAGGGTCGTGCCCAACACAGGCTGATTTCAGCCAAGTTAACACTTCCCAAGATATATGAAGAAAACAGCCTATCCCAACAAACCAGATAAAGCTGGGGCCAGGAATCAATGCAGCTCTAAATTTCCAACCCTACCCTCCGATTTCAAAGGGGGGAAATGTGCACTCTTTTGATGATTTGAGATTACCTTTGAAGTAGCATCATTATGAACTTCTCTACCTAGAGAAGAAAATGCCAACAGACAGAACATATGAGGAACAATTAGTTAGCAATATGGGAATATTACTAAGTCTGCAGAACATGAACCATCTGAACAGAAGCTTCATTGATCAGAGGACCCTGCATATTAAAGGAAATGGAAATCCTTAGTTGGGAATAGATAAATTCCCAAAGAAATGTCATATAAGGGTAACAAGGTGAACAGAGCAGGACAGCAAAACTGGTCCATGACGATTCATCCACAAGGCGAAGAGTAATTGAAGTACTGTAATATTCGATAGCAAAGTTCAAAAATATTGCATGAAATTTGTCTAGTCAATAAACACAAAGAATCAGAATTCAAAAGTTATTAACTCGACATCTACAATAGTGATAATGATATAATTATGTACCTGTGATGTACTCTCTTCAAGCCCATTACCAACTTGCAAACTCTGAACAGCCTTGATAAATGCACTTGAATTTTTTTTCAGAAATATCTACATACAAGAGCTACAATGTTCTGAGAACAAACAAATGGCATAGATGTTAAATCTACCTTCTTGCAGCAGTATCCTGTTTGCACATAAACATGTCTGACCACTGTTACAGAACTTGGCAGCAAGCTGAACACAGTCGTGTTGGTAAATATGCACCATATTAGAATGTAAAACAATGCACTTAAAGATTATGCGTGTTTGTATGTATGTGTCAGGGTGGGCCTGACTTACGGCCGGCGCACGCGCAAGGACGTTCAGCCGGCCCCCTGAGTCGGCCACCCTGTTAAGTGCTGGTTTGTTAGCCTAATTAGTGATATACACATTATAGGGTAAATACATGCTATACGCCTATACTAGGGTATTAATGAATCGAAAAATTCTGCAAAAAATGACAGTATCTGTCCAGTTATCATTGGTTTTATGAAATCTTCTTCCCAGATCCCTTGCACACTCATATAAACAAGTGCAATCAAATGTGTTCTAAAGGAGAAATCTATCAGCATTCAGAGTATATATTATTGTCCAAACATAAGGACTCATATGTCAACAGAAAGGAAGTTTTTCTTAAGGTTTCTCAGTATTTACCTATTTCACAGTATCCGCTGATCCTACCATCAGTTTTTTTTTGTCACCAGCTGTCGACCCTGTGAATGTAATCTTTCTGACCTATTAAAAGCATAATATCTAGTCAAACAAAATTGTTCTGACTTATCCTATTAACCTCAGAAGAATCTAATGTTGCAGATATTATGAAAAATGGGAGGAAATAGAACCTGTGTACTCTGGATTCCAGCTTGAAGAGCAAGGTCTGCTGCAGCAAGTGCTATCAAAGGTGTGAACTCTGATAGCTTGACAACGACAGTGCAGCCACAGGCCAATGCTGAGGTTATATAAATGGTAAAATTGTAGCCCTGATTTCATGTGGACCTTCTATTTCTTCTATGGGAATGTGGAATTGAGTGCCCTATCGGGAAAAGAATAATCATAACAAGTTTGATACAGATAAGGGGCAATATGAAAGTAGAGAAGGTTTCTCTGTCCTTATTGTATCTTCATTCTGCTGATAGTACACTTTTTTATTTCTCTAATAGTTTGAGTACCATGTTAACATTAGGATATTAACATGGTGTCTTTGGGGCAAAAATGGACAGAATAAACAAATCCCCCCTTTAATCAGCTGGAGCAAAGTATGTAAACCAAAGAACAAAGGTGGATTAGGAGTTATTAACATCACAGGGCAGAACACTGCATTGCTTTTAAAAAATCTAGACAAATTCTTTAATCAGCCAGAGATACCATGGGTAAATTTAATATGGCTTAAATACTACCAAACAGGCCAACTACCACAAACAAGCACTCAAAGGGGCTCTACATGGTGGAAAGGGCTACTGAGACTAATGCCAACATTCCTAGCTATAGCAAAGCCAACGGCACGAACAGGATCGACCATATCAATTTGGTTTGACATATGGAATAATATACCATTACACCTAACGCTATCAAGATTATTCACATATGCAAAGAAGACAGAGTACTCCATTCAAGCATTTCAGGCACAAAACGAGTTAACTGCGTTGTTTCACTTACCATTGTCAATTGAAGCACAAGGAGAACTGTATTTATTACAGAGATGGTTGCAACAATTGGATTTAACACATTCACAAAGGGACTCATGGAGCTACATATGGGGGAAAGATAAATTCACACCGAAAAGATGCTACTTGCATACATATGAAAACATGGAGGCTCACCCAGTATTTAGTTGGATTTGGTCAGGTCAATGTCAGAAAAAAATCAAGGTGTTCTTTTGGCTACTGATCCACGACAGACTAAACACTAAAGACATTCTTACGAGGAAAAACTTTCTGCGATCAGATCAAGGTGACTCTTGTGTACTCTGCGCCGATAGCCAACGAGAGACGGTAACTCATCTTTTCCTGAATTGTGAATTTGCAAAACAATGCTGGATGAAGATAGGAATTCAATGGTCAAACAATGGAAGAATGGATGAACAAATCACAATGCTGAGAACAACAGATGGTAGGCGATTCTTCATGGAAATTATAATGATAGGATCGTGGTCGCTATGGCTACTAAGAAATGGATGCGTATTCAGGCAAAAAAAGGCCTGTTCTCTTGGAGTGGCTGCACTCTTTCAAACAAACAATGACAATGCAAGCACAAAGATACAAGGCAATAACAAGAGAACAGGTTTATCATTGGCTACAACAAATTTAGTGATGCAGGAAATAGAGTCAATACAACAAATTCATCAGTGAAAAAAGCACTCCAATAAGGGGTACTAATTACTTACAGTATTCGATGCAAGCAAAACGACTGGCTATCAATGTGATGTGCGGTGATAACGATTTACTTAGACTTGTAATAGGCTAACAACTAAAATTTTTTCTTCCTTTTTTGGCTTTGGTCCGAACTCCCTCTGGCATTCTTCATGCTGTAAATGTCTCTTTTGTAACTTTCTTGCCATCTTTTGGCACTGGGGAAACCCTAAAATAAATAACTGTAGTAGGAGCCTCTCCTGGTTGTTTTATCAAAAAAAAAACATTAGGATATTACATTGAGCTCGTCCTATCTTACAAATAATTCACATAATTTTTCAGTAATAAATTTCAAAAGATTTGCAGCAAAACAAGAATTTGTATTAGATATGCAACTTGTAGGATGCATTGAAATAGTTATGAGCTTAACACTTGCTTATGAATTGACAGAATTGTTATAGGTATCAAAGACGACATTAGTAAGGGTATTGCAGAGCTACATAACATCTAAGCAAAACAGAAGGAATTTTCTGGGATATTGCAACATATTTGTGGAGAATGAGAATTTCAGTCAAATGTGACAACCAACGCCCTATGTTGCTAAGAAGAATAAGCAGAACTGAAATTGCCTAAATTTCATTCAATTGAAAATATTCAGTGCATGTATAATGTATTACGTTCTCGAAGTCATTTAATCGATTAGGAAGGGGCACCTACTCGACGGTCTTGCCATCGTATCCGCCACCCATTTGCCGCCGATGAGCCCTTGCATCCTGAGTAGCCCCGCCGCCCGGGGGACCATCTCCAACGCCGCCGCGCCCGCGTACACGCTCATCTGCTCGCGCCACCTAGATAGCAAAAGGGTTAGACCCACCTGACCTCAGAAGCAAGCCTCACTCCGCGCCGGAGAGAGGGCGAGGCGAGGGTATATGAAGGGGGGCGGAGAGGAAGACGGGCTAGGCGAGAGGGGGGAGGAAGGGGAGGGGAGTACGTGGCGGCGGAAGATGCCGGAGGAGAACGACGCGGACGAAGTGGCGACGATGTGGCGCGCGCGGAGCGCCGCCGCGCGTCGCATACTCGCATCGGCTTCGCCATTCCGGCGGGCACGGCGGCGGGAGGAAGCCGACGAGTGGTGATCGGGCCCACGTGCTCTTTGTGCCATTTTAAATTAAATTATTATAAGAGCATCTCCTTATTATTTTTATCTCTAAAATATCATATATAAAAATCGTCATAAAACTTTTAAAAACCAATCAGTACATAAAACTATAATTTTATCTCAATTACTATATAAGGGAAAGGAAAGATAATTTATAGAATCACAGATCATCATTTATAAATATTGTTGCGTCATGTTTTTTTCTCTAAATATCTAAATTTAATTTTAAAAAGTAGTCTTTGAAGCGTTGGGTTGTACGTGCCATATTTTTTATGAAAATTTAACGATTCGTCACTTAAAAATGAGTTTGGTTATTTACTAATTTAACATAAAACTCATATGAGTTCTACATGTAATACACATGAACAACAAAAATAATTAAATAATACAAATCGTTTTAGTATCAAACCATAAAATCTCCTTTTTTATTTAAAGACCATATAAAAGAAATGGCTATATTAGGAGAGAAGTTTCAGCTCAAGAAAAAAAATGGATAGAGTGATAGACCATCTGACATCTGAGTGAGGAAAAAAATAATTAGAAGGTTCTGAAGAAACTGGGACAGTTTTGTGGACAAGAGATTCCATTCCACCTTTCCCTTTGGTCGCCTCCGCCGGCGGAGCTCAACGCGGTGCCCGCGACGACCCCCTCCACCTCTCCCTCCTCTGGTCAAAACTGCCCCTTAACTTGTAATCTTCTCGAGAAGAACAGCACGGCAGGATGACAAGTTCGCAGCTTTTCCATTCTCCCCCACGTCTCCCTTGCCTCGCCTTATAGCTGTCTCTCCGAATCTCAGAGATAGAGATAGAGCTAGAGAGAGAGAGATAGGAGAGGGTCGCGAGAAGAAAGCGTGCATTTTGGGGCCCGGGAAGGCCGGTTTTTGGTTCTTGGGCGCCGGCGGGAGCTGCGATTTTCGTGGCAGATTTCTCGGCTAGCGGAGGCGTTTCTTGGCGGTTGGTGGGATGAGCAGCCAAGCCGTCGGATCGAGCTCCGGCGGATCCGGCGACGGGGACGCCCCCAGGAGGAACTCGAGGAAGCCCAAGTGTGAGATCTCGCGTCGAAATCTGATCTTGCTACAGTTATCTTTACTTCCCGTGTTCCTTTTGATCGGGGTTTGGAACAATTGCTTTTTTTGCTCTCCCTCTTTGTGATTTTGGGTGGTTACGAACTCGCGATGCCTAAATATGTGTTATATGAGTTTGAAGAGGTTAAGATGTAGGTTTAAGATGTATTCGTGTAAGGTTTAAGTTGGCTGAAGTATTCCGATGTCCTGATTTAGATTTCACTTTGGGATAGTATTGTTCTAGGATTTTTAGTTCATGTTTTTCCTGTTCTCAATAGTAGCAGTTAGCAATTTGAATTGGTATGCGAATGCCATGTTCTCAGATGGTAAGATGAGATGTTGTTTTGATGGAACTGCTAATTCGCTATGAAATTTATTTTATCTACTCTTTATGCAAGCAGATTCTAAGTTTACACAGCAGGAGCTCCCAGCTTGCAAGCCAATTCTTACTCCAAAATGGGTAAGCTGACTCCGAAAAGAATTCCTGCTGTTAATTAGCTTAAGTTGAGTGAGATGACATGTTTGAGCGCCTGACCTTGGTTTTGCTTATCTTATGCAGGTCATTTCCGTATTTCTTCTTGTCGGTATCATTTTTGTCCCAATTGGTCTTGTTTCGCTGATGGCTTCACGAAAGGTATACTAATACGTTGTATGTTTTGATTCAAACTTAAAACTATGTTTGATGGCCAAGCCTGGAACAGTTTTTTGGTTAATGTTTATTCTTTCCTTAGGTTGTCGAGGTCGTTGATAGATATGATGATGCATGTGTCCCAGATAACATGACTGACAAGCTTGCTTACATCCAGAACTCAACAATACCCAAAACCTGCACAAGGACTCTAAAGGTAAATGAGTTTAGCTAGATGAGATTTTGGGAATGGATGTCAATAGACACAGGAGCATGAATCAGGGACTCTGTGATGTACTGATTTTCAGTTAATTTACAAATATTAATCTTGGCTTAAGAATCAAAAGTATCCTTCGCTGAAATATTTGATTGAACACTTGTCTCCACTCTCCAGGTCCCAAAGGATATGAATTCACCGATTTTTGTGTATTACCAGCTGGATAACTTTTATCAGAATCATAGAAGGTATGTGATATGCTTCTGAGGCTGCATATTTCAAAGACATTCTAATCAGTACATATAAATCATTGGCTGATGTGATCAAACATTCAAACTTTTTTGCTTGTGGGGACTTGTCTTGACCCTAAGGAAATTATATCTTAACTGAGAGAATTTATCTCTAATACACGGAGTATACCTATAAGGAAATACTGAAATAATTCCAACAATAATAAAATTATTATTCTTATGTTTAATCTACGACTAATGTATCATCAGCAGGTCCTCCCTGAACAGTGTGCTGTTGGTACAGACGCACAGTGATACAGTATATTTGTAGCTTACGAACAGTACCAAACCACTACAATGGCTACACAACATATTTTGGTTAAGCCAGTGTAATGCTCATCCACATAATTTAGCAAATACTTTGCTGAATATACCAGCTGTCTATCATGTATGTTCTATGTTAATTTTCCCAAAAGCCAAAGATATTTTATGCATGGTAGAATTGGGCTAAAAGTGCCTTTTGATACTGACATATGCTCTGTATCTTTGATAATAGGCATGATATTGTGAATACACTGTTTACTCCGGTCACTATTGTAACTTTATTCTGTACAGATCACTATGAAATACAATTAATTTTGACAACATTTCATTTGATTTTCTCACTATTTTATTTTACACTTTGGAAATAGGAATTCTTCTTGCCTTGCTTGACATTTTACCATGCTTAACTCATTTTTTTTTCACACAGATATGTCAAGAGCCGAAGTGACACACAGCTAAGAGATGCCAATAAGGCAAATGACACCTCCACTTGTGATCCCGAGGGTATGATAAATGGAACGGCAATAGTTCCTTGTGGTCTGATTGCATGGAGCATATTCAATGATACTTATGCCTTCGTCCACAACAGTAAGACCCTGACAGTGAACAAGAGCGACATCTCTTGGAAGAGTGACAGGGAGCACAAATTTGGTAGTAATGTCTTTCCAAAAAACTTTCAGAAAGGTGCTCTTATAGGTGGAAAAGCACTTGATCCAAATTTACCGGTATGTTTCTCTGTTATGGTAGATTGTCACATATATATTGGGTAGGCAATTATGCTTTAAGAATTTTTGTCTCATGCCATTGATCAACTGGAATTTGCATTGAAATAGACCAAGAAAAGTTTTTTTGAGGCACTCAGAATAACACTTCATATCCTGAAGTACTCATTTAGTTACTTTATGTGCAGTTGAGTAAACAAGAGGACCTTATTGTTTGGATGAGAACTGCTGCACTTCCAACATTCAGAAAGCTGTATGGTAGGATACTCGTTGACCTCAAGCAAAATGACACCATTACGGTGACATTGGAGAACAACTACAACACATATAGCTTTGGTGGAAAAAAGAAGTTGGTACTTTCTACCTCAACATGGCTTGGTGGAAAGAATGATTTTCTTGGACTCGCGTACCTCACTGTTGGCGCTCTCTGCTTCTTCCTGGCATTCACATTCACCTTGCTGTACCTGATAAAACCAAGGTTAGCGACTTCTCAATTCTTGTGTAATGCTATCATTTGAATCAGCACATATACGTTGGGGGCATTGTTAGGCCTTCTTTGGCCAACCAATCCACCTCGAAGTTAAACTAAATCCAAACTTGGGGTGATCCATCCAACCCAACCAAAAAAAAATCCCTTTCTAGGCTACGGAAGTCCTCGCCACAGGGCTTGCTATGACATAAGTAATCCAAAGGTCCTCTGCAATATGAACTCCCATGTGTCTGACATGACTCCAAATTGCTGTATTGTTCATTGAACTCTTATGAGAATTATTCTGATTGCCTTTGTGAAGTGTGAGATCATTTCTTTGATCTGTAGCACATATCTGATTTTCTTCTGGTTTCTTTCAGGAAATTGGGAGACAGCAACTACTTGTCATGGAACAGAAGCCCTGCAGGCCGCTGATAGGCTCTCGGCGTTGAATTGCGCATTCAACATCAAACGATTTGGCTTATGGTTCAAATGTATCTTGTACGAGATAACAAATTCATTTGTTAGTTGTGTCAGAGTAGCTCTACCAACTACCAAGTATAGGCCAGTGTGTATGAGCAACACCAATGTACATTCTACTGAAAGAATATATAGTCTTACTTTGTTGAAAATTAAACATCCCAAAAAGTTAAATGAAATGGTTTTTTTGTACTGTTTCAGATTGAATTCCATGTATAAAAACTTGCCATTGCATGTCTCGCTGCCACTGCAATGTGGGCTCTGACTAGTTGAATCTTTTCTCTTTCTTTTTCAAATCATTACTGTTTGAAATCGCCATTTTTGAAGGAAAAAATCACGTCACGGCCGTAGTGTCACAAATTTGGAAAATTGGAGATGTTGCGATTGTTTGAAACATCTAGGGTGCAGTCCTGCCAAGGCCTGGGCGACTGGCTGACAATGGAGAATTTGACCCAGATTTTGGCAAAAGCAAACTCATTTTCCAGTGAAATTCTCTCGAATTGATTGGAAACTGAAAATTTTACATTTTTTCAGTTTTTTATGCATTTGGTCAGTGCAAATTAATTCCCTCATCGGAACAATGTGCGTGCCTTGCTTGCATTACAGCTTTCTTTCTTTTTATTCAGAAGTCTCGGCCAGCCGCGACGGTCTCCTCCTCCGCGACGGCGGTGAGCCACTCGCGGGCGGCGACGAGGTCGGGGAGCACCGCCGCGCCGGTCCGCCGCCAGCTCTCCGCCTCCGCGGTGCGGAACCTGTCCAGCAGCAGCGCGTGCATGCCGGCGCCCCGCGCCGGCGCGTAGTCCTTGCGCATGCTGTCGCCGATGTGGAGCGCCTCCGCCGGCGCCACGCCGCCGGCCATCTCCAGCGCCGCCTCGTACATCCTCCCGTCCGGCTTCTCCACGCCGGCGATGCCCGAGAACACCCCGAAGTCCCACTCCGACCCCTTCGATCACACACCAAACACTAAATCAATATATAAAAAACATTTCTGAACAAATCTCCTTCGATTCATCAGCTGTCAAAGATGAAAAATTGCAGACCTGATTCAGTCCAAGTGCTGGTAGAATGACGTCCTTGTAGCGGGACTCTGCATTGCTGACGATTCCGACGGCGCAGCCATTGTTGCGCAGCCATCTGAGGAATTCTTGAGCATCCGGGAACACCGAGTACGGTGCAGAGGAACCGAAAGTGGAGTAAATCCGTCTGAATATTTTCTCAAATGTGGCATCATCATACTCATAGCCAGCCTACGGCATGTCACAGCAGAAAGATTACAGTTTCATTAGTTGTAGAACCATAAATTAAACATTGCACCAATGCACCTAAAAAAGATAACAGTTTCATTATTTTCATTAGTTCTAGAACCAAGAATTAAGAACTGCACCAATGCACCTAAAAAAGGTTATAGCTTCATTAGTTTCATTAGTTCTAGAACCAAGAATTAAACATTGCACCAATGCACCTAAAAAAGATTGGCAACGTTTACGTATCCTATGCTCAAAGAGTTATGGTGCTCAAATGCACACATTAAATCTGAGCCAAAAATCTTTCATCCAACGGTGTCCAGCTATTTGCGTTTACATCCTCCCACCTCCTCTTATCCAATGTTTTTTTTGCACTGAAAAAGAGAGGGTGGGAGGGTGTAAACGTAAATAGCTGGATACCGTTGGATGAAAAATTCTTGGCCCAGATTTAATATGTGCATTTGAGCACCATAACTCTTTGAGCATAGGATACGTTGCCAAAAAGATTGGTTTCATTAGTTCTAGAACCAAAATTAGAGATTCATTAGTTCTAGAACCATAAATTAAACACTGCACCAATGCACCTAAAAAAGGTTACAGCTTCATTAGTTTCATTAGTTCTAGAACCAAGAATTCAACACTGCACCAATGCACCTAAAAAAGATTACAGCTTCTTTAGTTTCTAGAACCATAAATTAAACACTGCACCAATGCACCTAAAAAAGATTGGTTTCATTAATTCTAGAACCAAAATTACAGCTTCATTAGTTCTAGAACCATAAATTAAACACTGCACCAATGCACCTAAAAAAGTTACAGTTTCATTAGATCTAGAACCATAACTTAAACACTGCACCAATGCACCTAAAAAGATTACAGTTTCATCAGTTCAAGTCTTCTAGAACCATAAATCAAACACTGCACCAATGCACCTAAAAAAGCTCCCTTCTTTTTTTTTCTGAAGATGACAGCAACTCTTACCCTGATGAATGAGTCCTTGACACAAATCTTCCACCAATCGATGTTGGGCATGTTTGATGCATGGCCAAAGCAAGGGTGTTTCACTGTCATCTCAGTGTATGCAGCCTTGAAGCCTTCATGCATGCGCTTGTAGTCAGGGCATGGCATCCCTGCAGACTTGGCTGCCATGCAGTAGTAATCACCAAGCTGCCCTTTGTATGCAATCAGGGTGCCCGTCACATCCATCGTGACCAACCGCAGCTTCGATAGGAGCGACATGCCCGGTGATGATCAGATTGCTACTTGCTTCTGCCAAATTGTATCTGTTTGTTCATCCAGAAGTCAGAAAGCATTATATATACTGGACATGCATATGGTGATACAGAAGTGTTATGCCAGTTGCTAATGGACATTGTAGGTATGGAAATCTAAAGCAAAGAGCAAGCACAGAGAAGTGCAAAATTCAGAATCAAATCAAGAAAACAGGAGCAACCTGCAATTGGCTATTGGCCTAAAAAGTGGTGAAAACTGAAAACTGAAAATAGGCAACATCATCAAGAACAGCACGCATTCATGAAAATTCAGCAGGGGAAAATAATGAGGGACAGGTGTATGCAGACTAATTTCAGAGATAAATAACTAAAAGGGAGAAAATCAAAGATCGGCTCTGCAACCTAGCAGCAGCAGCTCAGTCATACCGTACCTCTGACAACCAAATCTCATTGCAGATGAAATAGCATGAGCAGCATTTAACAGGGAAAGAAGGTGAGGATCATATAACTCATGGCTTAACTTGCAACACCAGTGACTTGAACTACAGGGCAAAACAAAAGCAAGAAAGAAGTTACCACCTCTATGAAAGCAACCCCTAAATCTGCAATATCTGAATTGAGGCAACCATTTCCAGAAGGAAAGGGCAAATTCTTTGAAGCAATCAAAGCAAGAATATTTAAAGCCCACATTTTTTTCTCCATTTATTTCTCAAGAATAAAGATAAAGTAAAGTCTAAATGTCCAGTGTATCTGTCTCCTTGATTCACAAGAAAAATTAGGTGTACTGAACAATTGGAGAACCCCCTTTCGATTATCAAAGACCCTTAAAATCAGCATTAAAGACTGCGAAGCATACTCACGCCTTATTACCTCGAAATTTCAAAACTCATTGATTAGAAATGCCCATAAAAACAAGGGAAATAAAGTTGCCTGCAAGAACACAAACAGGAGTAGGAACCATGGAAGCATCCATACCAAAATTCCTAGCACAAGGAGCTGGCAAGAAGGAAGAAACAAACCAATCACCTCAGTTCCAGAGGGATCCACACACAAGCAGGCCGCCAGGCACACACAAACCTACTATGGCAATGTGCCTTCGCTTTCTTGGCTGAGACTTCACGAGAGATGCAGAACTGCAGAAGACAAGAAGCTCCAGGGGCAACGTGGTGTCGAGTACATTTGGTTGTAGTAGCCAATTGGAAAGGGAACCCGAGAAATGGCTTGTTTTTTCTCCCTTGCGAGCTCCGAGACGAAATCTTGGAGTTTGGGACTGGTTGGCCAAACTAGGGGTGGGGTGTGGGGAACAGTGGAATCCGAATATCCTATGCCGGTGGTATTGGACCGTGGTTTTGGTTTCATAATCACCAAAAAGGAGAATTTCGCAGTAAATTATAAAAAATTCAAATTTGATTACCACTTGATCGAGTAGCAACGGCGGCGGCGGCGGCGGCCTACCGCTCGTCGCAAACTCCCCACCACAGCCGGCGTGGCCTCCTCCACCACCAAGCTCGAAAGAAACAGAGCCTTCCAGAAAAGTCGCCGGCATCCTTGGCCTGACGTGCTCGATAGGGGCAAGAATGGATCGGTCCCCAACGGTGCCGTGGCCGCCGGCTCACCGCCATCAGTCGCCGGCGCCCGGTGGTGTCTGTAGGGCGAGGTGGAAGGCGGCGGGTGCCGGGTTGGCGCTGCGGTCGGAGTGCTGACAAGAGGAGAAGCCAGTGTGCAGTATACATTCAGAAATTCAGACTTTCAGTTCCGAGTTCAGGGTATGAAAACAATATAGCGAAATTGACAATCAAATGCGTTTCACTAATTTTATACGTATAACAATTGATTACACGTACAATGCGCCAGGCTAAAAAAGTTTGATCATCCGAAGAAGAGGTTCCTAGTTTCCATTCACCGAGGTTGATTCACCATTATTTTATTTTGTTTAAGAAGGCCACACAGGTCTGATTAATACTATTTTCATCTTTACACATACAACGTAGTTCTAATAAGATTCGGTGCCGGCTAATTCACGTCTCTATCACATCCATAATCGATTAATACAAGTAATCTTCTTTAATCCGCATTGTGGTCTACCTGTTGACATCAATACTCCAAACTGCCTGGCCAAAGGATCATGATTAAAAGTAAACCCTGACATCATAGGTCAATCAGCATACCTCAGTCTCAGATACCACTTCATAGCAATCGAAGGCTAAAATCCCAACGAAATGGCTAAAATCCTGACTGCCCTGTTACGTCGGTCTCAGAGCGGTGCCAGTTAAAGGGCGTGCATGCATGCTTGAAATATGATGCAGAGAGAGCTTGCTAAGAAGAACCACTGGCACGATGAACAGCTCACATGCCGAAGTTCAGTTCAGTTAGATGGGCATGATTGATCATACGCAGTTCTCTTCACCGTGTGTGTAGTAAATCAAGGTTATTCTCCATCACAAAATCCGGTTCCCACGATATCTTGGATCCTTCTTTGGGTTACAGTCTTACAGATGACATGTTCTTCGTTTTCATGAACTATGTATGACCAAACAGAAGCATGCACCGCACGTAGAAGCTTAATTAAGTTCAAAAAAACATGTAAGATACCCCCAATTGAAATATAGAGAGTTCTTGTGTTCTAAACAAAGATATAATGGAATATACCTTCTGTTTCATCCAGATAACCATTCAGGGCATCCACGACGACTTTTATAGGCGTACTTTGCCTAAACAAAACATCTGCTACTGCTACAATGCAACACAGCACGCACGAGAATCTACCTGGGGCGCACAAGTTCACCATTCCTCAAGATAAAAGGGACGCATGACAATGGCAAAGGACGAAGATCTGCATGTAGTACTGCACTTGATGTATATTTACAGTGGTATTATTCTTTGACATCTTCGTCGTTGTTGTCATCATCATCCTCCTCCTCCTCATCGGCATCGTCACCATCGTACTGTAGAAGGGTGAAATCCATGGATTGTGCTTGTGCCTTGAGCCTCTCTTGGATCCGCTCTTTGATGGCAGTTCCCTGAGGAAATTTTTTAAAGCAAGATAAAGTGCGCACTGAATTGAGGCATATGCTAGCTTCTGCTAACTGCCAAAAGAGTGACTAACCATTGAATGGCAGCCTTCCTCAAACTTCTCTAGAAAACCAGCAACCCAGCGATCTGCATTTTCCACCCACTCTTCCTGGAGTTTTGCCACTGTATTCCACTGTAAATAGCCAGTTTGACTTCAGAGCAATGCTATGTTTGTAGGCCCGAACAATCAAAAATATCAACTTGAGTAAAGGAAAGTGCACTGTCAGTATTTAAGTTCAGGCATGTAGTAGATGCACAACATATATAGCATATGTACCAGGTTTAAACTCTATATGACTATTTACCACCAAAAGATTAATTGAACTAAAAAAAGAATGTATGTGTCAATCTGAAGAAGGCATGTAGCAGTAGCATCATCATGATGGTAAATTTGAGAATAAATTTGCATGGCACGACTGAAGCTACTTGTAATGTATTTTTAGCTCACAATAAAAGCCTAACAAAAGAACTGACAAAAACACTATGTCAGTATCCACAAAAGATGACAAGCATACATGCCATAAATATTACATTCAGAATAATGTTTATCAAAGGAAAATGGCACATAAGGCATGTGTCCCAGCATCAGTCAACCAGCGATCAAGATTTGAGAGAAGTTAACATGGCCTAGTCATCAGTTATTCAATTATTAAAATCCTACTTTGTCATAATTAGGAAGATGGCCAATGCAAGTACCTTCTCTCCTACTTTTTCTTGGTGCTGCTTCACTTTGTCACGCAGGTTTTTAATCCCATGTTAACTCTAAGTCGTTTTTCCTGATAAGATGTATCAAGGATCAGTTGGACAGCTCAAACAGTACTCTCAATACAGCTAAAATATAAAGAGCACTTCTAAGTTGGTGTTATGATAAAAGCATCAGGTTAATATCACATGCCTTCACATAACTGACACCAAGATCCTTTCTGGTGTACCCCCTGGCCAGATTTCGCATAACATACTCATTATAATCTTTAACAATCCGCATTATAATATCTGATGTTGATATTCCATCTGTGCGTTGGGTTTCTTTAAATTTACCTAGTTTTTTTACCTGGTAAACATGACAATATTAGTGTGTCAGAAATACTCCGCAATCCACACCAATAGAAAGAGTTAATACTAAAATAATTCTAAGTTTATACTTGAACGTATCAGTTTGGAAATACTCACAAATTCATAGACATCTTTTCCAGCTCCACTGGCATCAGCATACCTGTGTAGATTCAAATAGAAAAGATTGGGTGTATATTATTTAAATATATTTAGATTTTAGATCCATCATTGTGAAAGTCTGACTGTTTCAAATACATCTAAATAGGAAAGGGAGAGAAAACATTGAAATAAGAATATCAGGGCATATGTATTATCAAAGGAAGTACATAAGAAATATTTACTGTGTTAAGAATAAGGTCAAGATATTTTAAGCCTGAATGCTTACGGCAGAGAATCATGAGCAACAAAATCAATATTATGCTTATCCAAGAACTCTTCCGTTACCACCCATGGAGCATCAGGAATGACTTCATCAACCCACCTGGGAATAGAAGATCATATGTAATATTAATATAGTTAATAAAACTAAAAAAATGTATCGCATTGGTGGCTTAGTGAACAGAACAAAGCATAATATGAGATTACTTGCAATGACGAAGTGATTCATATCGCTCATCCTCTGTCATAACAGTTCTCCCTTTGTATTTATGTGTCAACTCATCATTGCAGCATCCAACAATAAGATGCGTATTAGGGAACCTACAGCATTAAAGGTCATTCAGTCCAATAACATCTTCATTGTATAATGATAAATCAGATGCAACTAGGGATCAGATGTCTGATCTGACACAAATCATCAGACAGTGTTTCAACACTGTGTGAAAAATATTCCATCACTTAGTCAAAAATGTTTCAAATAGATGCAACATTTCAAAATGTTAATTGCAACACCAAGAAACCACTATATGCAACATTGAAGAAAATTGACAGTAACATGAAGAAAACATTTTCAGCGACATCATAAAACAATGTGTCCGACACCAGATAATATCAATTGCAACATCAAGAAACAATATGACACCCTAGGACACGGGGCACAATACACACCATGTGCAACATCCGATCAAAGAGGATGAAACATTAGAAGTTAGAACACAACAAAGTGCAACAAAATAAAACAATGGATTGTAATAAAACTCATCAAACTCCAACACGACCCTACAGAACGTCTTCTTCATCTACTCTGGTGGCCGGATCCACCTTCTTCCTTTACTCCAGTGCTGGATCTGGCTTCTTCTACTCAGGTGGCCAGATCTGCCTTCTTCTTCTACTCCGATGGCTGGATTTAGGCTCTGCATGCTCACAGCTACTTCTTTCCCCTTGCTCTGGCATTTAGTTTCCACAGCCATAGAAGAACTGTCATTGCGTCAATCACAGCATCACCATTCCATGGCCATCATTCTTCCACACATATTGGAGATAGAGATCATGTAGCATGCGAGCTACAAGTCTCAGATCTGGACTCTCCACTAAGCCTAACTGAGGATAGCACCATGTAGACATGGGGGAGATGGCGCCACATGAAGATGGCTTAAGAAGCTCTATTCCAACGAGGGACACCATGGATAAAAATGTTGGAGAGCAAGCAAGCGAGAGTGAGAAAGAAAAAGAAAGTGTGGGAATAAATCGTTGTGTAGCTGGTTTGATCAGGATGGATGAAATAGTAGAGCAGTGAAACGAAGCACCTGTCCTCAAACGGGGCGTCCAGGCGGACTCGTGGCGTCAGAGGCCCGTATGGAAGCATTTTCGTAATAAATCCAGTAAGCTAATTTCTTTATATATGTTGGAGACAGAAATTACAAGGCTGATGCCATCCAGAAGTTGCATGCACCTAATCGAAAAAATATTGGGGAAAAAAAGTGGCTCTAAGATACACACAATCTATGGAATATATAGGAAATGGTGGGTCAAGTATAATATTGGATTAAAAAACAATGGTAGACAAGATTTATTGTAGGGTGATCTCTAAAGATAGAACACAGCTAAATATTTAAGAAAGATAACATGATTGCAAGTGCACGGTAGCAAAGGTTCCACAGAAAAGGCAGGCACTCACTTTCCCCATACAATGCGCAAAAAAATATGTTTTCCTGTGTGCATACCACATGAACAATAAGATTGTGGTATGTATACAAATATATCTAAGGAAAAAGATTCACAATTTCTAGAAGCTACATCTCAGATGGAACATGATTCTTCTCATTAGCTAAGGAGTAACTATCCTACAATACAAAAGGTAAGTTGTGGTGTGTGTAAGGAACTCAGGATGCATCTAAAATCATGAACTAGTTCGAACAGACAAGCATATTTCTGAAATCAGACTAATTTGACCACACCTAACCAACAAACACAGTTACCCAACAACTCTATGGCAACAAACAAGATTACCGTACTGCAGTAAATAGAGAACGGCTAATACTGCTAATCAAACACCATTATTTGCAGGAATCTATGAACAGTTCCCCTTTTGCCCCCTCTGAATGATCCAACACCATGCAAACAAGAAAGGAGACAGGACATCCGTATTCATATCACGTTAGGTAAAACATACTGAGACTGCTCAAGCATGTTCAATTACCAACCATCCAATTACCCAGAAAGGGTTGTCTACCACAAGACTCTGCGTCGAGTAACTCCTAATCTGCAAAGTAAAACTCTTTCCCCCACTAAATTACCGTTACGATCCACAAAGATAACGAGTATCGCAAATGATAGTGATTCGTAGAAGGTCATCGCGGAACTGCTAATGGCGACAGATTCCCACCAAAAATGCCAGACAGATGCAACTTTCCCCTTTTCTTGCCCAAATCTCACACTGAACCAACCCTCGCTGCAAGCGCACGAAACGAGGAAATCCTGACGCCAACCCGAGTCGCGGATCGAATCGAATGAGCGAGCCTACGGCAAGGGATGGACGGAAGACGGCACAGCGGCCGAGCAAGGGGGGATTTCTCACAGCCTCTTGGCCTGCTCGAGCGACTTGGCGTGGCCGAAGTGGAAGAGATCGTAGATGCCATCCGCGTAGACCCGGATCGGCCTGCCCTCCCCGCCGCCGCCGACGGCTCCCCCATTGGGCGTGGCGGCCCTGTCCGTCACCTCCACGTCGCCCCCCTCCGCCTCCTTCCAGTCCTCCTCCTCCTCCTGCGACGACTGCGGCTGCGGCTGCTGCCTCGCCGCCGCCTCGCCGCCGGCCATGCGATCCGACGGAGGAGACTGGAGAGGACTCGAGAAGCTTCGCGAGGGAGGAGAGGAAGAAACGGGGAGGCCGTCTCGTGAGACTCGACTCGAGTCTACATGATGTCACTGTCACGTGGGGTCCTCTGCGTGACCGGTGGCCCCCGGTGAACGTAATTATTTATCTCGTATTTAATAAATATACGATTTTAAAAAATATTTATCAAACGAGTATATGTTTTATAACTCGTTTATTAGAATGCGTTCGTTTTAGTTTTTGACGGTTGTAAATACTTTTAAAATTTAAAGTTAAAATAAATGGCGCAGATATATAAATTTATATTGCGAAAATCAGCAACAAAAACATCTAAAAATGAAATGGAATCTAAAAATAGAAAATACCAGATTTTTCAGATTCTAACTAACTAGCTACTCGGAACAACGGTTCCTCCAGCTGAAAGAAGTCGAAACAAACATTCTCTTGTGATATTTAATTAATTTATAGAGCTTAATTAGTTATAAATAATGTTGCATCATTCAATGAAAACGACATCAACAAAATCAAATCTTGAAATAAGCCCCATTGATTAAGTGATAATTGATGCATGCAGGATTCAATCCCATAGACATGTGTGTGAATGTGATGGGGAAAAAATCTTCCACGTGTCAACCCGCCATAGAGAGATATGAGAACAAAATGGGGATGTACAATTTGCAATCGATCTGGTGTATCCAATCAATATTCAACGGTTACATATGAAAAATGTAAAAAAGTTTAGGTTTCATAGGTAACTGTTGGATCTTGATTGGATGCACCAGATCGCACGATTACAGATTGCACGGGATATTTTCCCGAACAAAATATGAATCAAACTGAATTATTGGTAGCTAGCCAGAAAGAGGAGAAAAGAAAAACTCATTTTATTCAAGAAAATAACACGTGATTAATTCTAGATGCAAGTTGATTAGGATAGGATATTACTCCTCCATTCCAAAAATGCTTTATTTTTTAGAGATTCTCATATAGAGTATAAAGAAATGACTTAAATGCCTCTTGTTAATTTGGTTAGCTCTAATTTTCTAGACAAGTGTATATATTTCTATCAGAAATTCATTAATGTAAAGCCTAAAATTTTAAACCTTTCCTCACACAAGATAATTGGTGATGGGAAAATGAATGAAGGGCAAACAAAGCAATCTTGTTAGCTAATTGAGCGATATGATGATGTTTATTCAATCTGATTTAGAAACCATAAAGGCCGGCGGGCTGGGCGCCCCACCGGCCTGGCCACGTCGACAAAAAAATATCGATCGTTTGATCTGCATCGCGCGTCCTTGATTCGCCACAGCATCGAGTCGCGTCACTCCTTTCTTTTTCTCTCGTCTCGTCACATCCGCTCTGCAGCCAATACTTTCTCTTTCACTCTCCTTTCCTTTTCTCCCGTTCCTTCCGCCCTCAGCCTACCTACTCCCACCTAATTCAATCACCCTTGCTCCTCCGATGACCTCGAGGATGCGTGGAGCTACTGGCAGCGCACCGTCGTTGCCATCGCCACAGCCTCGCTCCTCATGGCAGCCTTCATCACTGTGGTGGTGGAAAGGCACTGCCGATGGTTGTCGACACCGGAGGATATCCGCTAGGTTGTCGGCGTTGAAAGGGGTGGTGGAACCATCGGCGTGGCAGCGAGCTGGGACGGAGGCGCTTTGGTGGAGGGTACGGTGGCCAATGCGGTGGCGGGAGATTTGCCGCAGCGGGATCAGTGGAGGTGAGGCTCTAGTGTGAACCCTAGGCCGCCGGATCTCGGGCGCCGGATTTCCCCTCAGCCACAGATGGATCTCGGGCGCTGGATCTCGATGACGGCGCCAGAGCCACCGCCGAGTCCTCTGTGCCTCTCCGCCTCTCCGCCTCCGTGCTTGTCTCTGCGCTCACCAACTGACTCAGTGCAGTGTCTTCCGGCCACGGTGACGCCGTCGTGGCTCGTGCCTCATCTCCAATAAAAGCCAGACCTATTTCTTAATAGGTGTGTTCTCTTCTTACTATCTGCATGTTTTTATTTATTTATTTTCTTTGCTGCCTTTTGTTTTGTTTGATATTTATCACCATTTCAATTTTTTTGTTCTTGGAAGGAACTGGGAATTTCTCTTCTTGCTCATCCATGTTAGATTTCTTGTCTGAATACTTGCGTGTGTTTGCTCCTGCTCCAAGATTCACTCTTTCATCCACTGGTCTGATCCAAGCGAACCTCAAGATCTGACGCGGAGGGAAGGGTGGGGTCGCGCTGCAATGTGGCTCGAGATGCGACTCGATTCAGCGGTGTTCCAGCTCACCCCCACCCGCACTAGGTGAGCGCCCTGTTGTATCATTCTGATCTGTGATTACTCAGGTTGTACTGTTACTTCTTGCTGTTATGTGCAGTGAGTGACACTTCTGCCGTTGTGGCTGTAGCACGAGCTATGAGCTCATCACTTCATTCTGTCGTTCGTTGCACATCTCAAGGTTGTGATAGCCTTTTGTACTTCTATCATAGATTTGACTAGCTGACCTTGTCTTTATTTGGTTTATTAGACTCTTATCATAAGCAAACTGCAAAAACTTACCAAGGAAGGGCTGCAAAGGATTGACACGAGAATCAGTTTAATGAATGAAATATTAGCTGCCATGGATGTAATCAAGTATGCTCACATTTGCTTTTTTATTGGTAGTAATACTTGGGTTTTGTATAAATTATCCCAAATATTTTCTTGGTTAGATGTTATGCTTGGGAGCAAAGTTTCCAGTCAAAGGTGCAGGACATCCGCAATGATGAGCTTTCATGGTTCCGTAGGGCTCAGTTGCTTGCTGCGGTATGTTAATTTTGTGTATTTAAATAAGATGCCATATAATTGTCTTTCACTTGTGTCAATTTTTGAGCAATGGTTTCATTTTCTTTTTTTTTAATCATGCGGCTATGAATTCTTTGTGTTACCAAATGAGAGTTGTTGATTGTAAGGTGTCTAGACCTCCTATTGGCTGAAGAGAGATTACTTCTACCCAATCCACCTATCGATCCTGAGCTTCCAGCAAGTTCTATTAAGAATGGATATTTTTCATGGGAATAACAGGTAAATTCATGTTTCAGGTAATTTTTAGTTACTCAGTATTGAAATAATTTGATGTTGTTACATCGGACAAATTTGCTGACTATTCTATATTAGGTCTGACAGATGCAAGTGAAAAGTAAGCTACTAGCATAATGCTTATGTATTTTTAGTGTTCATAGTACTCCTACCTATATTCATCTGAACAACATGAACAGTGTACATTTATGTCAAGGGAAAATTACTCACATGCCATTATAATTTTCAGAAATTGCTTGCATGCCACTGTCAATGACTGTGGCGGCCCCCATCTGGCAGTGACACAGCGATGGCATTTTGGCAAACCGTAAAAATCGTAATGGCACAGCGATGGCATTTTGGCATATGTTTATTCAATCTAAATAAATTATGTAATGTATTCATCATGGAATTTGTATGCGACATATGTTTAATTTCACTTTATGAATATAATTAAGTGGTTATTTCAAAACAGGTATGGGAGTCACAATTTATTTGCACCCATCAAAGTAAATCTACATTTTTCTTTGAGTAGGAGCGGAATTATTTCTCTTGATAGGGCAGAAGCAGTGATTGAGATAACCGAATGGGTTGAAGTTCCAAAGAAGAATTTGACTCTAGAGAGCAATTCCACCGGTCAGAATTTGTCTAAAGAAGCGGGATCAGCTAATGGTACATCAGACAGTAAGGAGAACTTGAGTTCTGACAGTGATGCAGATAAGTCCAGGACTCCAATAGATAAGAATAATGCACAAGATATTATTATGGAGAAGGTGCTCAAGAAAAGAACATTCAGGGTCCCGTTAAAGGTAAAAATTGAAGGTCATAAATCTGATGTTAATATTGACATAATATAGTTTAACAAATGTCTTCGGTCTTCCATTGATAGCTTGTGGAAAAGACGGCTGGTGCTGGATCAATTCTTTCAAAGGAGTCATATTCTGAAGCAAAAACTAGGTTAGAAGCACTCGATAAGAAGAATGCTGAAAGGAGAACTGCTGAACTGAAAAATAACCTGGAATCTTACATATACTCTTTTCATTATTATCCAGATTGAGTGAGCTAAAAGACAGACCAGCAGCTTGCGAAAATGCTAGATTGTATCTTGTTGAGCTGCAAAAGGTATCTACAGAAGTTCAAATGATGTTTTTTCAAATAATAGTGTTTCTGCTCAAGTTCATGGTTGTTGTACTACTCTATTCTAATTTAGAGATTTTTTTGGTCTTGCAGATTGTTAAGAATTTGGAATCGAACAAACCATGGCTTCCAAGAGAAGGAAGCCATACAGAAAAGGTATGCCGGGTTTTAGAGTCAACAGAATTATTGGAATTCTACATTGAATTATCCTCTATGTGGCTAACTCCATTGAACATCGCAGTACCCCTATCTACAACCTACCTGCTTTCACATCCGAAGAAGTCTACCAGAAAGTTCTGGACCTACAAGATAAGGTTAGGAAGTTCGTACAATCATATTAAGATCCTAGAATAACATGCATAGTTTCATGATCTCGTCAATATATTGAGGATTTTTTGTGTGCAGGTTTCTAGGGTCAATAGGATCCCTAAACCAAATCCTAAGATTGAAAAGAAACCTCCCAAGGAAGAAGAGTCTGCCTCTTCGGAATCTGCATCCAAAGAGGTTGAATCCACAGAAACATCATCGGAACCAGATGGCCCCTGAAGAGAATCATTCGGCACCACCTAAGACTGACACTGATGATTCAGAACCTGAAGCTCATGACGAGTTGCTCAAATTTTCTCAATTTTGTTTGACGTCCAAAAGATGAGGTTGCGTAGGATTTCAGTGGGGCCTAGATGCTATAGGCCCGGTATAAAGTTGATCCATGGTTTCTAATTGTTGTATGCGTGTATAGCATTATCACGGCCGCATTCTGTCAAGTTAATGCCTCGAAGACATCAGTTCACGACGTTGTAGTTGTATTGTTTGTATTGAACTAATTTATTTTGATATTGTTGAGCTATAGAAATTTTACATCAACTGCCAATGTTTACTTCAACTCTGTTACGTTTGCTTCGCGTCAGGATGTCCTGTTTGTTTGGCGAACTTTGGATTGCACGACCTCACAGATTTGGGCAGTGTTTGATAAAATTTCATGTATGTTTGATTGGTTGTATGGAATAATACACGTGTTTAATTGTTTAGAAATTATTCCCTTTGTTTATGTTGTGTTTAGTTGTTTAGAAATTATTCCTTTTGTTTATGTTGACACTAGAAATTAGGCTGACATATTCTAGATTGTCAGGTCACAAGGATAGACTGATGGGTCACTGAAAGGAGAACAACAACTGATTTAGCCACCAGCTGAATGCTACATTGGCGATGTAGCTACAAATTGAATCGTTGAGTTTAAATCACGTCGGACTTTAAAACTAAGGGGGTCTATTATATGGTTGTTTCGTAGCATATGATTCAATCTAGACTGTCATAAATGTTGGAAAGCTGTGGATTGGAATTCTCCCTGTATCTAGAATTCCAAAATGAACTCTTTATTTTTTTGCTCATGTTTTAGAAAAAACTCAACATCCAGACTTAAGTATATGCTAGATAGTGCGATGAGAAGTAATATTTCTCTTATCAATTCACAATTGATATAATCTTTATAAACAATGCTGATTTTATAATCTCAATATAAACTAAACGCAAACGTCAAACTAACATCAATACAAGCGCGGCATTGGCGTGCCTTAGCCGCAACGAATATCATAGGTGGCGCGCCATGGCGCGCCCCAGCATCTAGTTATATTAATTGTGCATGCAATATATAATTATATTGAAAGAAACAAGCTCAAAATTTAGTTTTTGCAGAACAATTTTTAAATGTTCAAAATAGTCTTTTTGAGATATAGAGCGTATATATATATATATATATATATATATATACAAATACTATTCTACACCACGGATGTAGAATGCTATTCTACACCGACGTGGAATGGAGGGGATTGGGATTGGGTGGGGTGTGGGAGCACGGAATGATCGGTGTAGAATAGCATTCTACACCCATAGTGTAGAATAGCGTTCCCGTATATATATATATATATATATATATAGTAAGATTCCTCACTATCAAGTTGCACTGCTCACCGAAAGCACACCAAATTAACCAACTGATGATTAGAAAATATTTACACATGATGCCTTTGGCTTCGTTTAACATTACATAATGTAGCTAGCTAGCTAATCTCATGAGGAAGTGTAGCTGCTACAGTACTAACACTAATTAATTACTGTCTTAAGAACATTAAGTAGCCCTGCTAATTTGCTCTCTCTCTCTCTCTACAGCAAGGCCAACAAAATTAACAGCAGCAGCAGCTAGCATTAGGGTGATCACAATAGGAGAGAGAAAGGAAGCAAGCATTTTAATGCTGTTCTCTCTGTAATTAACACGGGTGCTTACCTTAATTAACCAACTAAGTGACGAGTAATTATGTGCTATTAATTAATCATTCGAAGTTGTAGCCATTAGTGGAGGCCGGCCTGGACAGCATCTGCGCCGCCTGCATGCTCTGCAGCAGCAGCCTGTCCTCCGACGACGACTCGAACCCGTGGAGGAACATGTCGCCGGCGCCGGCGGCTGAGGTGAAGCCGCCGTGCATACCGCCGTAGACGACGTTGCCGTACTGCGGCTGCTGGGGCCGGAAGAGGTGGCTGTGGAGCGACGGCACCGACGTGGCAGGAGGAGTCTGGCGGTGCTGCTGGAGTTGGTCGAACGACATGATGGCCGAGGTCGGCGAAGGGCGCACCGGCATGGCGCCGCCGCCACTACCGATGCCGATGACGTAGTCGGCCCCAGCGGCCCCGAAGCTGATAACCGGGACGCCGCCGCCGCCGCCGTAGAGGCCGGAGGAGGGGATGCCGGTGAACTGCTGCACCATGGCGCGGAAGTTGGAGGTGTCGGTGTTGAGCAGCGTGACGGGCGCCCTCCTCGACGCCCTCGACCGCCGCCGCGCGGGCTTCCCGATCCGTCCGCCCTCGATCCCCGGCTGCTGCGCCGCGACCCTCGTCGGGCTCCCCACCGAGCTCCCCGACGTCGGGCTGGACACCGTCACCTCGGACCCCTCACCCTTCATCGGTCCGCCATTGCCTCCGCCGCCGTAGAGCGCCGCCCAGTGCGCCATGTTCCCGCCGCCGGCGTCACCCATGGCTAGCTACTAGCTACTACCCTACGACGACTAGTACTGTAAATAGACTTCGAGCATGGAGAGGAAGGCGGCTACGTACTTATAGAGTTATAGGCACCCAGGCGACTAGTCAAACGGGTCGACGAGGGAGACCGAGAGGCCATCCCAACCGTCGAATTGGGAGATGGGGGATCGGACGGACAAGATCGTGGGGGAGCGTCCCCTTTTCTTTCGATTTCTGGAGAAGAAAGTATTATTTTTTGGTTCAATTCGGGGCAGTTCGGCTAGCTGTGGCTACTATACATGTACAGCTGCGTCGTCGTGTCAGCCGCCGGCGACCGGCCGGGCGGCCGTCGCCGTCGGTGTGCGTTCGTTGCAGCTGGTCACGTACAGGGAATGCAGGGATTTGGTGAGTATATATGTACGAACGAAGGTAGCGTTGGGTTTGGAAAAGCCATGAATAAATGAAGTACTGTTTCATTTCATTTTGCAGATGACTAGCGGTTACCCACCCTAGCTATCTAGATTGGAGTATCTGGATTTAGAGCTTCGAAAATATTTT
This sequence comes from Zizania palustris, assembly GCA_019279435.1. Taxonomy (NCBI): domain Eukaryota; kingdom Viridiplantae; phylum Streptophyta; class Magnoliopsida; order Poales; family Poaceae; genus Zizania; species Zizania palustris. The sequence continues at coordinate 40,767 of JAAALK010000865.1, forward strand.
TTTCAACCCTGTTATATTAAAGATATAATCTGTAGCTGTATTTGTTCATCATTGAAATTCATTCCATTTTTTTGAAAAAAAATTTGCCATGGTATGTTAGTGGCTTATGTAGGTCATCACTCATCAGGACGTACCCCGTTGGTCCTTAAATAATTTCATGGGAACGAGGCTGCATAAGCCCTAGTTCCTGTCATGGCACAGAGCACAGAGCAGTGTCAGCTTGCATTGCCAATTCTACCTTCCTAGTTACCTCGAGAGAGATCGAGCTGCAGATCCACACACGTGCACGCGAGCTGTGACCCAGCGCGTACGTACAGAATTTCTGCCTGGATATGCGTACGTCGTCTTCATCGTGTCGTCTACCCGGCCCTTTACACACAGCATGCAATCGTTTTACACGTGTGAACGACGTGCATGCATATGACACATGCAGTTGGTAGCTAGCTAGGGAAAAGCTAGCACAGACGACGAAGCTTCGTCCATCAGATCGACGACCGATCGAGCTCGACGTCGATCTCATCGATATGATCTAACTGTTTGCTCCTTCTCCCTCTTCCTCAGCTCGTCGTCCTCGCCGTCGTCTACCTCGGTTTCTTTCTTTCCCACCCAAATGAAACAGACGCTAGCTAGATGGGGACATGGATGGCGCCCCATACAGCTAGCTAGCTAGTGAAACTGGATCATATCTCACGCCATCACGCGCGTGTGATCTCTTTGAAGTCTAATTTGACACCATCTATCTATGCGTTTACACTTCACAATTAACAGTACTGATCGATGCATCAGGGTGTAATAAGTTCTGCTATTTGGGATATTTTTTGTTTCTTTTGATTTCGCGACGAATTTTACGTTGGTTTCGATCGATCTACAGTTAGTATATATATATATAGATGCACTTATTAGAAGTGTGGCCTATGGCTACATGCACGTACGGTTAGGTGATATGAGAGGGTTTGATTTTTAGATTTGATGTTATTTATATCAATTTTGGGAGTATACGTACACCCAAACGAGAATATAATTCGGCAATATTTAAGGTGTGATTGTTGGTTGTCATTTTTTTAGCTGGTTACCTCAAAATCTAAAAGTTGAATGAAACAGTTCAACCTAGCTAGCTACCAACCTATACTTAATAAAAACATAAGATTTTAAAATACAAAATAAACTTATTTAAACCTATATATATTTTACATATTATCAACTCACTAGCTGTAATATAATTGAGCATAAACAATAAAGTAGGCATGCATGATCATATCATATACAGCATAATATTTGGTTTGCTTAAATATTTTCGTCTCAAGATCGCATCATATTTCATATAACTTACAACCGTTTAAATAGATATGGTGCAGTAGTGTACTGTGCACACATGAGCTGAGGGAGCATTGTCCGTCTATATCATCGATCTAATCGAGCAAAATCTGTGTGAAAGCTGGAACAGATTAAAGACGGTTCGTACAACTTGAAAATTAAAGAAATATGATCTTGTGTTCGTCTGTTTGTCCGCGTCAAAAAGATTGATTGATCGATTTGTTAGCTGTGTCAAAACGGCAGCCTCATCTAAATTAATTAAGGAGGCACGTAGGTATGTACTTGTCGCCTTCCATCCATCTACCCGGCCGGCCGGCCGGCCACCTTAATATATTTGTTTGGTTGAGTTTGCACGGCTCTGACCATCCAGATGAAGGTCAAATGCGACTATACTATTATCATCTGTTTGCTCGTTTCAACCTGACGGTGACAGCACGAACCTCGGATTATCTAGATCATGGACCTAGTTGCTGTATTTATACGTACGTTTTGAGTTGACAACAAACAAACATGTGTGTATATACACACACACGAGCGAGAGCATTATTCTACGCCATGCGTATAAAATAGCTATTCTACACCGACCACGGGAGTACTACTTACTTTCAGTAGTAGATTTTCTCAGCAGAATAGCAATCGAGTACTACGTTTTTTCAGTAGTAGATTTTTCAGTAGAATAACTATTCTACACACGTGGTGTAAGATATATATATATATATATATATATATATATATATATAAAGCATGCAGATTGAGTACTGCACGGCATGCATGCATATATGTGTAACCACGATGTTAATTATCCTCGACTCTCATTAATTAATTACATATCACAAATTGTTGTGGCTAAAGTTTAGTTTAGTTTAGTTTTTTTTGTTACGGGAATATAACATTTCGCCAAGTGCCTGCGACACTTGGCGAATCCTGTAATATAGTTTAACACTATTTAAGTTAGAGTTTCAACTTAGGATTGTAATAATCCACCTAGTTTATATAAAAAGTTAGATTGCATTAGATTACCAGATTGTTATAACACTCTGAATTATATTGTATTGGTATAATAATTTAATATGTTTATTTCAGCTTATAAAAACAATCTAAGTCGGTCTGTTCTCGAGAACATAGTTTTAATGCTGAAGCTTTTAAACGGTGTAATATTTTTTCTAGTGATCAATGAACTTGAACATGTCAAAAAAGATAGTTTGAATTGAAATTAATTTGCACTCTATAGCTATTTAACTAATTAAACCCTTAAAATATGAAATATATTCGTTTGAACCCTTAAAATAACTATAATAAACCTTACATTCGTTTCCGAGGAGCTCCTGACGTGTGAGCTTACGTACTTTGGTGACGACATGAGTAGTCAAAGGGTTGACTTGATATTCTCTTCTTCCACTCCACCCCCCTCTATGGTGTACTGTCCTAGCTACCTCTATATATGGTGACTTGATATTTTCTATGAAGTCAGCATTAAATTTAATTTAGATCAAAGTCTCCCAAACTCAAGCATGGAATTTGAATTTGGTGTTTCAAACAAAATGTCAATATATTCCTGAACACTAGAGAGTAAGAAGAGATTTGTTAGCCTAAGAAAACATTAGAGTAGTACCAATCAGCATCAGGCCACTAGTTTACCACATGTGACTATAGGGTAATTTATTCAAAATAAGAATGGATGGAGAAAGATAGGGTTTGGTGTGAACTGGAGTGAGTCTTACATACAAAAATCTTGACTTTTCAAACTTGGATGTGTGGTGATTTTTTTTAAAAAAACAATCTACTGTTGTTCAAAATTACATTTTAGACGAGGGTCTTTCAAAAACATATAAAACTAGACTTCTATCGACAGCTGGATATATCCGAGGAAAAAGTAGGATTCACGTAGTTTGGATATAGCGGTTCCGGTTCTAATAAAAAATATATCTGTCAATCTGTTTTTTAGACCGTGACTATTTGTACTGCTTAAAAGGTGTAACAAAACTTTAATTATATATAAAACCTAATTTAAGGGCAGATAACATAGTCATTATGCAAAATGTGTAAGCATAGAATTATATTGCTCTTGAAATTAAGATGTGAACTTTAATCTACTAGCTTTTCACTGTCTGCATGCATCTTCCATAGTCCATCGCAAGCACGTACTCGTACAGCGAATTTGCTGACCGCAGAATGGTCGCCAAAACGTGCGTGCAGGTAAATGTAACATACACATACACTGCGAAATTCCAGTTCAAACCCAAAGATTTTTCGCCGTCAAAGAGGCACACGATCGAGCATGCATGCATGGTTTAATTTGTAGCTAGCTAGGGCACGCGTTATTAATATTAATATGGGAAAATTACTCGCATGCCATTATAATTTTCAGGAATTGTCTATATACTACTGTCAGTGACTGTGGCGACCCACATCTGTCAGTAAAAATTGTAATGGCACGGAAAAAATTAACCCTATTAATATTGATTTAGAAAATAGTATTTAGTTTGATCGGTAAAATGTTATTGTGTACGGTAACATTACAAGCACGGGCAAAGCTACGATTCAACATGGGGTGCACCTCGTGCACCCCTAAAAAAATTAAAAAATAGAGGATTTGAACAAATTTTCACCGTATATGCATCCAAAAAAGAAGTGCACTTTTTCTATTTTTGTTCTAGCTTCACCACTAATTACAAGCTACATCACGATATATATATATATATATAATCATAGTTCTTTGTGAATAAAAAGAGTTATTTTCTGAAAGTTGAGCAGTTGATGCATGGGCTTGCTTCTTCTGTTCCTACAACAAATCATTGTGGTCACGTAGAGAGCAAGCTGAAATTAATGTTGGATTAGCATTGGGAAAATGGGGTCTAGCTGCCTCCCTTTCTCTCTCTCCTGCATCATATCATCAGCCCACTGGCCATTTGCAACCCACTGATGACTCTCTTTGCCAGCTTTCTTTCCTCTATCATTCGGGCTTTTTAAGGTATTTGCATTGCAAGAAGCCACTATTGTAGACAGTGGCGTAGCAATGGGTGAGTTAAGTTTTCCACGGTAGTGGCGGACCATTAGATACCAGCCACTAAAGTTGCTGGTGCTGACGGCAGCACCAATGCCCGCCACTAATATTGATAAAGTAGTGGCGGTCGGTGCTGACGTCAGCCCGAACCGCCACTATTTTACCAATAGTAGTGGCGGGCGCTGGTGCTGCCCGCCGCTGCTACGCTATCCGCCACTAAAATATTGATGACATCACTTGCGACCGTCACTACTGTTCTGGCTATAAATACGCACCTTCTTCCTCCCCGAGTTCTATCGAAGTTCGCATTTAAGTTTGTCCATACAATGGCGACAAAAATCTAGATAAAGAGAGGGAGGCTTTGTTTTCGTTTCTTTTGAAGGATTTCATTCTAGGAGGTAAATCCATGCCGAATCTCACATTTATTTTGTATTTAATCATGTATATAATGATTTATTAGCGTTTAACTAATTTAGGGTTTGTGAATAGAAATTTTCAAATAATCTTCCATTTATAGTGTTTCTTTCTCCCAAATGAACAAATATGACTCTTCTCACAATTATTCATCACTTGTATAAATTTTAACGTTGTTTTAATCTCTTTTTTAATTTGATTTATGATTATAGATCTAGAGTTATGTTGTTTGGAGAGAGAAACCAATGTAGTTAATTTATTTAATAATTTTTTTCTACTTAATACATAGTTTGAATTAAAGCATTTTTAATTAATGTTGTTATGAGCGACAATAAATCAATATATTTTCAATTTGTAAATTACTAAAATTAACAATAATGAATTTATTAATATTTTTTCAAATAATATATGTTTTAGATGGAGCATAGGTCCTGGATGTACTCGTCCAACGACGAAGATGTGGTGGCATATTTTAATAGAGTAACTGAATTTACTGAAGTTGTCGCACAATATGCTTCCCGTCAGAGTGAAGATGCAATATATTGTCCTTATAAAGTTTGTAAAAACGAAGTGATGTACCGTGTTTAGATCGTAAAACCATACGATTTCACTTGTTGAAAAATGGTTTCGTGAAGAACTATTATATATGGACGAAACACGGTGAGATGGGCCAAAACCCTCCAAAAGATTCTGATGTGCCGCAAGATGCTCATCAACATAGAAGAGATTGTGATTATACATCATCCGACATAGCACATGATGTTGATCAACATGATGATGATGACACCTTTGATGAGGAGGAACTGATGCGAAATGTTGCGCCTGAGGTGCTGTTGCAGAGAACTACAACCAAAGGATACGATAACTTTGAAGCACTTGACAAAGCATCAAAAAACCTTCTTTACGAGGAACACCACGGATGCGATAAGCAGTATACTGTGTTGTACACAATTCTTGAGCTTATGAAACTGAAGGCCAGCAATGGATGGTCTGATACTAGTTTTTCAGAGCTTTTCAGATCTTGAGCTGTAATGGGGTAAACACAGTAGTGGCGGGCGCGATGACGTCATCTGCCCGCCACTGATGTTAGCAATAGCAGTGGCGGGCAGATGATGTCAGCGAGCCCGCCACAGCTGTTGGCACAGTGGTGGCGGGCACTCTACCCGCCACTGCTAACTAGAGTTAGCAGTGGCGTTAGAGCAGTGGCGGACTGGATGCCCGCCACTACAGGACGTTTGTGCCCGCCGCTACTGTGTCACTTTGTAGTAGTGATGTCGTTGTGGCTCTCCTCCGTCAAATGTATCCATCCTCTACCATTACACAATAAATTTTGGGGTAGTCGAGGGGTTTTATTTGTCACTATCGTAGGTGACCTCGCAATGAAAAGGTGTTCTATATAGGATGAAATATAGTCATTTGGTTTTTTCATACACGTAGTATGCTAACTAGAGACCGATGAAGCCTAATCCTTAGATCCGTCGTCCTTGTTTATAAATTATTGTTAGATCGGTTATCGGTAGCTGACTAGACACGGTAAGCTATGAGAGGCGTTGCATGACAGATCGATCTAACACGGTCTCCTGATCGAACGCACAACAATGCTACCCTGTTTGTGTCGTCGGTGTAACTAACACAACTAACGCAGGGGCATGAGAATTATATAAAGAAATAAAGCCGGCCCCAAGATCAGAGGCAGGCCGGGCTACACGCCTACACTGCACACACTACTAGCTAGCTTTAATTAACTAGTCAGATGCACGTGCTTTGCAACGAAACTTTATTTTTAATGATAATGTCAATCATTAATATATTGCATCGTAACCTTGCTGAAAATACAGTAAAACAATAAATAGTAAATAAGCATAGAAAATATTGCTGAAATGGAAAAACGAACGTGAAATTCAGTGAATCTAACGGTCAATACGCAAAATTCTTGTTTTTTGTGTGATTTTTCGTAAATCAAGGACCTTTGCGCAAAATTCTTGTTTCTATGTGATTTTTTAGAAATCTAAGGGTCTCTACGTAAAATTCGCATTTCTGTGCAAAATATGGAAATTAAAGTACTTAAATGCAAATGTATTTTTTTATTTTCTTCTTTTTCTTTTTTCTTTCCTTCTCATGATTTTCTTCTAGTTTGATTGGGCTTGGCCCAACTGCATGCGGTGGCTGCGCGTACAGGTGCATGGACGAAACGGCGGGCGCATGCAGGCGACGGAGGTGGAGGCCGTTGGTTGGCCGGTTTTTATGAGGTATAAGTTTTGGCTGTCTTTTTATGGGATGTGGGAGGGCTGCACGGGGAGGGAGGCTGTGGACGGACGACCACTGTCCGCTTTCATATAGTAGAGATTTGCATGATATGGATACGATGGAGGGGAACATGACACCATGTTTGCACGTTAGGTTAGATGCATTATGCATGGATTGTGCATGCAATGATATATATATTCGACAAGTTCATAGCTAGATCGGGGATGCATGCATGCATGGGCCACAATGATCTCCCATTGTTTCGATCGAAGCTAGTGATATATATAGATGCTCATACAGTCATACTGTTAGAATGCATGCATGCGTATAAGCAACGAAAGAGCAAGTCAACCACCGTCCACCGTTCTATATAATTAATCTGAAATTTCTACATTTTCATTCGGAGGGAATTAATGGAGTAGCCCATATATATCCTGGTCATGAATCATGATCTGTATGTTCATCCTTGCCTCTCATGCATCTAGCTACAAATTATAAACTGCTCCTTATTAGCTTGCTGTCTACCTCTAATCAAGTGTATATAATTAACAATGTTATTAGCGTTGATTGCGACGGAAATTTGTCTGGTCAAAGCAAGTTTTTAGCCAGGTACATTAGTAGCGTAGGTGGAGGATGATCAATTTATATAGTTGTTGGATTGTCTCCATTTTACTAAGCTTCCGCTTCACTAAGCTATATATGTATATAGGAGAGAGAAAAAACTCTACACATACTCGCTTGCTTGACCGGGCTCAGGCTCGGCGTGGCTTCATGGGACCGTAACCTACTCCATGTCGCTCACCGGCGTGCACCGGTGAATGGGAGATAAGGTCTCTAGAACTTATCGCTCTTATGATCCTGTACCGAGAGAGGGTGAAAAGATTTTTAGGAAACGCTCCGCGTAACTACTCATGTTTGTCACCACGGCGTGCCTTCCGTCTATAAATACCATCGACCACCATCGTACGCAGTCCAACACCAATATGGATCGTTTTGTACTGGTCTCGACTTAATCATGTTTAGTGAGATCATAATTGTCATATTTAAGTTTACTAGTACGGATATGTACCTGCTAGTTATCATGGACACCATAATTTATTTATTTCGAAATTAATTTTGTAATTATCTAATTATCCGACATAGTACGGATGAGAGGGCTCAAAGCCCAAGATCCATTTGATAGTACGGATGCATTTAATTACGCAGTACGGTCACTGAGAAGATAGCTTGCCCATGCATGATGCATCTGCTGATATGATGTATTGACGTGTGCCATATTTTGCTTTGCATGCATGAATCATAATTCGCGAAATTTGGTGGAAATTAGTTTACTAAGCTTGTACAATTTAATTTTCTCAATGAGGCCACAATAATAGATCGAGCTGAGGCACCCTTTTCTTCAGATACAAGTATATACACAGCACTACGCATCGATCTTACTGTAATTCTGCAGCAACTAACCAATAATGTATCGTTGTTTTATAATACCACATTATTCATGGTGTATGTATGGGTGAAGCTCTGGCCATCTCTCTCTGAACTAGATGGACAGTCTGCAGCAAAACTGTGGCACTTTGCAAAGTTGAAGCAAGCACAATGGCATCAAACAGGACAGCTCCCCCTTTTTTTCTCATCAGCAAGTCAGCAGCTCAATTGAAGAGTTTGGCCTGAGCTGGAGAGGTGTGCATGCATGCATGCATGCATATGCAGCTGCTAGCTAAGCAACAAACAATTCCTTGGAGAAAGACACCACATCCAAATATCCAATCACACACAAGCACACACACCATGCATGCATGTACTGATGTAACACACACATCTCATTAGGCATTAGTGGAACCATCAGCAAACTGCTTCAGCTTAATCACTGTGCTAATAAGACTAAGAGCATATATATAGAATTGGAGGTGATGCCAGTAATAAAGTATATATGGTTATGGAAGTGTATGCAAGTGACAGCCCTGCTGTTACATCAAGTACAAAATTGGTAGCCACACCCTAGCCTCTGTGGGGGGAGGGAGCCATGCAACCTGGGTCTCACATGTCTGTGTGACTACCTACATGTAACAGAGAGGGGAAACTGCTTATTACCCTTTTCTTCTCTCATCTCTCTTTGTCTCATCAAAACACTGCCTTAAGTGCCCTAGCTAATAAGCTAGATTAGGTTTAGGCCAGGGGGGATCTGTGGGGTGCACTCTTCCTCCTTCTGCCCAGTGACAGCATGATCTGGGGGAAGAATGCTGCCCCCTTCTTCTTCTTCTTCCCCTTCGCCACCTCCAGCGCCTCACCGCCGCCGCTGTTGTTGCTGGAACCTCCACCGTAGTGGCGCTCCAGGTTGGAGTTGCGGGTGGCGTCGTCGTCAGCATCGTTGGCGGCAGCGCCGACGGGGCGATCCTCGAGACGGGGGAAGCGGCCGTCGTCGTCCCCGGCGGCGGCAGCGGCCTGCTGCTGCTGCTGCTGCTGCTGCTGGAGGACGATGTCGGAGAGGTCGCCTCCGCCGTGCGCCATGACGTGGTCTACCTTGCAGGAGAGGCTGCAGAAGTGGAAGGGCTCCTGCAGGATGCGGCCGCAGGTGAGGCACACGTTGCCGGAGCTCTTGAGCGGCCTCGACGTCGGCTGCGGCCTCGGCTTCAGGAAGATCACCTTGGCGCCGTTGATCGTGTACGGCTGCACGCATGCATGCAGCTTAATTACGGCACGTTAACCGAGCTGATTAGCGCCAATCACCCTCGCTAATCGCACGACCCGGCTAATTAATAACTAATAATCACCTGGACGTAGGAGCAGTCGATGAGCTTCTGCAGGTCGCCGAGGCGGACGACGTCGTTGTACACGTACCGCCGCACCTGCGGGTGGTCAAAGTCAAACACACAAAACCAGCCGCCCGATCAGTCCAACCTCGCGCCCTAAGATTCGTGCACCATGCTTTGACCGGGCATGCATAGTCAAAATATACAGTATAAAAAATATATTCACAATCTAAAATATTAAACTAACATATTACCGTTAGAGTTATTTATTATGGATTTTCTTGGAAATTAATTTTCAAAATGTATCAACTTTCGGTCAAAATTGACAAATATTATCAAACGAGTACATATCTTTTTACCACCACAGGGACATGAGATGTGCATATACCTGGCTTATTAAAGGAGATGCTTTTTTCCTTCAGGAATTTGTTTGCCAAATTGTGGAGAAGCCAGAGTAGTTGATAATTGGCGCTAAAACATACCAGGAAATGGGTTTTGCAGAGTAATTGAGAGGGGAAGAACAGGAAGAACACAAGCATGAATAATGCACTAGTGGAATCCACCTTGTAACTACTCCCAGATTTTGACTATGCAACCTCACATCAGATCAGAGTTACTCACACACAGTGACAAATTTACTGACCAAGTTAGTTGCAAGAGAAATAAAGGGACTGGCTGCAAAGAAGAGCACAAGCAAATCGAAGGAACAGGTTAAAGAAAGGGGGGAATTGCATTGCATGTTCTTGCATATTTGCCTAAGTTTCAGTTAATTACAGTTACCTCCCAAAGAATAATTAACTCCAGCTGCTGCTGCTGCTGCTGCTGTAAATTAGGCAGGAGTAGAACCCTCAATGTACACAAAGAATGGAAATGTTGGCCTGTGCAAATCAGGTGGTGACAGGGGTCATCAGCCCCTAATTGAAGGCCTGAAAATTAGATGCCACAATTGACCAAAGCTCACAAGACGACAATGGCGAGGACCCAAGCAAGTACAAGAAAGATTAGCAAAAGAATCCCAGTAGCTCCACCACAATGCTAGCTGCTGTGCCCATGCACCATCAAAACTAAAGCCAAAACCAAATCCAATGGAGAAGGGGATTCAAGGAGAGATGAAAGGAACAGCACTTGAGAAGACAGCACAGGACAAAACAAAAGCAAGATACACTCTGTACTCTCGTAATCAGCTGATCAATTGCTCCTAATAAACCCAGACCAACAAGAAGGGCCGGCTAATTAATCCAGGCAGAACCAGGCAAGACAAAACAAATTAAAGACTGCTCCTGTTGTCCCTGTTCTTGCAGAGCCAAGAAAAACATGGCATACCCATACGGCCACACCCATACATATACCTGCAAGAATTGAACAAGAGAAAGAAGACATGCGCATGTGCTTGCAGTTGCAGGGATCATGATTGATCGATGCATGCATGATGCATCTCTAAGCAACCCTAAGAATTAAGCAAACTGAGAGAGGTTTAGTTAATTAGGGGACCGAGGAGATGATTAGGCAGTAATACCTGGAGGAGGGGGTGGTGGCGGTGGGAGGGGGCGCAGTGGGCGCAGATGCTGCAGCAGCAGGCGAGGCAGAAGATGTTCTTCTCGTTCTTCTTCCTCTGCTCGTGCGCCGGGCACCCCACGAAGAAGCTCTCCTCCACCAGCCCCCCTACCCAGCCCGGCCTCATCCCCATCTCCCCTGGTCTCCCTAGATCTCCCTCAACCGGGCTAGCAGTTGCACACCTCTCTCTTCTCCTCCTCCTTGATTTATATCTCTCTTTCTCTCTCGTTTCTTGGCAGGCAATTCTGTCTGTCTGTCTGTCTCCCTCTACCTCCTCCTACAATCTCTCTCTCTCTCTCTCTAATCTCTATAGTTTAGTGGAGCTGCGTGAGGTCGTACATGTAGAATGGGTAACGAATCCATGGAGGGAGCTGTTTATGGAGGGAGATGTGGAGGAGGCATCGTGATTGAAGTGATGGCTGGGGTTGGAGCTTGGTGTTCTTGTTTCTATATGTTGTACATGGCAAGCAATGTAATGGTATATATGGCAATGTGGAATTTGCATGCATGCCTTTGATTCTTAGGTTTTACTTCCGTCGGCTCCATCTAGCCGACAAAAATACTACAATTTATTTCGCCGGCTTTACGAAAAACCGACAGAAATTAATTTAGCCGACGAAAAGATCCAGTTTTCTTGTAGCATTGGCAGTGGAAGGGGGTTTTCGTGATTTCGGTAATGTGGTAATGATACGCGTGGGAAAAAGGGATTTTTTTGTAATTTTGGTAGTGTTTGGTAGGCGCGATAAGACGATTATAGTGGGATTTAAGAGGTCTTGTATTTGGAGGTATTGCAATTGGTAGCTTGTGTGGTATATTTGTGAGACGATATAAGAGGCAATGCATCATTGTTTATAAGTTGTCGGATAAATTAGATGGAGTAGTGATAAATATTCATATAAAGTTGCATATATTAGGTTAGGAGAAATTAGACAGATATAGGTTGAAATTTGAGATAAGACTTATACCGTGAAAGGTTTTTAAGACATTTCTACAAAGAGTTCATGATCCATGGCAAAGATAGATGGACAATTTAGAATTTAGACACATTTATAAAATTTGAGAGTTACTCTTTATATCTCAATGACACGTAGGTTAAGAGAGTAAATCCTTAATTGATATCTAAATGAAAAATATATGATCAATTTTTTGCTTTATAAATGGAATAATTCGATTTATGTCATTACAATTTTGTGACTTTGGAGAAATACCATTACAATTCGTAAATTTAGATTTATGACATTATAAAATTATAGCTCTCTGAAAATGTAATGGCATATTTCATAATTTACTAAAATTGTAATGACATATTTCAAAATTCTCTAAATTTATAATGATGTAGTTCAGAATTCTTTCAAATTATAATATCATAAATCTAAATATATAAATTGTAATGATATTTCTCTAAAATCACAAAATTACACGCATGAATCCGACTTTCTCTTATAAAATTGAGTTGTAAGGGATATTCCTTTGAGGAAAATAAACGTGCAGTGGTGGCTTTGGTTGAGCCTACTGTTGATGAAAGCAACACGGGGAGGCCGTCGCCGGCGTTAGCAAGGGAAAGCTTAGCTACGTGGCCGCAGCGAGCCGTCGTCTTGACTACTCGCCGTCGAAACTACGTGGTGGGGAGCGTGGAGGAAGGCGGCGGCGGATCTTGTCGGACGGCGAGGCGGCATCGATGGAGAGGAGGAAGACACACGCTGTCTTGATCCAACGGCTAGGACTCCTCCTCACAGATCTAACGAGGGAGGCTAGCCGGAATTCTGCCAAACGCCCCCCTGCACCTCGGCGGCGGCGGCGGCGGCGCACGCGCGGCCGCCAACTGTAACATCATATCCTGCCGGTCTCTCTCTCCTCCCGACGACGACGAATCAAACGCAAAGTAAAGCAATCGATTAACACTCCATCTTATTAACCAAACGTCCACTCGATTCAGAGAAGTCTGCATCAACGCACCCCCAGAATCAACTAGCTAGTCGTCTTCTTCCTCCTCGTCGTCGACGACGGCGGCGGCGGGCAATGGGAGGCGCACGTGCAGACGAACTGATAAGGGGTGTCGACGTCGAGGAAGCAGTAGCCGTCGTTGTATCCTTCCCCCACGCAGGCGTCGTAGCAGTCGTTCTCGTTCTTGCAGTCGCCAGTGAAGGTCTTGCTGCGGCTCACCACAGCGCACCCGCGGCCATCTTTGCTGCCTCGAGCCCTCGACCACCTGCAAACCAATGAATCAATCAATCAAATGAATCAATCAACCAAATCAAATCAAAATTTTAGATTGGATACTTGACTAGAGTTTTGCTTCTCATCTCAACAGTATAAAATCTTTTCATCAGATGTGAATGAACTCATCACCGGAGGCCAGCAGGAAAAAGATCAAGATTGCTACCGAAATCTTGCACTGCCACTGCATGGCTGAACAGAGGAGAACCAAATTGATTTTGTTGGGCAAGGAAAGAACCATGATCTATGGAAGCTTTTATATAAGCAGTTTGCAACCGCAATCACATTGCATATCCTCATTAAATCTTGTGGATATATATGCAATTCTTCCAGCTGTGTGGGCGATGAATTAAATAGCAAGGAGTAATACACATGAAATGATGCATGCTATCCACCAAATGCAGTTAACTTTGACAGAACAAAATTCTAGTTTTTTACTGCTGTTTTTGCAGGGTGTGATGTTGCAGCATGAAACCATGGATTGGAAATGGATGGAATTGGATGAAATTAAGGATGCTTTTGTAGGTTGGGTTCTTGGCGATGTATGTTCAGTCAAAGAAAATTTCCATTATGTGATCATGGCAGGGAAGTACATGAAGAAATTTACCCTAAAGCTTTATAATTGTTAGTGAAGAGTACATGTTCTGTGATTACCACGACACATGAGTGACCTTAATGTTTTACACAAATTCTGAAATCCTATATGATAAATTTATAGTGGCATCAGTTATCTTGAAATTTATAATATTAATATTTATGCTAATATGGAGGTAACATTGAAAGCCATGGAGAAGCCTAGATAGGTCAGCCTGCCTACGTAAGAACAACTCCATTAGATTCTTAATCCCTAAATTTTATATTTTTGATGCAAAAAATTGTCTCCAAACAAACACCCAATTTAGATCCCAAAATTCAAGGGTCCCCAAACTGCAATATCTTGCTCTCCATTTGTAGGGAACGATTTTGACTCCCAATCATTTTTGGTGCGTGCTAGTTATGGAAACTTTCATGTATGCCTCTTTCTGCTGCTCCTCCCTCGTCCTCTTGAAGACTAGTAACATCATATCTACCGAGCGGAGGAAAATCTAATCCAGACGCTCCACCTCACTGCTCTGCTTTATCATTTGGTACTGCATGAGCAGATAGTAGGAGAGAGACAATCGTACTGCATAGACAAATCACATGAAAGAGACATGTTTATTGTATGTTTAACAGAGGGTTATTTTTAGTGCTGAATTAATAAAAAGGAATCACTAAAAGAAATTATAGAGAGCTAAATTTTACAAATTCTATTGGAGTTGCTCTGACAAGTCTATTTATAAGACAAAAGATGAGCTTTTTAATGGAAAATTGGGATGCATGATGCATTGTAAGAATGGAAAGAATTTATGATTTGGAAACAAGCTATGGAAGGATTACAACCAGAAGAAAAAAAAACATGCAACTTCTTTCCTGCTGTTCCTCTGAACAATTTGCTGATGTGACTGAATTATGCAGATTCTTGTTTTTTGAGATGGCAAAATTACGCAAATCGAGATAGTGACAGACATGAGCATGAGTTTGAGTATCCAATTGTCAAACAAAAGTATCTCATCACATGAATGAACCAGATATACAATGATGCATTGATGCTACATACACAGGGTGTTCTGTCACTTTACACAGTTTTTGTGGGGCGACAGATTGACATCCGGATCAACAAAAATGAATTATTGTTAATTTGTAATAGGTGATTCTGATAACACTTCACGCATAAATAATGCATGTTCAATGTAACATTGAATAGCATAATATTGTACTCGATGAATCAATCACGACGCTGAGAAATCAATCAGGTCGATACATAGTAAATGCCACCGCCTGCTACAAACAAGCCATGAGCACCCAAGTCCATTTTTCTGCTTTGTTTTCACCATTACATCTTATTCCAAATGCAGCTAACAGAAAAGGACCGTCAAAATTGCAGCCTTCTTAGCTAGAGACTATCAGAGATTCAGAGGATTGTCCTGACAGATCAGTGCGTGGCGTTGACAAGAGCCATGTGGGCAATCAGATCCAGGACTCGGTTGCTGTCGCGATGAAATTAAGAGAGCAGATGAATCAGTGGGATAACACGGTAATTGGGAGCGAAAAGATAAAGCCGCCTTCGGTGTGATGAGAAAAACGCTGACCTGTAACCCCACTCGTTGTCGTACCACGAGACGAGCTTCATGAAGGAAGAGCTCAGTCCAATACCAGCCTTGGCATCAAAGATGCTCGACCTGAGATGCAGAAAGTGACAGCTATGTCAGCCACTGCCTTCCAGCACAGGACAATTTACATGGTATATCTAAGCACAGGACAATTTAAATGGTAGATCTAAGCACTTACCTCGCATCGCCAACAAAGTCATTGGAAACCACATCCTCGTCTGTGTAACCTAGAATACCTTTGAGTGCACCCTCTGATGCTGCCCTGAAATGCAGAAGCTTATGAGTAAGTCCAATAATAGATTGAGGATGCTACAAGTGGGAGTATGGGACACACTACAGAATATTTTGTCAGTACAAGCACATGACTTGAGCTGTTAGATTATTGGTGGCAATCAAGTCCACTTTTTTTGTACCAATAATACTTCAAAATGAAGTCAAAAACACTTGTCATTGCATTAGCAAACAGTGGCTAGTTTTTTGGTTACTTTACCAATTCATTTGGGAGCACAATAATTATTTTGTTCAGCTTCAAATTGGCGGACTCCTGTCTCGATTGAAATGGTGCAAAAACTAATCCATTACCCAAACTCAAGCTTTAAAATAGTTGACCAAACAGAAATTGCAGATAACGTGCATGGAAAAGTTAGATAGACAACATACTTGATGGATGCTTTCACATCGTCATAGGACGCACTTTTCTCGATCCGGCAGGTCAAGTCAACAACAGACACATTGGTGTTGGAACTCGGAAGGCCATACCAGTGAGCTTTCCATTAAGCTCAGGAAGGACTTTCCCAACAGCCTAACAAGGAAGTAAAATCAATCAGCCAAAAAGAGAAATACAGAAAAACAAGGTATGACTTTTGTCTCACACTATTACCTTTGCCGCACCAGTAGAGCTAGGAATAATGTTTTGAGCAGCACCACGCCCACCTCTCCAATCTTTCATCGAAGGACCATCAACAGTCTTCTGCGTGGCTGTAATGGGAAAGTATTTATATTATGAGAAATGAGTTATGACACCTATTTGAACTTGACAATTACAGATCAAGAGACAAGAATAGCCAGTCTCCATCTTTGGCAATGACAAAGTTATAGAGAAAAACCTGTTGTGGCATGAACAGTTGTCATGAGACCCTCAACAATGCCAAATTCCTCATGGACAACCTGCATACCAATGTATATTAATGAGCATCATTGGATGGCAGGAAATATGAATCACAAGAGCAAATTATTTGTTATGATTAAAATGAGAAAATGTAACAGGGTAAAAAAATACAGAAGTTACCTTGGCAAGAGGAGCAAGACAGTTGGTGGTACAACTTGCATTAGAAACAACATTCATCTTGGGATCATAGCTCTTCTCATTTACTCCAACCACAAACATGGGAGCATCTGCTGATGGAGCAGATATCACAACTTTCTTTGCACCACCCTACAAATATGGCATAAAAAATTACCATCTCGTCCAATACAAAAGCTCATATCATTTCCCAATTAGATAGCACTGTGCATAAATGGTGCACAAACCTTCAAATGTGCTGATGCTTTCTCAATCGTTGTGAAAACACCTGAAGATTCAACGACATACTCAGCTCCAAAGTTACCCCAAGGAATATCTGCAGGATCTCTGGAAAACAAAAAAAAAATCTTAAGTACAGATGCAAGAACTAAGAGAAATTAATGCAGGGTCAGAGACATAATTGTATGGAGAGCAGAGAAAGATGAGGAAAGTATTGAGATCATGAGATGTACTCCAAATGTACAACATACAGGGAATTGGGAAATAAATATTTTCCCTGTGAACTAAAGAATTTTAGGTAGAAGACATCTGATAGATGGGAACACAGCGATACATCATACAAGGCCACAAGAATAGAATTTTTAAATCAAAATTTACTAGCAAGGTCACAAAAGGATGATATAGTATGTAATCAGTAAACATAATTATTTAGATAACGAACAATTGTGACACCCTATTCAATCATCTAATCCTTATGTGGACTTGATATTACCTTTTGCTTGTGATTATGACCTTCTTGCCATTTATCTCCAGGGTTGAATCATCCACAACCGTAATGGAACCTTTGAACGGACCATGAGTAGAGTCATACTTGAACATGTAGGCCTGGAAAAGGAAGGAAAAGATCATCTACGAACCAAAACACAAGCATAACCAAATAATATTATAGTACAACTAAAAAAAAGCCAAATTCCTGTGCAGTACTGTAGTGTATTAAATGCACTGTGTTCATTGCTGCATAACATCTAAAATACTAAAACATAAATAGGGATGCACTTGCATGAGATTATATGGAAGAACCATGGTTTTGTGCCCAAAAGTACAACTTGTAAACTGAATTGTAACACTACCAACTGAAAACCATATATAACTTTGGGCAAGTGTATATTAAGTATGTTGTCCAATGATTTAAAATGAAATACATTTTGCATCAATATGATGATTTGTCTTAATCCAAGAAAAGCCACTAGTAGGTATTTTGCATGCTTTGCAACACATATAAACCCAAACAACGTTATGTACACCTATTAAGCACAAATTGTATCATAAAAGCTGATGTAATGTCTAAAATGCAGCCACAACTCCATCTCCCAAAATTGAAAGGTATGAGTTGATGTTAACTGAAACAACAGAACTACATAAGTATGAAATATGGTAGGCAATAGTTTTGCGTATTTTTCCTTACCATGTACTTAGCATCGATG
Source organism: Zizania palustris (assembly GCA_019279435.1). Taxonomy (NCBI): domain Eukaryota; kingdom Viridiplantae; phylum Streptophyta; class Magnoliopsida; order Poales; family Poaceae; genus Zizania; species Zizania palustris. The sequence goes on from JAAALK010000865.1 coordinate 59,186, forward strand.
AAAGGATCATTGACAGCCACAACTTCAATATCATCTCTACTGGTGGCAATTCGCAAGACCAACCTTCCAATCCGCCCAAATCCTATGATATCAAAAACATAAGACTAGAATTAAGAACAGGTTGCATATAAATTACTTCACCTACTATTGGCGTACAGTACTATAAGATGTAAATCACTTGTCCCAAGAAGCCAAGGGTGATTCAGTTGCTGTATCATACACTCAGCTGAGCACTAAAAATTTCTTTAAACAAGCCTTAACATAGTACTCGAACTTGCATACTCAGCTGCACTCTATCTTATATATTTACCAAATATATAGAGCATTGAGGACAAACACATTGGGCAGCATAGATCAATATATCACATTTATATTGTAACAGTTACTTTTAATGGACATGTTCCTATAATGTACAGAAGGAACTCACCATTGATGCCGACCTTCGTTTTCCTCACCACTTGAATATTCTACATAAAAAAACAATAATCAAATGCTGCTGCAGGCTGCACAATTCTATCATTACACCTTTGTTTGGGAAACCAAACACTTACGCGGAACAGCAGGGGTGCTTGTGTAGCTATTGCTCTCAGGGGCTCGATGTTCCTACCACTTGAGTTCACAAAAAGTTAGATGCAACAAATCACAATCTGATATTAGAGTGCCAAGTTAGCGACTAGAAGCAGGCACTTACGACGAATAGGAAGCTGCGATGGAGTTGAAGCCACCGCCGAAGTGAGCTGAGGTCGTGCTTCTCATGCGTAACACCTGTGCATAGCAAGCAAATGGCATCAAATGCGACGACGTTGCAGTACCAACAATTCAACACAAAAGCTTAACAAGAAAAAAAGGATGAATTTTTTGATCGGATAATCGGAAGGTTGTTGCAACTTTAGTTTGGGACAAAAGTGAAATGGTTTTAGAACGAACCGATAATGAAAGGATGAGAAAAGCGGTAAAAAAAATGAAAGGCAGCATTTGCCCCCACCGAAATCTCCGAGATTCACGGGAGCCAAACTAGGACGAAATCTGCCGCCGCCGGGCGAACCCCGACGCACCCTTGCGACGACCGCTGGAAAACCCAGTCGGTGAAAAGGGGGGAGGAACACAGGGCGGCAAGGCGATACCTTGGTTGGATCGGCAGCGCCGCCGCCGGCGCGGGATCCGGCGACGGCCGCCGCGGCGCGGATCGGAGCGGAGAGCTGCTGCGCCATGGGGCGACGGGAAGGGAACCGAGCGAGCAACTCGCGCGCGCTAGGGTTTGACCGCGCCGAGTATCAGGACAGGACAGGGCAGGAGAGCGGAGGCGAAGGCGGAGGGCGGCGGGGGAAGGTGGCGGCGGGGCGGGGCGAGGCGAGGCGAGGCGTCCTTTTTATAAAAGAAAAAAGAAGAAGAAAAAAATGGGTAGGTGGGCGACGCGACCGAATCGGATCGCTCCCCCTCCCGACTCCCATAAAAAGCATCAATTTTAAATTCTGGAAAGGAGGAAAACGAACAAAGATTCTCGTTTGCATTCGTAATTGCTTTTTTGTTAATAGCTAGCCAAAGAGAAGCAGAAGAAGAAGAGCTTCTTGCATCGTTGACAAACGAGAGCGATTGGTGCTTGCTGCTGTTTGTTTTTCGCATCCCCTGTACTAAAACAAAACAGCCATATGAGCAAACGGGAATGCCGAATGCGTGTGTACGTTCTTGACTTGTTGGTTGAGACTTGAGATTTGTTTTAAAGCAAGCGGACTATGGGCTGCATCCTCAGTTCCTCACTGTGACGTTGACATTGTTCTTCCTTCCAGGACGAGTTCATCGTTCAGGCATACAACCTTCAGGTTCAGGAACTGGCCCATTTTGGAACAAATTAAAGCCCCGAGTGTCTGAGTAACCAATCAACAGTCTGCCATGGAGTAGCATTGACATCGAATTCTCAAACTTGCCATGGAGTACCAATCAACAGTCGATGTACAATAAATCCAAAATTTCACATATCCTTCAGTTTTTCGGAAAAAACACAGAACCGTTTGAAAAAAATTCCATTTTTCCAAGCCAAATTAAGGCCCAAGTAGTACATCTCAGATGGGCCCACTGCGCTGACTTTTCTCTTCTGCCTTTTCGTCGTTGTGAGCAAGGGCGACCTCGTCTCCTGCCTCTCTCTCTCGCTCGCTCGCTCGCACTGCCGACTGCCACCTGCCGCCGAGGAAGTCCGGGAGCCTCCGCCGGCAGCGTGGTTGTGTTCTTCGCCGCGCTGCTCCCGCTGGTGGTGAGGGAGATCCGGTTGTCTCTGTCGGTAAGTGTAAGTCTGCTGCCTGCCGCCACCTTTCCTTCTCCCCGATTAAAATGGTCTCTTTTGGGGGGATTCCGTGAGCGATCCCCTCTGATTGTCGCGTGCATGAGTGAGTGGTTGGATTAGCTCGGGAGGAGTTTTTTTTCTTACTGATTCGTAACTCGAGAGGCGCCGTTGCGGGGAGAAGCGGGATGGAGGAGCAGGAGGAGGAGGGGAGGAATCTGCTCGATCGGCCTCGCCGCCTCTGTTTCTTGGGCTCTTCGGGTCGATTTCTTGCATGGCTAGGTTCGATTAGTTGCTACCTTCGCTTTTGATTGCTCTCTCGTGCGTAGTTGTAGCTGTTGGTGTGTGATCTCTTTGGCAATTTTGTGTTTACTGGAGTAGTGTTCAGTAGGCCGCCGCCGCCGCTTCCCAGCGGCGGTCCGGCCTGCTGCTGCCCGGGCATCCATGAAAACCTCGGCAATTCTCACCCCACCTCGAATCCTAACCCTAGCTCGGCTGCACGCCGGAGAGTTGTTGCTGCCGGAGCTGACGTTGGAGAAGAATTAGGTTGGTGCTTTCTTTTGATTTCGTCGTGGGTGTGGTCCGCGAGAAGGCTGGCCCGTAGGCACGGTGGACGTCCTTCTCTCCTTCCTGACACTGATCTAGCTTCCCCCCTTTGTGGCTCCTCGGCGACAAGGTTTCAGGCGATATGGCTGCCCTCCTTCTGGGATTCCACTTGTCTTCATTTTGGTTCGAACAGTAGCTGATCGGCCGACCATGGAGTAGGGATTAATCAGTTAATCAGGGATTAACTGAATTAATCGGTCAACTATTAATTGGTTGGCATAAAATACTTGTGTAAATATGTATAAGATCTCGAGAAGTTTGTTTCGAATTTGGACCATTCACATTTTCGCAGTAGTCTTCAAGAGTGAAGACTGCACATTTCACACTCTCACTCAAGTCTCAACTACTCAAGACAATGAGGAGGGCACACAGGGGGCAGGGCACGTGACAAAGGCATCGGCGGCATGAGGCGGCACGCGATAGGGGGAGCGCAGTGGACAAGGCGGGTGATGTGGGCTCCAGTGGCATGAGGGATCATGTGGGGAGGCAGTGGTGGCAAGGGAGGTTTGAAGGGTGCCAGCGGCTAGAGTGCTCAAGGGGAGAAACAGTAAAGGGGCATCTGGAGAAAACCTTAATAAAAAGGCTTTTATATAGGTTGACCACAATTAATTAGTGATCAAAGTGATTAATCGCGTTGACCAGCAGATTAATTGGCTAGCCAATTTTATGTTCGATGATGCACTAAATTAAGAGGTCATGTGATGTTCACAAGTTAATCGGCCGGTTTTTGTATCACCGATGGATTGTAAATTTTGTAATGACATATTTACATGATTGCTCACTTAGTTTTTGTGTTAGTACATCGTACACTCTTCTGTTTTTCTAAAAAGTCATTGTGAACCACATTATTGGTCCCATGCATGTAACGAGTCCGAGTTTTGGAAGGTACCTAAATGCATGTGTCTGTGTTCAAATGTTGTGGTGACAGTGTGACACCACACATGCCAACTTTCCTTGCTTATCTCAAATGTGTGTTCCACTTAGAACTACACGGTTGATATATTCTTCAAGAAATCCTTTTAAGGTAGTTGCACTCCACCTTAAGCTTCCCCTTTTTTCTTTGGAAAAGGTATATCAGGGGAAGCTCATGCGATTAAAACACCTTAAACTTACTTGGAGAGCACACAAAATTTTATTTTAGTAACTGATGATGCCAAAGAGTAAGATGACAGTTTAGAACACTTAGCTAGCTTATTGATTATCTGTCACAAAGTTAATCAAATAATGGGTATTATTAGACAAATTTTGTCCTTTTCACAATCAAAGTAAATAACATTGTATACATAAGCTAAACACTGGTAAAATCTGGTCGTTTGAACATTTTTTAGATAGTTTAAGTTTCTTTGTTGACTATCTATGCCTTTTTCTTTTTGACTTGTTTGATTGTTGTAGTCTTCTATTACACGCCTCTCCAGGTTGACATGGATTTACAAGACTTGGCATTTGGTTTGTTAGACTTAATTCGGATCCCCATCTGGAGTTCTGGTTCATGTAAGTAGATGAGACGTTGCATTAATAATGTAGGAGGAATACATAGACATGGTATGAGATGCCCTGCTGCTCCATTGCAACCGCATTTGGATGACCACACCAAATCCAGGCCGTCCGTTGAGCAATCCAAGTGTCCAACAGGCAACAGCAGATGGAAAATGCCTCGATGACTAGGAGGACTAACCATTCCTTATTTCCCACCTTCCATCTCACTGATCCAAACCATCTGTTAGTGAATGAGCCAAAAACTGTGCAATTGACTTGAAACTAGCTGATGTTTCTTCTATGGACACCAATACGGCAATACCATAGTTTTATGAGACTCATGACTGAAGCCGTGGGGTATAGGCGTATGGCTGCCCTTTTGTGGGTGGCCTTTGGGACCTGTTTGCACTGGAAAACAATAAAACATGAAGAAATGTGATTTGTGCTCTACATGCATGAAAGGCTCCAAACTCTGTATGGTGCATGCTTATCCATGTTGGTTTTTAATAGCATGCAGACATTCATTTGTCCATAACCTGTTTGACCAATAATAGCATGACCTGAATGTTTATGCAACTACCCACTTGCACATTATGGATAATAGGAATACGAAAGGTAATTTGCCTTCCTATCACACATTGTGGGAATGGTTGTAATGGAAGGTTATAATTTCTGTTTAGCTTGCATATTCTATTATTTTGTGCGTAGTTGTTTTTGTTCTGATGATACTTTTACTTGTAATTTCAATTATTCTGGTAGTTTTGCATCTGTAATTTTATTCTGTGTTCAATGGAAGTCTTTCTGTTTGGAATACTTAATGGACCTATCAAGATGAATTATTGAGATCATGAGTTGTGCTTAAACTGCCGCCGCAAGGTACATGGAAGCGTGGCACTCAAGTTGTGCATTAGTTGTGCTATAACATGAAAAATTGCAATCGAGTTACTTTTGTTCCTTCATTTATTTATGTTTGTGGATAGGAAAGGGGTTTTAACCCCTAACCTACCCCTTGTACTATTTTCTTTCCTGCGCGGTCGAGAAGAAATATTTATTTATTTTATTTCCTTCATGCAAGTTTGTATTTCAGATACGATTGTGTAAAAAAGCAGCTAGTTCCATTCCTAGATCAAAACATTCTTATTTATGTGCATTATATTTGACAAACTAACAACTTTATAACCTATTGTGATCAAAGTATAAAAAAAATCAATTGATCAATAGTTGCAACTGTTTCCTACAACTACAGGAAGGTCTTTGGCTTTGGACAAATGAGATCTGACATGGAACCATCCTCACACCCTCAGCCTGTAATGGGTGTTGCCACCGGTGGATCACAAGCATATCCTCCTGCTGCTGCTTCATATCCACCTCAAGCCATGGTACCTGGAGCCCCTGCTGTTGTTCCTCCTGGCTCACAACCATCAGCACCATTCCCCACTAACCCAGCTCAAGTCAGTGCTCAGCACCAGCTAGTCTACCAACAAGCTCAGCAATTTCATCAACAACTGCAGCAACAGCAACAGCAGCAACTCCGTGAGTTCTGGGCTAGCCAAATGGAAGAGATTGAGCAGGCAACTGACTTCAAGAACCACAGCTTGCCCCTTGCAAGGATAAAGAAGATAATGAAGGCTGATGAAGATGTCCGAATGATCTCGGCAGAAGCTCCTGTTGTCTTTGCAAAGGCATGTGAGGTTTTCATATTAGAATTAACATTGAGGTCATGGATGCACACCGAGGAGAACAAGCGCCGGACCTTGCAGAAGAATGACATTGCAGCTGCCATCGCTAGGACTGATATCTACGACTTCTTGGTTGACATAGTTCACAGGGATGACATGAAAGAAGAGGGGGGACTTGGGTTTCCTAGGGTTGGCCTACCACCTCCTATGGGGGCGGCGGCGGCAGCCGACACATACCCATATTACTATCTACCAGCGCAGCAGGGTCCTGGAGCAGGAATGGTTTACGGTGCTCAACAGGGACACCCGGTGACATATGTGTGGCAGCAGCCTCAAGGGCAGCAAGAAGAACCCCCTGAAGAACAGCACAAGTCTCTGCCAGAAAGTAGCTAAGAAATGATACAGTGAAGTTGTGACATTGATACATTGTCCTGTACTTAGGGCCTCTAAACTCATGCTTTTGTTAAATTATTCCCATGACTGTTGGCTGAAACGGGTAATCTGATTAGGTCTTAGCATCCCTAATGGTAGCTTCTGTGTTGCCATGGCAGCAGTAGAAAAAGGATTGTGATTTGGTAGGTGATTTGCAACGAGTGTAGTAACTGCACCTTATCTTTGAGCTTCTAATTGATCCAATACTCCAAAGTGCTGGCCTGTGGAGGCCCTTGTATGAATTGAGTGGAGCTTCCTCATGTTGTGCATCTGTTTGTTGCCTCATTTGCCAGTCATGATGCCTCCTGCTCTACAAGAATCTTGCCATCCCGATTTGGCAGTCACCAAAGTAGAGGCTGATGTGCAAAGCATCAGGATTGCTGCTGAAGCATGGAAAACAGATGGTTGCTTTCTTTGTGAAAGATATAACTGCCTGTCTCCAAACTTTCGAGGAAAATTGGGGACAAGAACTGTATGAACTTTTCATGCTCTATCTTGTTTCACTGAACTCTGAAATTCTGGGGTGCAATGTTTATAAAACTTTATCTTGTTTAGGGCAAATTTTCAGATTCTAGTTCATCAGCACAAAGTAAGTTTTCTCCACTTCATTTACTATCTGCACTTCTGCAATCCAAGAGCCATCTTTCATACCAGAAAAATGTTATATTCTGCATCATACTAGATAACTCCTTTTCCTTTGGTGGTATTGAATATTACTAAGTGCACAGGTTACAAAGCACAAGCTCTACCTGCATATTTATGTCATCCTTGTTTTATATTTTGAAATCTTTGAGCAAGGAAAGATGAGTCAATCATGTTCTGTCTACATTTCGTCAATGGTAGATATATAGATGCAATTGTAATCATGCCCTGCTGCAATTGTCAGGCTGTAGCTATCAGTCGGACATCAGTCTAATGGTTTTCTGAATTCACTACATTGTCTTTGTGATAATCAACAGGCAAGCTGCAACTTAACCTCAAAATTAAACTTGCAGCTGAATCTGTGCCTAGAGACAAGCTGATGGTTCTGAGCTGAGATTGGTGGTGATCTACTAGTTGGACTCAATTTATGATAACTATCAAGTTTTGTTGCAGAAGCAATTTGTTTACTTCCTCATCACATAAATCAAATCAGACCTGCAAGGAAGATACAAAAGGCTGATCTTTCTTGAACACTCTGGCAGTTGGCACATCAATAATTGTCATTGCTGTAAAGTGGTGGTGGTTGTTGCAACTCTTGCAACTCAGCTGAAACTGATTAACATCTATGGCATAAAGATTACTTGCTAAACCTCATCACCATAACCTTTTTTCCAGTTCTGTTGCCATTTGATTACACACAAGTACGTGGCAAACAATGCTGGCATATCTTTTTACTGAACTTGTAGCTTTGGTGGACAGGTGAAAGAATCTGCGACGGAAGCACAGCTTCATCCACAAAGGAAATAAAGCCATCACTTGATGCAAAGAGGCCGTTTCTTTTCGCTGTCGCTGCATTATAAATGGAAGCAATCGCCTTCTACATATACAACTACACTTGCAGTCCCGCAGCAGATGAGATGAAATATATATGTATATAAATAAAACATTGTTTGGATGTACAACGATCGAGTAGGCTGCATGCATGCATGATTATATGTGGGTAAGAATGCTCGATCATTTACTTTTGGTTAATGTAAGATTTCTAAAAACTAACTAGCATGCTTACACAGTTCTGAGCCTAAGTTTTTCTGTGCTGGTCTCTCTCTGCATATTTGTTATATATGTGTGCATATATATGTTCATATATTTTCTATATATCCTGGCCAAAAAAGGGGTGTTATTATGTGCTATATTACATGAATAATTGTCACTTAGTTCAGCATTAATTGTACTGATTCACCAAATATTCAGTTCTCAAAATATATAAACAGCCAGCCAATGAACTTTTCAGCTGGTACATATTACAGAATATCTGAAGTTGAACTGAAATTCACACTGGATAATTAGAATGGACGCAAAACTCATCTTTGTGAAGAAAAATGAATGGAATTAAAATCGCTGTAAAAGAGGAACGACGCGGAATCTCGCGGAGCTTGAAATAGGGAACCCTAGCTTGCCAAGCCATGCATTATCATGGAGAGATCAAATTCTCTGTGCCAAATTTATTTCCTCCTTCCCAAATGGGGGGTGCAACGACCCACCCCCTCCGTCCCGGTGGCATGCATGCAGTCCCCATCAGGGCAAGTACTCCCTCTCTATCTCTATCTCTAGCTAGCTAGCCACGAGCTAGGGTTTTCTTGGCTCTGTTGCCATAAGCAGCAAGGGTCCCTGTCCATGGAGAGAGAGAGCTCCTCATGGCCATGGCCGGCATCAAGAACCTGATGCCGAGATCGGCAAGGAGGAGGAAATCGCGCGGGGTCACACTGTCAGTGCAGGAGAGTGGTTCCAAGCTAGTCCAAATGCGCGCACACACGCTGAGCTCGACGTTGCTTTCCATGGTGCCTTGTGAGGGGCATGCAGACGGTTGCTAGCCTCCTCGCCTCTCCTCGCACTCGTCAGCTCTCCTCGCATGTAGTACGTCGTGTTCAGAGTTCAGGATTTCCCATGCTTGCTATCTGCTAGCTGCGCTGTGCTTGCAAGAATTGAATTGAAGCTAATTAATTAATCTTGATGCATTGCCACTGCTATACCCACTTGCTAGGTTGGCCTGCTGCTACAATATAATCTTCTCTCTGAAGTACGTCTGAACTCTAGCTGTGTAACTGTGTTTGAAGTTTGAACAAGCTTGAAAATTATTATTTTTGAACAGCCTGATATATATGCAGCGTGTTTGCGTCGTCACAGCAAATAAAGCTCGTGCATATGTGCAGAGATCGATCTACCAGAGTGTATATATAGTGCATATATATAGTGCATCATTGTATGCAGCTACTGGCAGCTGATCTCATATATGCTGTCATGCTCATGTGTACATTGGTTTCATGCATGCTTTGACTAGCTCCCTAGAGATGACTTGCATTAGCTGCAGTTAAAATGAAGCTTGCTACTGCTGAACATTTACTAATTGTGCAGCAGGGAGTCCAGAGCAGTGTGGACAGAGAGAGACCTAATTCAGCTAGCAGTGTGCTATCCTATACACCTTATTACTCTCCTTCTATATATGTCTCTCCTTCTGCACCTCCTGCCTTAGCCTTTGAAGCAAGCGAGCACTCTCCTCACTTCACAAGGTATGTACATAGCACATTACTACTCGTGTCCTCTCTATCTACCTAACATGCATCCTCCTCCTCTTCCTGATTATTCAAGGGGAAAATGGAGCCCTTTTCCAGCTAGCTAGCTAGCTAGTTCTTCATCCTTTCACAAATTAAATTGAAGAGAGCTATATACTGCATGTATCTCGATCTATAGCTAGTAGTTCATTCTCTCTGCATGAAGAATTTGAGCAAATTAAATTTCGCTATGTTTGAGCTCATGCATTATGATGATTAATTTGAGCAGAATTCATCCATGGATCTTTTTACTACGTACGTACTGGCCATTTCTGTTTATTTTCTCCTGCAGGAGATCGAAGGAAGAAAAAAGACAGAAATTTTAGCTGATTCCTCTAGCTTGGAGATCTCGAACGTTGTTGGTTTGGTAGTATAGCCAGTAGATCGATCGAGATCAGCTAGCTAGCCTGCAGCCATGGGCCGTGGAAAGATCGAGATCAAGAGGATCGAGAACGCGACGAACAGGCAGGTCACCTTCTCCAAGAGGAGGGGAGGGCTTCTCAAGAAGGCCAACGAGCTCGCCGTGCTGTGCGACGCGCGCGTCGGCGTCGTCATCTTCTCCAGCACCGGCAAGATGTTCGAGTACTGCAGCCCTGCTTGCAGGTCGATTTCACAATCTGCGTGTGTGCGTGCGTGCTGCAGTGTCCTCAGCTCGTTCGTTTTACTTTTATTTTATGATCCGATGTTTCACTCTCGTCTAGTTCATTCGTTTTACTCTAGCTACTGCTGCATGCATACATCATCACAGTACTAGAGGTTTAATTTGATCGGTCAATTTCTTGGTAATTTATCCCCCAAAAAATTGAGCCTTTGTTGAGTTCTTTAATTTCTACCTTTATTATTTTAGTTTTTTTCAGGGAATCACTGATCCAGTTTAATTTCCCCCTTTGGTTTTCATTCTTGGCTCAAGAGTTGATGATCATTTGATCTGAGCTAGCATATAATGTATGGATTTGATTTGTTCTTCATCTGAAGCATAATATATATATACTAAACACATAAAATTTCTTATCTCCATTCTAACAACTGGAGCTTATCTATGTGCAGTTTTCCCCTTGATTTAATTATATATTTTCTGAGGATCCAAGAACCTATTATAAAATGAAATGCATGATATATTATATATATCAGGATATATATGATGTAACTCTCAACTAATCGATCAGTTTAATTTTTTTTATCAATGTTTGATCGATGATAACAGCTTGAGGGAGCTGATTGAGCACTACCAGACCGTCACCAACACTCACTTTGAGGAGATCAACCATGATCAGGTATCAGTTTTGATTTTGCAACTCAAACCTGCAGATGAGCAAATCGATCAGTCTGTGTACGTATCTGTCACGGTCAGTACTTGAGCTGGATTTGTGCAATGTATATATATACGCAGCAAATATTCGTGGAGATGGCACGGATGCGGAACGAGATGGAGAAGCTGGACGGCGGCATCAGGAGGTTCACCGGCGACGACCTCTCCGCGCTCACCCTCGCCGACATCAACGACCTCGAGCAGCAGCTCGAGTTCTCCGTCAGCAAAGTCCGCGCCAGAAAGGTACTGATTAATTGGGAAATGGACTGGATGAATCTTCAGAAATCAGAATCAATTTCTGATTATTTCTTGTGTTTTGCATTAATTCTTGCAGCATCAGCTCCTGAACCAGCAGCTGGACAATCTGCGTCGCAAGGTGATAGTGATAATTAATCTGATCATGATTTGACCGGCCATTCATGTGGCGGTTAATTTAATTTGCATGAACTGAGAAAAAAATATTGTTTTTCATATGCAATTGTTGAACAGGAGCACATCCTGGAAGACCAGAACAGCTTCCTTTGCCGCATGGTAATCATATATATATCAAGAACAAAATGTTCTTGAAGCATATGTGCATCATACCTGCTGATTTCTGCAAATGCAGATCAATGAGAACCATCAGGCGGCGGTGGGAGGCGACGTGAAGATGGTGGAGATGGCGCCGGTGCTGTCGATGCTGACGGCGCCGCCTGGAGCGTACTACGGCGAGGAGTCGTCGAGCACGGCGCTGCAGCTTACGCCGCCGCTGCACGCGGACGCGGACGCCGCCGCCGCCGCCGCCGCTGCAGCAGCGGCCGGCTACCGGCTGCAGCCGACGCAGCCCAACCTGCAGGATCCGGGCTGCAGCAGCAGCAGCTTCCACGCCGCCGGCGCCGGCCACGGCCTGCATCTGTGGTAAGAAGTAAGAACGAAGCACGCTTATCCCAATCCACAACTAATCTCGATTACTACTGAAGTACTGATAGATTTATCCATGAAATCAACAAGATTTGCACTGAATTTCTTAGCTGATCACGTGAAGTACGTTTCACTCTTCATTTGCAGAGATTTGCCTTGCATGATGCATTGCTGTTCATGCAGCTGGGAGGATCTATGATCTATCAGTAACTTGGAAACCATGCACGATGCATCTATCAGTTGTTCATGAATCATTATCAGTTCATCTAGATAATCAAGCTCCATCTTTTTCTCTCTCTATATATATATCCTATCTGATTAGTCATCAGAATAATTAAGCTAGTACTTCAATTTGTTGATGTGCCGGTGTGTGTACTGGATTCCATATATGCATGCATTGCATGTATGGTAAGTGGAGATATCACTGAGGTTTGTTTGTGGATGTAATAATGAGATTAATTTCTACTCAATTTGTGGTTAGCATTAAGGTTTAATTTTCTCTCTGCATCGATCGGGTTATAATCGATGGAGCAGCGGCGACCGCTGGCGTCGTCGTCGTCGGCGGCGCCGGCGGCGCCGGCGGCGGAGCGTTCGCACTCTCCCGCCGCTCCGCCGTGGAGAGGAGCGCCAGTCCCTCGACCGTCCGATCGAACATGTACGGCTTGGATCGAGAAACGCGTGAGCCTACGAGTCCTCGCACTCCTATGTGGGATCGATTTTGACCGTCCGATCGATCATGTACGGCGTGGATCGACGTTGCGGGGCCTAGTGAGTACGTTTTACGTATAAGCCCTCGCGCTCCTATGTATTATCGTTTTAGGGCCGTAAGTAGTTGGGCCGAAATATGTGGGCCTCGAGAAGTCGTTTGCATTTGGGCCCAACACGAGCTCTCGTTCTACTCCGACGACTGCGGCGGCGGCGGCGGGAGAGGCGACCGGCGGCAACGATGGGCGGCGAGGGCAAGTCGAGGAGGCGCCGCTCGTCGCCCTCCTCAGGTCCCGGTTCTCTGGAGGCCCGAGGCATCGACGTGTCTGTTTCGTTGTTGTGTGCTGATTTTCTTTTATTGGTCCGTCGGGTGGTTCAGGGGGGGAGGAGGAGGAGAGGGAGCGGAAGAAGAAGCGGGACAAGAAGGAGATCAGGAGGAGCAGAAGGGATGACAGGGGGGACGAGGAGGAGGAGGAGAGGCGCAGCAGGAAGAGGAAGAACCACGAGGACAGGGGCAAAGACAAGGGTAGGGTTCCTCTTTTGATTTTTAGGACCTAGCAGTTACATTTCTTGATTTCTTGTTCGAGAAAACAGTTTGCTAATTCTTACCTGAAATCATGTTCGACAAATTATGCCGATGCGCATGCACTGGATTGTAGATTTGATCAGGCTTGCTATATTAGCTTTGATGTGTGTCAATATGTGTGTGTTTTGACAGAGAGGGATTCAAAGGATAAGCCTTCCAAGGAGAAGGAGAGGAGCAAGCGAAAACACAAGGACGATGTGAGTTCTCCGAACGATACTCTCAATTTGCAATTTTGCATATGATCGAATAAGCTATTTAGGTCTCCTGTTGTCATAGACGATTCATTCTACAAGCTTGAGCCTTAGAAAAAGTTTGCTAATGGAATAATGTTGGCTCTTTAGAAGTAGAACCAAACTTAGAGCATGTCCCATATTCTGGTAGATCTTTAGAACACTATTAAAGTCTCGCAAATTTCTACAGCCCTCTTAGCCAAAGTTAGAAGTCCCTTGTGTTGCCCTGCACATTAATGTCTTAGGGAAGCTTGCTGGAATGTATTTCATATCTGAATGCTGAGTATAAGGTAAGATTTTTTTAGGTTGTTGCCATTGAACTGAAGTAGTGATGTCAGTTAGGCATTTACTTTTGTAGGTTATTGCCTTGTGTGTATGTTCGTTTTTTTTGTTAGTTGTGACAGGCAAGGTTGCTGCTTTTTCCCTGCATTCTTTATGTTGTATCTGAATAGTCATGACTCATGAGATGAGAACCATATTTTTGTTTCTGGATAGCTAGTTGTATCATGTCTGCAATTTATCGTTTAAAGAATAACAAAAATTGAGGGAAAGTAGTAAGTTGTTAAAAACATACATACTGGACCCAAAGTGTTTGAACGCCCCTCTTGTCCTTGCCATGACCAAGGCATTCTTTCTCTTTATCCCTGACTCCAGGCTTCTTTTTTTTGTCTCAGCTGAAACAGGATTTCAAAGAAATTTCCAAAGATGACTACTTCTCAAAGAACAATGAGTTTGCAACCTGGTTGAAGGAAGAAAAGGCAAATATTTCTCCGATCTTTCTTCGGACTCTGCTCGTGATCTATTCAAGAAGTTTGTTAAGCACTGGAACAAAGGAAAGCTGCCATCACAATATTATGAGGGAATTAGTAGCGGTCCACGGTCAGCACACAGGTGGAACATCAAAGCATGAGACAGTGCTTCAGCATAACCAGCAGCCTGAGGCCTCCTGTATTCTGTTGCTGAAACTGATGTACCAAGGCTACCTACCAGTAGCACTTAATTTTCACCGTATCTAAGTGCATATAGTTTGGTCTAAAAACGGGTTGTAGATCTTATTCTGTATCGCTGTTTGTGGCACTTGTGCTAGTTTTGCTGCTGACCTTGTCTCCATCATCCAAGTGAGAAGTGCCATCATATGTCAATGTTGTTTTCTTGCCAGGTTCCTATGGTGATTTTAAATATTTGCTTCCATCTTCTATGACATGACATGAGAGTTTCATAATTGTAGGCCATCTAGCACAAGGACCCCAAAATCTGGATTGTTTTCTAATGTTGAAATATTGATGATGCACACTGAGTTTTGGTAGAGTTAACATTATTCTTGCTGAATTAGTGTCCCTTTACTTGCATCTTCATTTGTAATCATGGTTTATCATTTTTTTCTTCATTTTCTGAAACAAAAGGTTTCATCGTTTCAGTAACAACAGAAACGAAAAGCATCAATCCGTCCTAACAAAGAAGCAGGCAGAGGTATAATTAAAGATGAAACCACGCAATGATAAAAGAAGCAACGGAACTCATGTCATTTACAGGTCCGGATTTTGCATGCCCTTGCAGAAGAGACGATGCCAACACTAATTTATTTCATGGGTTGATCCCTGCTGATCTGAGCAGCAGGTGGTAGAGGTAAAGTGCTTGATAGCACATCACAGGCATTGACAAGTGTTAAGACTTAAGACTCAATCTAGCTGATCAGGAGCCACTGGTATTTGTTCAATGCTTGCTCTCTTCTTCCTCGCAGAATTTCGAGTACTTCTCGTCGTCCATCAGCGAATTGAGCTCACCTGAATCACTAATCTTGACCTTGATAATCCAACCATTCTCATATGGACTTGCATTGACCTGCGCAGGAAAATGAGTGCAGTTTATAGAAGCGTTTAGTATACTCACAATGGTCCGAGTACACGTTAAATCTTACCAATCCAGGTTTGCCGTCTAGTTCATTGTTCACTGCAACAACCTCTCCAGATATTGGTGAGTTGATATCACTGGTTGCCTTCACACTTTCAACAGCACCAAAGTTCTTTCCCTGGGATACACTGCTGCCAACTTCTGGCAGCTCCACATACACAACATCACCCAAATGGTCCTGGAAGCAAAAACATCACATGATCCTCTTTAAGCAATAGAATGCACACATTATGTGTATGCACATAATGAAGCGCGAATCATCTAACATACATAAGGCCCAAAACCAAAATCTGTTAAGTGATAGAATGTATGAACAGATAACCTGGGCGTGGTCTGTAATCCCAACAGTTGCGGAATCACCCTCAACCTTAACCCATTCATGGGTGTCAGCATACTTCAAATCCTTCAGTACTGAAAAAGGGAACACGACAAAGGTGCATAACTTCAGTCTTCAGGTGTGTAACTGTGTTAAATGCGGTAGTGGCAGTGAAGCAGGCAGTTCAATATTGTGCATTTGAAAAGATCTAGAACCACTGGAATTAGAGGTGTCTTGAAGTTAGCTTATAAACAGAAGATGGTGTGTTTTTGCCAATCTATCATGACTCATGAGTGACTGCTTCAGATCTGCATAGATGTGGTTATGGAGTACCATTTCAACAATACAGGTTTTCAATTCATAAAGAAACAATCATGGTGTTGTAACGTCTAAATATTGGAGATATTGTCCACTATTCGTCGGTAGGTAGACTTTCTCCTCCTAATAGCTAATCCAAGCATCTTCCTGAAATGTTTCATATGAAAGAGCCAAACGTCCTAATGAATCGAATACACACAACAACAAAAATTTTGTTGCTTTTCTCATTAACATAGACATAATGATAATCTGAAGTTCAGAAATAAGTGTACAAACATAGAAGCGCAACATGCACATATCCAAATGCAGAAACATGAACTTCTTATGCACGCGCTGTTGCCATCATATCAGCCAAACGCAGGGACGAGCACAAGATTCCTTTCCCCAGAAAAGATGAAACCTTTCGCCGAAAAGGGATCAAATCAAGCGAGACAACAAGCGGTGGCATCAAATCGCCTGGTGCGTGCAGCCATGGAGAGGGATTCACTGCCCAAATCACCATTAAAACCCCAAAAGGAAAGATGAACATCAATCCTGCCCAAAATCCAATCTTTGAGAGGAACAGGGGACGAGATCATGACATTCCAGCACCAAGCATTCGCGATCCCAGGATACAGAGCAGACAACGCGAGATACAACCGAAAGAGACGAGCGACAAGGTGGCCATAAAGAGAGGGTGTGTGTGAGAGAGATACCAGTGGAGAAGGCCCTCGGGAAGGTGGAGATCTTGAGGTAGGAGGCGACGCGGGAAGCCCACAGCAACCTGGAGGCGGCCATCGCCATTATCAGACGACGGAGTCACGGAGGAATGGATGGCAGATTGCTCGACGCCGCAGCCGCTTCCTCCCTCTCTCTTGGGTTTGGTGGCTCCTGGTTTCTTTTTGCAAAAATATAATAAGCAAGATGGAGGAAAGGTTGGTACTTGGTACTGCAGTGCCGGTTGCAAATTGCAAAAATTATGCCTGGTGGACTCTGGGTCCATTGGGGTTTGGGGGCTTCTCTTCCTTCCCTTTATTATGCATTTCCAATTTTGCACTTTGTATTTTTCTTGATTTTCAGAAACTATTCTGCAATCCATGAAAGTTGTTTTTTAAACAATGGAAGATTTCATTAACCTGAAAAGTATTTTTACTCAGTTGGAATGTGCAGTTGCCTTTTGCGATCCTGAAAAGTTTGTTCTTTTGTGAATATATTGCATTGTATTTGCAAATATTCTTTTGTGAATTATATTTGCAAATATTCTTAGATAGCACAATTTTTCAGACTTTCAGTGAGTGTCCAGCCACTATGGACTATTACACTAAAGATACTTGACTACTTGAGCATCGTATTCTGTCTCCAATGGGGCCATTTGTTGATTTGTAGCTGCAACATCGGGACGGGTGATTAATCGATTAATAATATCAACATGGTGAAGGTATGTGCAAATGCTCTCTGACTGTGATCTGAATGTTTTTGATGAGGGGGGTTGGTGGCTGATGCAGACTGCCCTGCAGCACAACAGCGGCATCAGTTGGTTGTTGTGGAGAGTGAGTGTGTGTGTGTGTGTGTCAGAGTTGTAGTAGCATATGGACGAGTGATTGATTCGGTAGAACAAACTAAAGGTGACCTGAAATTAAGTTGGAACAGCTAGGTATATTACTTTGTCACAAATAGTTGTTTATCTTTTTCTCCTTGATTTTGGGGGGAATGTCACATGTGCAATGTGCTAAGTAGTTTATGCCTGTCTGCTGACATTAAGGGTGCAAGTTCAGGAGGGTAAAATTGGATGTGTTAAGGACTTGTTCCAATTGTCCTGAAAAAGTTTAGGCCATATATTTATTGGTCATAGTTTAGTGATATGGAAGGTTGTAGGCTCTGTGAAGTTGAAATAACAGGAGTGAGATTGAGGATATGGCAATCTAAAATTTTGTTCAGTGAAGATTTTGTTTATGAAAATTTGACTCATGAAGCTGATTATATGCTGCAACTGTCCTGCACGAAGGAGAACAGATTTAGTTGTAAGCCACTTGGATACAATGCGTATCACATTCCCCAGCTCGTGGTCACTGAGAACTTGGAGACCAATTATGTGCTTAAAAACATTCTGACAGAGAGCTTTTGCTGCCTCCAGGTCCAGATCGTTTATTACGTTGTTGAGTAAGCTACTGTTTTTTCTTGAAATTATAATAATACAACTTATTAATTAAAAGTGTAAATTAGTTAGGAAATAGTCAGTATTTGATCAGCTTGTTATAATCTACAGCCTTACAGTAATATAACTTCAACAAGCTAGTAGAACTCTGTTTATTAACTTATTATTGACTAATGTACACACTACACTTAACCTAATCAAACAAGCCTTAGGATTCATCAGTTGCAAGGAATACTTTAGGATTCATACTTACTAAAGTACAGTATACCAGACCAAGACGATTCATGAATCATAGCAAGGAAAAGCTTTGAATCAAATCAGTGTACCACATGAGGAAAGGGAAAGCTACTGTAGGCAGATGCAATCGACAATTAAACAACACATTAAATCTACTGTCGAAATGTTGACACAAAAGAGAACAGAAATCACATCGAGATAACCCAACAATCCATGATTTCCAGACATTGCATTAAAATGGTAGGGGGTAGCACACGGTCACACGGAACATTCAGCAATCACAGATCTTAGTCTGATAAGCATCCAGATTGGCATAGGCCGAAATATATAGTGTGTAAACGACAGGTACCAACAATCACCAGAAGCGCCAGTGGTTCCTCTCAGCAGCTTCCTTCTCGAACCTCTTGATCACACGCTTGTCAATACCTCCAAGCTTGTAGATCAGGTGGCCAGTGGTGGTCGACTTGCCAGAGTCGACGTGGCCAATGACCACAATGTTGATGCGCGTCTTCTCCTTGCCCATGGCTGCAAGTAGTGATTAACTGCAAAACCGTCAGAATACGAAGTAACATACAAATCTCGTTCGTAAGACAATAATCCAGATTCCATCAGGAATCATAGCATCTCATGCAAGCAACTAGATGAAATTAAACAGATGCATAGATCACTAGACATCTAGTTACACTTACGAATTAATCTGCTACTTCCTAGAGAATCACGTCTACAAACAAAGGGATTGAATGACGAATCAACTCACCAGTAGACAGAACTAGGGATTCCTCCGATTTTCTAGAACCGAGAGACGAAATCAACTAACCGCCTACAGATCGTTCGAACCCTAAACCCTAAGCAGATAGAAGAACAGCACAGCTCGCGACTACAATCACATAAACGCGACTCGGCTAGGGAATGAACAAAAACAGCGGATCGGCACGGGAGCACCGAGCAAACCTACGAGAAAACCAAACAAACAAGCCAGTTCTACCAACAGATACACAGACACGCGAACAGATGTGAGCCTTCTTGGGGAAATAGTTCCGGAAGAGACTGACCTCGAACTCCAAGGGGAGGGGAAGAGGCGGCGTCGGCGGGGGAGCGGAGCGAAGGGGAAGAGGCGGCGGCGGGGGAGAGGAGTAAGGGGAAGTGGGTTGGGCCAGCGGAATGGCCATTGTATAGGCCGAGTTATCGCTTTTTTTCAAAAGAAAAAAAAAGCTAAAATAGGGAGATGCAATAGACAAATAAAGAAAAACATTAAAACTAATATCAAAATTTTAACAGGAAAGAGGGCAGAAATGACATGGAAATATTTCATGACATACAAACATTGCTTTAAAATGGTAGGGTGTGCGACTCGGAACATCCAGCAATCACAAATTTAGTCTGATAAGGTATTTAAACGACAGGCACCAACACAGGGCGCATCACCAGCAGAGTTACAGTCCGAAAAACTGTGACCCTGCAGGATCAATGACCTAGAGCAAAACTTATCACAAAACTAGATCTACTAGATATATATCCCAAACGCAGGTAAGGGTCCTCCAACCATCAAGCATCTCATTTCTTCTTGGCAGCAGCCTTGGTGACCTTGGCGCCGGTCGGGTCCTTCTTCTCCACGCTCTTGATGACACCAACAGCAACCGTCTGCCTCATGTCACGGACAGCAAAACGACCGAGAGGAGGGTACGCAGAGAAGGTCTCCACAACCATGGGCTTTGTCGGAATCATCTTAACCATGCCAGCATCACCGTTCTTCAAGAACTTGGGCTCCTTCTCAAGCTCCTTGCCAGATCGTCTGTCAATCTTGGTCACAAGCTCAGCAAACTTGACAGCAATGTGGGAGGTGTGGCAATCAAGCACAGGGGCATAGCCATTGCCAATCTGACCAGGGTGGTTCATGATGATGACCTGGGAGGTGAAGTTGGCAGCCTCCTTAGCAGGGTCATCCTTGGAGTTGGAAGCCACGAACCCACGCTTCAGATCCTTCACAGCAACGTTCTTGACATTGAACCCAACATTATCACCGGGGAGAGCCTCCTGGAGAGCCTCGTGGTGCATCTCAACAGACTTGACCTCAGTGGTCAGACCAGTGGGACCAAAGGTTACAACCATACCAGGCTTGAGCACACCAGTCTCCACACGGCCAACTGGCACAGTACCAATACCACCAATCTTGTACACGTCCTGAAGGGGAAGACGCAGGGGCTTGTCGGACGGCCTCTTGGGCTCATTGATCTGGTCAAGAGCATCAAGCAGGGTTGGGCCCTTGTACCAGTCAAGGTTGGTAGACCTCTCAATCATGTTGTCACCCTCAAAACCAGAGATGGGCACAAAGGGAATCTTGTCAGGGTTGTAGCCAACCTTCTTGAGGTAAGAAGAGACTTCCTTAACAATTTCATCATAACGTGCCTTTGAGTACTTGGGTGTGGTGGCATCCATCTACAACAGACAAGTAGAAAACATTACTATAATTTGAATGAAGCAGAAAAAAATTACATTGATTGAAAGACTTGAAAGTAAAGGGTGACAGTGAAAGACTAGAAAGTAAAGGGTGGCAGTGAAA
Source organism: Zizania palustris (assembly GCA_019279435.1). Taxonomy (NCBI): domain Eukaryota; kingdom Viridiplantae; phylum Streptophyta; class Magnoliopsida; order Poales; family Poaceae; genus Zizania; species Zizania palustris. Next base: position 80,111 of record JAAALK010000865.1, read on the forward strand.
GACTGAAAGTAAAAGTTATATCTTTCTTTATACAGTGTCATTTTTATAACAAAATACTAATAGAATTATTTCCTTGGGATTTTTAGATATATGTCATTATAATTTCCGTGCTTTGGAACTTTTGTTTCAAGAACACATAAAAAGAGTACTTAATTTTCAAAATATGCTCATACCACACAACAGAAAGTTCCATAGAAAGCATATGAAAATACACATGGTGCAATGGGATACTAGGAAATGACATGTACAGTCGTAAATAAAAGACAGTACAGATATCATTAACTGTAATATTCAGAACACTAACAGTAGAATGTGAGCATCAAACAACAGAACTGAATCTACGATAACCTTGAATTAAAATTTATACAAAGTCATAAATAAAAGACAGTACAGGCATCATTCAGAAGTTACCTTGTTGCAGCAGCAGATCATCTGCTTCACTCCAAGAGTGAAAGCAAGAAGAGCATGCTCACGAGTCTGGCCATCCTTGGAGATACCAGCCTCAAAACCACCAGTGGTGGAGTCAATGATGAGCACGGCACAGTCAGCCTGGGAGGTACCAGTAATCATGTTTTTGATAAAGTCACGGTGTCCAGGGGCATCAATGACCGTGCAGTAGTACTTGGTGGTCTCAAACTTCCATAAGGCAATGTCGATGGTGATACCTCTCTCACGCTCAGCCTTGAGCTTGTCAAGAACCCACGCATACTTGAATGACCTCTTGTTCATCTCAGCAGCTTCCTTCTCAAACCTCTCGATCACACGCTTGTCAATACCTCCAAGCTTGTAGATCAGGTGGCCAGTGGTGGTCGACTTGCCAGAGTCGACGTGGCCAATGACCACAATGTTGATGTGCGTCTTCTCCTTACCCATGGCTGAAAGTAGTGATTAACTGCATAGCAAAAGAACAAAAACAGTTGGAACACAACAGATGCAGCAGATAACTTGAGCGAACGATACAACCCAACAACAAAGCAGTAATATACAAATCAAGTTCCTGAGACAATAATTCAGATTCCATCACGAATCATAGCACCTTATGCAACCAGATGAAATTAAACATATGCATATATCACTAGACATCTGGTTACACTTAAGAAGTCGAAGCAGAACCGTCAAAATGAAACTGAACAAATTAATCTGCTACTTCCTATAGAATCACGTCCTACAAACAAACGGATTGAATTACGAATCAACTCACCAGTAGACAGAACTACGGATTCCTCCGGCTTACTAAAACCGAGACACGAAATCAACCAGGCAACTAAGCAGATAGAGGAAGAGCTCAACAGCGCGACTACTATGACATAAACGCGACTCGGCTAAGGAATGAACCAAAACACAGCGGATCGGCAGAGGAGCGCCGAGCAAACCTACGAGAAAACCAAACAAACACGGCGAAAACCTCATCCCAACCCCGTTCTACCAACAGATACACAGACACGCGAACAGATCTGAGCCTTCCCGCGAAGAAGCAACCGCCAAATCGAAGCAAGGTAATTGGATCCGGAAGAGACTCACCTCGAAGGAGAGGGGAGGAGGAGGAGGAGGAGGCGGCGGCGGAGCGGAGAAAGGGGAAAGGGCCTTGGCCCGTCGAGCGAATGGCCCCTTATATAGGCGGCGGCGAGGGCTAGGGTTTGTCGCGAGCCGCCTCCGATTGGCATCAGTTCAGGGATACATCAGCCGTCGGATCTGATCGTGCGGCTCACATTTCGCGCTGGTCGCCTTTTTTAGGGTGCACGTTGCCGTTCTTGGTAGAGTTTTCGCTTTTTTCAAAAAAAAATCATATCGGATAATCTAATTAAATATCATTTTCTCTATTACAAGAGTTTATTTTTACAAGTAAAATTGTTTGACCGATTTTATAAAAAAAAATCATATCAAGTAAGCTGATTGCAACTGTCTTATACGAAGGAGAATAGATTTAGGTGTAAGCCACTTGGATACAATGCGTATCACATTTCCCAGCTTGTGGTCATTGAGAACTTGAGATGGTGTATCTGGTATCTGCAAATATCAATCACATCTGTTAGTGTTTGGTTTGGTTTACGAGGAGGAATGAGACGGGATGGTTTGGAACCATATCATTCGCTAAAAAAATCAATACCATACGGTTCAGCATCTACAGGCAATATTTTATTTCTGAGAATCGTTTGGTTCCAATTGATTCCACCTCATTCCTCTTTTTAGTTCAGAGTCAAGTGGAAGCGGAGGCTACGAGACGGAGTCAAAGGTTCTGTGGCGGGTCGAAGATTTCGAAACGGAGTCTTTAGGGATGGGTCAAATGTTTCGAAATAGGCCGAAAAAGTTCGAGACGAAGTTCTATTTTCTCTCAACTCACCAATCAAATACAAAAATAAGACATCCAAACATCAGCTAAGAAAATGAATATGGTAGTTTCGATTGCTCTTTTTTCAGTTGCTCCGGTCAAGTAAATAATGGTATACTGTGTTTGATGTGCTTAAAACATTCTGACAGCGAGCTTTTGCCGCCTCTAAGCTGGTCCTGTTTTTTCTTTTCTTACAAATGTAATAGTCCAGTTTATTGACAAAAAAAATGTAAATTAGATAGGAAATAGTCAGTGTTTGTCAGCTTATTATAATTTACAAATACTATTCTAACTTCAACAAGCTACTAGAACTCTCTTTTTGTTAACATGTTATTGACTAAGTAGACATTACACTTATAAAAGGTATTCATGTCATCTCATATTCAAATCTTACATCCCGAACTTCATTTTGACGAGTTTTACTGTCATTTACTGCAACACTTTATTTTTAAAAACATGAATCAACAGGCCTTAGGATTCGACAGTTGCAAAAATGCAAAACACTTTCGGCTTCATACTTGTGTACAGTATACCAGACCCAGATGATCCAAGAACCATGGCTTCTATCCAAGGAAAAACTTTGAAGAGCGTACAAAATTTATCAGCCTGGGGTATAATCAGCTCTGGAATAACAGAGAGATCAATTGAGGGTACCATACGAGGAAAGCGACTACAGGAAAATGCAATAGATAATTAAATAAAAAACAATAAAACTTCTACAGAAACTTTATCACGAAAGAAGACAGATATCACATCGAAATATTTCATGATCTCCAGACATTGTTTTAAAATGGTAGGGAGTACGACTCGGAACTTTCAGCAATCACAAATTGTAGTCTGATAAGCATCCAGATTGGCATAAGCCGAAATAACATAGTATTTAAACGAGAGGCACAAACACAGGGCGCATAACCCTGCAGGATCAATGACCTAGAGCAAAACTTATCCCAACACTAGATCTACTAGATATATATCCCAAACGCAGATAAGGGTCCAACCATCAAGCATCTCATTTCTTCTTGGCAGCAGCCTTGGTGACCTTGGCGCCGGTCGGGTCCTTCTTCTCCACGCTCTTGATGACACCAACAGCAACCGTCTGCCTCATGTCACGGACAGCAAAACGACCGAGAGGAGGGTACGCAGAGAAGGTCTCCACAACCATGGGCTTTGTCGGAATCATCTTAACCATGCCAGCATCACCGTTCTTCAAGAACTTGGGCTCCTTCTCAAGCTCCTTGCCAGATCGTCTGTCAATCTTGGTCACAAGCTCAGCAAACTTGACAGCAATGTGGGAGGTGTGGCAATCAAGCACAGGGGCATAGCCATTGCCAATTTGCCCAGGGTGGTTCATGATGATGACCTGGGAGGTGAAGTTGGCAGCCTCCTTAGCAGGGTCATCCTTGGAGTTGGATGCCACAAACCCACGCTTCAGATCCTTCACAGCAACATTCTTGACATTGAACCCAACATTATCACCGGGGAGAGCCTCCTGAAGAGCCTCGTGGTGCATCTCAACAGACTTGACCTCAGTGGTCAGACCAGTGGGACCAAAGGTTACAACCATACCAGGCTTGAGGACACCAGTCTCGACACGGCCAACAGGCACAGTACCAATCCCACCAATCTTGTACACGTCCTGAAGGGGAAGACGCAGAGGTTTGTCGGATGGCCTCTTGGGCTCATTGATCTGGTCAAGAGCATCAAGCAGGGTTGGGCCCTTGTACCAGTCAAGGTTGGTAGACCTCTCAATCATGTTGTCACCCTCAAAACCAGAGATGGGCACAAAAGGAATCTTGTCGGGGTTGTAGCCAACCTTCTTGAGGTATGAAGAGACTTCCTTCACAATTTCATCATAACGTGCCTTTGAGTACTTGGGAGTGGTGGCATCCATCTACAACAGACAAGTAGAAAACATTCCTATAATTTGAATGAAGCAGAAAAAATTTCCATTGTTTGAAAGACTTGAACAATGAAACTTATAAGTAAAGGGCCATTAGTTGGATGATGGAACTTGAAAGTAAGGTGGAAGGGAAAGACTGAAAGTAAAAGCTATATCTTTCTCAATACAGTGTCATTTTCACAACAGAGTAATAATAGTCTTATTTCCTTTCATTTAAGAACACATACAGAGAGTAATTCATTTTCAATGCTCGTATCAACCAACAGAAAGTACCATAGAAAGCATATTAAAATATAACATGGTGCAATTGGTTACTAGGAAATGACATGTATAAATTTAGAACATAACAGTAGAATGTGAGCATCAAACAGAAGAACTGAATCTACGATAACCTTGAATGAAAATTTATACAAAGTCATAAATAAAAGACAGTACAGCATCATTCAGAAGTTACCTTGTTGCAACAGCAGATCATCTGCTTCACTCCAAGAGTGAAAGCAAGAAGAGCGTGCTCACGAGTCTGGCCATCCTTGGAGATACCAGCCTCAAAACCACCAGTGGTGGAGTCAATGATGAGCACGGCACAGTCAGCCTGGGAGGTACCGGTAATCATGTTCTTGATAAAGTCACGGTGTCCAGGGGCATCAATGACCGTGCAGTAGTACTTGGTGGTCTCAAACTTCCACAGGGCAATGTCAATGGTGATACCTCTCTCACGTTCAGCCTTGAGCTTGTCAAGAACCCACGCATACTTGAATGACCTCTTGTTCATCTCAGCAGCTTCCTTCTCAAACCTCTCAATCACACGTTTGTCAATACCTCCAAGCTTGTAGATCAGGTGGCCAGTGGTGGTCGACTTGCCAGAGTCGACGTGGCCAATGACCACAATGTTGATGTGCGTCTTCTCCTTACCCATGGCTGAATGTAGTGATTAACTGCATCGCAAAAGAACAAACAACGTCAGAATACAACACATGTAGCAGATAACTTGGGCAAAGAGTACTACCCACAACAAAGAGTAACATACAAATCTCGTTCCTAAGACAATAATTTAGATTCCATCAGAAATCATAGCAACTAGATAAAATTAAACATATGCATAGATCACTAGACATCTAGTTACACTAAGTCAAAGCATAAACATCAAAATGAAACTGAACTAATTAAGATGCAACTTCCTAGAGAATCACGTATTATAAACAAAGGGATTGAATTGCGAATTTACTCACCATTAGACAGAACTACAGATTTCCTCCAATTTACTAAAACCGAACCAGACACGACATAAACTAATCGCCTATAGACCATTCGAACCAGGCAACGAAGCAGATCGAACAACAGCACAACCGCGCGACTACTATCACATAAACGCTACTCGGCTAAGGAATGAACCAAACACAGCGGATCGGCACGGGAGCACCGAGCAAACCTACGACAAAATCAAACAAACACGGCGAAAACCTCATCCGGAACCCGCTCTACCAACAGATACACAGATACGCGAACATATATGAGCGTTCGCGCCTTCCCGCGAAGAATTAACCGCCAAAATCGAAGCAGGGGAAATGGATCCGGAGAGAGATACTGACCTCGAAGGAGAGCGCGGGAGGAGGCGGCGGCGGAGCGGAGCAAGGGGGAAAAGTGTTGGGCGAGAGGAATGGTCCCTTATATAGGCGTCGGCTAGGGCTAGGGTTTCTCGCGAGCCGCCTCCGATGGGCCGTCGGATCTGATCGTGCGGCTCACATTTCGAGATTAGCCGAGTTTTGGCTTTTTTAAAAAAAAAAAGCTTATCCGACGATCTAATTAAATATTATTTCCTCTGTTACAAGATTTTATTTTATAAGTAAAAAATTCTGACCATATATTAATATAATACTTATTATATATGATAGATGTTAATATATTTTGTCAGTTAAAATTAGAGAATTTTGGTTTTTTAAAAATTAAAAAATTATAAAACGAAACGAGTAGATTTTGAAAAAAGTAAATTGAAGCAGATAATCAAAGTCAACGGTTGTTCGAGTGGGCCTTGAGGGCCATGATTGGGCCGGGAGAGCTCTACTGGGCTCAGAAGTCGCGTAGCTGATTTTAAATTTTGGAAATTTAAATTTTGCCTTATTTTTTTATATTTTTTCCATGATCGCGAAAAAAAGACAATCTATCAAAAAATATTCTTCAAAATCATATAAAAATTAAAATTTGACTTGGGTTTTTTAATTAAAATACACGAGAACTACATATTTTATCATTGTGACGAACTGGAACTATGCTGAAAATATCATATATTATCTACAACAATATAGCTGGTGATCAACAGTATAGAACAGCTCTGAGTGAGTGTGGAGTGCAGCTCAAAAGTCCGGCTTAAACCACAGGGAGAAATCAACCCCTTTCTTCTTGAGATCTTCAGTTGCAGGGCCAATCCGATCCAAGAGCTGAAAACCAGTATATGTTTCATCAGCAACTCCATAGATTTTATCCAGAAAGACAATCATACAGAATGATCACTGCTCTTGGTAATGTAGAACAAGCGCGGTACTGTGAATTGTGATTGGTAGGACTCTAAATGCTTAAGATATTCAGCATTGTGATTATATTTTTTTCAAATGAGAGAATAAACTCTTAGCATCCCAGGATTTAGCTCCACCCACTCTCACCCCACATTCGGACGTTCATGCGTATCCGACGGATCTTTATAAGCGAAAAGTCATCTTCATCCCAAAAAATCGGCCTGAGAAAGGATGACTACTCTCTTATAAAGAGCTTGTAGTCCCCTTGTGTGCGCGAGGTGTGATTAAAGTTGGCTGACAACGTCCTAGTCATGCCCTAACACAAACCTGGTCATGAACAACACCATTGGAAACAAGATTGGAAACAAGGATAGAACGATCAAAGACGCTAAACTAACAAAGGAGGATAAAGCAAACATCAAAGGGGACAAATTTGGTGTGCAATAATCAAGAAAACATTCACTTACCCCTGCTAACGTCAGTAAAATCCATGAACAAATTTATGTTTGTCAGCCATGCATCATCATGTTGATGTTCATATACAAAACCAGTTACCAGGAGTGATTGTTCCACCTAGAGAATCGATTAGAGACAATATCTTATTAAAGAATTCGAATATTCTGATAATATCTTAAGAATTCGAATACACATGAATTCTGACTGCATCCAGAAACGCTAGAATGAACAGATAGTCAGATACATTGAGCATATGATCAATAATATGACCAAGCTGGTTTCTTGCTCGTTTCCAAGACATTGCAAAATCAAAACTGCAGCTGCTGCATCTGCATCTCCATCTCTCAAAAATGAACACTGCCTCCAACTCTAGCAAATCCCCATGACTTGTCTTCAGATAATGTTGAGCTGTTGACTAATGTTAGAGTTAATCTTATTATTATGTGTGTTTTAATTGGGTGAGTTAGTGATATGTTGCATGCAAGAAGTTTATGCGTGTAAGTGTTGTGAGTGCATTGGCTTTAAAGTGAATTAAGTCATTAGTGAGTGAAGTGATTAGGGAATATGCATGTGACTGCATGTATTAAGAATGTGAAATATTTTTTGGCTGAGTGGTGCAGCTATTTAAAGTGATATGGAGAAACAGGGAAGGTGTGTGTGTTGCGTGTGTGTTAGTGTGGTGTCCAGAGAAAATAAAAGTGACTGATTAGTGTGTGCAAATACAACTGCTTTGTGTTCTTGGGCTGGTGTGCAGCCGAAACTAAGCTTTGTTCTTCTTTCTTCTGTGTGTGTTTCGTCGTGTGTGTCCACGAGAGCGAGAGAGAGAAGTTGTTCCAACAATTGGTATCATAGCTAACGGTGAGTGCTTGCTACAATGTCTATCGACGGTTCTGTGTCCACATCATCAGGCCATCGTAGCAGCGGTAGTGGGGCCATGAGTCGATGGTACAACAAGTGAAGGAAGCAGGGGTGACTCTTCATTACCCCATGCTAGCGGAGAACAACTACGGTGTATGGACAGTGAAGATGAAAATCTTCATGCGCGCACAAGGTGTGTGGCCAGCCGTGGAGAGCAATGGAGATGCCGATGAGAAGATGTATCAAATGGCTCTCGTTGCCATTGTCCAAGCTGTACCGGAGGTCATGGTAATGGCCATATCCGAAAAGGAGACGGCGAAGGAGGCGTGAGATGCCCTCAAGGCAATGAACATGAGTGAAGAGCGCGTCAAGAAAGCCCGAGTGCAAAGCCTCAAAAGGGAGCTTGATGGTATGTACATGGATGATTCTGAAAAAATAATGATTTTGCTTTGAAGGTCACCACGATCGTGAACGAAATTTGTGCTCTTGGCATGAGAATGGAGGAGAGCATCATCGTCAAAAAGCTCATATATTATGTCCCGGATAAGTTCCTACCCATTGTTAGCACTATTGAGCAATGGGGATGTGACAGAGATGTCAGTTACGGAGACCATCGGACATTTGCGGGCGTTCGAGGAGTCATCGAGGGAACGTCGACGTGACAAGGAAAGAAGCCCAAAATTGTTGTTCGCTGACTCCGAGCCATGCCTCACGCGTGCCGAGTGGGAGGCTAAGATGGCCGAAGAGAAGAAAAAGTACCACGACAAGTCAAAAATTGATTGTCGCAAGTGTGGTGAGTTTGGACACTTTGCCGACGAGTGTGATGAAATAAAGAAGGCAACTAAAGTTGTGGCACTGCTTGCCAAAGCGGATTCCGACGATGAGCCTATACTACTTTGATTTCTGGTGTGGACGTGTAGAAAATAAATATTACAAGATTAAGGGGGTGACTGTTAGAGTTAATCTTATTATTATGTGTGTTTTAATTGGGTGAGTTAGTGATATGTTGCATGCAAGAAGTTTATGCGTGCGAGTGTTGTGAGTGCATTGGCTTAAAAGTGAATTAAGTCATTAGTGAGTAGAGTGATTAGGGAATATGCATGTGACTGCATGTATTCAGAAGGTGAAACATTTTTTTGACTGAGTGGTGCAGCTATTTAAAGTGATGTGGAGAAACAGAGAAGGTGTGTGTGTGCTGCGTGTGTGTTAGTGTGGTGTCCAGAGAAAATAAAAGTGTCTTGGTGTGTGCAAATACAAGTGCTTCGTATTTTTGAGCTGGTGTGCAGCCGAAACTAAGCATTGTTCTTCTTTCTTCTTTGTGTGTTTCGTCGTGTGTGTCCACGAGAGCGAGAGAGAGAAGCTGTTCCAACAACTAATGCTAAGATTAAAATGGGCCGGCCGTACCATCTCACACAGATTTAGCGAATGGCGATGAGGGAAGAAGCATTGACCATGGCTAAATCCGCATGCATGCATGAACAGTCAGCTAGAGCTAGCTGCATGCCATGGCCACTGCTGCTCTCTGCCCTCCAAATATTGTCCACGAGTGTGCCCACATATACAGACACTTTGCATGGTCCTGTCCAGCCTCACCGGCTTCAAATCTCTTGTCTGAATTCTGATATTGCAATTTTGTACTGCGTGCGCGACAGTAACTGTAACTCTGTAAGAATTCAGCTGCTGCCATCTCTTGACAGGTTCAGACAATCAGTGCCAGGCATGAGCAGAGGTCTAGATTCATCTTGGAGTGAATCCTAAGGCGATATCACTGTCCCTCTCTCTCTCTCTCTCTTGCATATCCTGGATGGATGCTTGATGCTTCAATCTTCATGTGATGCAAATCCATGGTGATTGGTGAATCGTTCTGAAACTGAAAAGCAAAGATCCATGGTGAGCTTGCAGTTTATCTGGAGGGCCCCTCCTGCATGCACTACTGCGTGAGTAAATGCTGGGGTAGAATCTTGGAAGCAGATGTCATGGCATTTTTCTTGTGGCTAGCAATTCAGATACAGTCACAGTATGTGATTGATTCTTTTCTTTATCAGTTTGTGAAATATACAGTTCATCTGTTTTGAACCTCTGCAATGCTGGCCAGTTGGCTGAAATTGGCCACCTTGGCCTAATAAACTGTAGGGGTGTGATTAGGCTATTGTCCTCATCATTTAGGACGCTGTCAAGCTCTATTTCCTGCTCCATGTTAGGTTGTTAGGCCATCATCATCGTCCAATTAGTCCAGTGTGCTGAAATTATTGCTCACCAAAAGCTAGATGTTTCACCTCATGTACAGCTTGTTTGGGAAATGCACTGTTCATCTTTTACATCTTTTTTCCCCTTTGCCAAGCCTTTTTTCCATATGCTTGTATTCTTAAAGTTATATGAAATATCTGAAAATTTTGAATACTTAGCTAACATTAGTTGCATCAATGCAGCTGCCATTCTGTCCCACTGCAAATTCAGACTCAGGAACAAGAACAGCTCCAAGCATTGACAGTTCTCTGAATATTGTTTGGTCATTTGACACAGATGAAATCGTGCAGTGCTTTTAGACCTGACCTAAGTTTAGCACCAAGAACGTTATCGTTTCAGCCTCTCAGGCTTTTCAGCTGCAAGTAACTCGGTGTCATTGATACAGTGGCATGATTGACCATCTGCACCTGGAAATGCAGATGCAGTACTGGGACAGTGCACACCAGACACTAGATACATACACACATGCACAGTGCACTAGGGGCAGTGGTTGTGAGGGCAAAACGGCAGTGTCACGAGGTGTGAGAGGCAACAGAGGGACCATATATGCTTGCAACAACCATGGAACCATGCAGGCCATCATGAGCCATGTAGGTAGCAGGTGCATACCAGTGGCCACTTCTCATATATCTCCTCCTCCTCCTCCTCCTCCTCCTCCTCCTTGCTGTGTACTGTCTACCTCCAATTCTTTGCAAGAGCAGGACGACGGCCAATTTTGCTGGTGTGAGAGAATGAAGCTGCCAGCATGATCTGGTCGTCAAACACGAGCTCAAATCCATGCGTTGGTAGTGCCAGAAGTTGAGAGAGCTGGCGATTCTTGAAGAGAATTGATGACTAGGAGGAGCTGACGCATGGGATTTGGGCTCGATCAGATCAGATCATGTTGCAGCTTCACTCTCTCACCACCACCAAAAGTTTCTCGAGGAGATTGTGCCAATTCAAGTTCTTCGTTTGCTTGCTCTTCTCTTCTCCGGTGAAGTGTGAGAGGGAGGTAGATTTTCTAATCTGTGACCCCATCATTCATTCGATTTCGTTTGATTACTAAATCTTCTTTCATCACGGTGCTTCACTTTCTTTGAAAGGTTTCATTGTGTCTTCTTTTTTCATAGAGCTGCAAGATTATATTTCATAGAGCCTTTTTCATTCTTTGAAAGGTGATCATCAAAAATTGTTAGAACTTAAATTTAGAAAAGAGTTAACAAGATTAAAGCAACTTATTGTTTGTATAAGGATACTATGTTTCAGTTCCATGCAAATATCTCTTGCTTAATTAACCAGCTTGATCCATTGAACAAAGCTCACTGATAGTGGAGTAGAACTTTCTATTTGGAGGAAAACCAATGATCATTTGTCACATGCAGGTTTGAACACTGTTCATTTCTTATCCTCTTGAAACCATTTCCTCAGCAATTCTGGTAATTTCTTCCAACTTTGCTACAGTAAAAAAATCAGGTTAATAAGTTATGCAGTATAATATTGTTAATGCATCTTTAACCCCTTTTTTCCTTCTGTTCACAGCAGATCTGTGGTACTTTTGTGTGAAATGTTAGCTTCTCCAGGGAACAAGATGTTTTGCAGAGAATGCAATGAGAGTTCATGACTTGACATGCTATGTAGAATGTGAAGTGACCAAGAAATGCTGGAGAGAACAAAATAAATACAATATTTGATGGATGGTAAAACTGCATGGTATGTAGGAAGTTAAAACCTGCAGATTAAAACAGCACTGAAAAAAATCTTGCAGAAACTTCCAACAGGATGCAATTATTGCGTGATATCTAACAATAATGTTCTTATGTTCATTGTCAAATAGCACAGGTAGAAATTGGCAAAATTGATACTCTGATACATATTATAAGTCGTTTGATTTTTTAATAAGTCAAACTTATCTAACTTTAATTAATTTTACATAAAAATACACAAACAATTAAAATACCAAATTAGTTTCATTAAATCCACCCTAAAATATATTTTAATAGTGTATTTATTTGATATTATAGATGTTAAATTAGAAAATTTTGCCTTTACAAATGTGAAATTAGAAAATTTAAGAAGGAAAAGAAATTTTAGAAAAATACCATCAGTTCCATCCAAGTAGATTGTGAAACTCAATAGTTACATAAACTAAAATTCAATTGCTGAAAAAAACAATACTCACTGATTACTTCTAGTAATCCGAAGTTCCTTCAAACAGATCCTACATCTAAAAAGCCAGACAGAGTTTGCAGTTAAAATATTGCATTTGGAACTGTTGGTTGTTGCTGCAAACATAATTTTCAATTCGACTTAAACTGCAAGTCTAAAACGATCAAATGATAATGCCAACTTTGCTGTTGGTTTGACTTTTGCAGCAACTCGAAATCAGCACATAAAAAATACAGCTTATGCAAATACATTATTAATAGATCGCAGCGGCAGTTGCCGTATAAATTGTTCAACCGCACAGTCGCGGATTTCAGAATGAAAATAAATGAGCAGCCCAGAAAATTGCGTACCGAAAACAAGCCATCTGTAACCCGAGATTAATCACCGGGATGCGAAAAGTGCATTGCAAAATATCGATCCATGGGATTGGGAGTATGTATGGCAGTTCATACCACTTCACTCAAAGAGGGAAGTGAAAACTTATTCACGACTCATCTAGCAAAACATGACGATAAGCCTACCTCAAGTTCATACAACCACGGCATTGCAACGTTACACCAAGGTCTGAATCAAAAGCCAAAAGGGCATGCAGACTGCTGGAGACAGCTGAATATGCGAGAGTAGCTTATGCTTCATCGAGAGCAAGGACACCTGGGAGCGTCTTGCCTTCCAACAACTCCAAGCTAGCACCACCGCCGGTCGAAATGTGGCTCATCTTGTCGGCGAGCCCAGCCTTCTCAACGGCAGCAACAGAGTCACCACCGCCGATAATGGTTGTGACGCCCTTTGTGGTAGTAAGCTCAGCCAGCTTCTTGGCAATAGCCTGAGGAAAGACAATAATACTTAGCAAACCCAAAGAGTAAAAAAGTGAGGATCAATGGCGTGATGCAAGATTGTACTAACATCAGTGCCTGCTGCAAACTTCTCGAACTCGAAGACTCCCATAGGTCCATTCCAAATGATAGTCTTGGTGGTGTCCAAAGTTTCATTGAATGTCTTGATGGCATCTGGGCCAACATCGAGGCCCATCCAACCATCAGGGATAGAGGAGGCAGGAACAATCTGAAAATAATGTTATAGTGAGTATCAAAACTAGTTTGCCTGAAAATAATTTAGTGCATCCACCATGAAATTAGTCCACATCTACATAGTGTGTAAATCAGCATGTCATGTTGTCATTCAACGGGAAATCATAGCTGTTCTAATCAGTAATCAAGCATTGAAATAACTAGGTTTCCTACTTAAGTTCAAAATGTAAGTTGCAGAATTGTGTAAATGAACAAACCTTGCTTTCAGCATCTGCTGCAAACTTGTCCGCTACCACAACATCAGTAGGAAGCAAGAGAGCGACGCCCTTGGTCTTTGCCTTTTCAATAAGTGAAGTTGCAAGTTCAAGCTTGTCTTCCTCCACGAGTGATTTTCCAACAGCATATCCCTGGGCTTTGTAAAATGTGAAGATCATACCACCACCGAGGATGAGGACATCAACCTTTGCCAACAGAGACTCGATCACCCCAATTTTAGATGAGACCTTGGATCCACCAACAATGGCCGCAAATGGCTTCTTTGGGTTGGCAACAGCTCCAACAAGATAGTCAAGTTCCTGCAATGATTAAAATTATAAACCCAACTGTACATCCTACTCTGAAATATTAGTTTGCAAGAATTATGCAAAATCTATCTAGGATTATAGAGAATCTTCTCAGAGGTTACATAACAAACAGATATTCAAACATATTTTTACCTCCAAGCCCTCTTTTTTAATTCTATGACATCACCTGCAACAACTAGGGTGTTCGTCAATCCTAAGGCTGGAAATATTTTTTTTGAAATGTGTACATAGATTGAGGTGAACAATGTGTATGAATCCAATTCCTATTTATAGAAGTTAAAACTGCAGGACATGAGTATTACTTGGAATATATATTGAAGCAATTCATGACTTCATTTCGTCTATACCTTCTGCATGAGGAAGCCAGCAACAGCAGGCTTCAAAAACTTGGTCACCCCCTCTGTTGAAGCATGAGCTCTGTGGGCTGTGCCGAAAGCATCATTTACATAAAGGTCAGCAACAGATGCAAGCTTCTTAGCAAAATCAGGATCATTCTTTTCTTCCTCCTTGTAGAATCTAACATTCTCTAGAAGTAGGACACCACCATCTGGCAAAGCAGCAGCCAATTTCTCAACTTCCTCACCAATACAGTCATTGGACATCACAACCTATTTACAAATACAAGATTAGAGCAATACAAGATATATTCTTAGTCTTGTTAAAAGACAACAAAGATAATGGTGAACAGCAATCATTCTACAACATACATCAACTCCAAGGAGCTCAGACAAGCGTGGAACAAGAGGCTTCAAGCTGTACTTGGGGGTGACACCCTTTGGACGACCCTGAAATTTACAAATTACAACAATATTCATTAGTAAAAGGAAAAAAACAATCACATATCTTACAGTTGATAGTAATTAAAAGATGAAGTTGGCATTGATATGAACAACGAACTATAAATCCAAAGGTAAAAGCCAACATGGTATTAAATTGAATACAAACAACATGATTACTTGTCAACTTGTTGTACAATAGCTGTTTTAGTTTGGTCAATCCTAAATTGGGTACATTCTGCTGAAAGTTATTCATGGTGCAAAAAGGCAGTCGATCTATTGTGAAAATGTTGATTTGATTATCAGGAGACAAACAACATAAACCCATCCATGCTTTGTAAAGAGCACTATGTTATCTTGTTATCCAATCAATCAAATGATGTTCACAAGAGACAAGACTGAGCAAAAACGAGGACAAGTGCTGGATGTAATATACATGTGAAATGCAGAGGCACAAACTTGACTTGATGTCTTTGTGACCTGATTTGGTTACTGTTTTCTACTTAACGAACATTTGATGATCAATTATAGACAGGGAACTTGCATTTGTTGAAAGCAAACAGAAGACGAGACAACCATCAGCCACCCCATGTATTCGTCACGGCCTCATGGGTTGTTATCCCATTATCCCATTATAAGCTAGAAGTCAAACATCCAAACTGAAAACTTAAAATTTTATTATGTTCTACTATGTTACTAGTTGTGCGAAGATTCTATACAAGGCCAGACTACCCAACTGAAATGGTGGACAGGCACAAAGGTCAGCAGCAGCAATAAAAATGCATTGGTCAAGTTCAATAACCACAATAGAAGTTCGTTTTGAGCACTGATCACAATAAAGAAATAGAGATGTACCTAAGGGTAAGTAAATTAAGGTTAGTAGGTTACTACTGTCAGTCTGTCACAAATGCAAAATGATTTAAACTAAAATACAATGATAAAAAATATTTTAAAAATTAAACCACATTTTCTGCTAATCACTACAACACTAACGAAATTAACCATATGCCCCCATTCTCTGCTAATGATCAAAATACCGCGATACTAACGAGTAACAACAAGGGTACCCTAACAACAAAGCTTCGAGCTTCGAACCATGCTTCGCAAGACTCATCGACCCAAGCACCCCGAAAATTGTATCCCAGTTCACAAATCGATAGATCAAAGGCCGGCTAGTCTACGCGGCGCGGACAAGGTCTCGAGGATCGTGGGTGCTCACCAGATGGCTGGCGAGGATGACCTTGGCGCCGTTCCCGAGGAGGAACTTGATTGTGGGCACGGAGGCGCGGATGCGGGTGTCGTCGGTGATCTTCTGGGCGTCGTCCAGCGGCACGTTGAGGTCGGCGCGCACGAACACCTTCTTCCCCCTGAGATCCGCCTCCCCCAGCGTCCCGACGCTCCTCTTGGTCGCCATTTCTCCCTGCTCCCTGCACCAAATCCGACGCCGCCAGCGTCACATCCGATATCCCGCGACGGCCGAGAGCCCCGGCCACGGTAGAAAGCGACACGCGCGATCGATCGGAGGAACTCACCGTGGATCGGAGATCGATTTGGGTGCGAGTGCGAGATTGGAATTTGGAAGCGACCAAACGGCGAAGCTTTCGATGTGAGAGCGGCGCCGCGGAGACCTCTCCCTTTCTTTATAAGAGGGGAGGGGGGGGGGGGCTAAACATGGGACGGAATGTTCCGCTGTTATCTTTCCATGACATGTGGTCCCAGAACATGTAGGGGCCCGTGAGGCAGCGAGAGAGGAGGGGCTTCAGGTGTGTGCGTCTTGGAGCGGGACGCGGCGCCTGCGGGTTGTTTGGGCCCACGGATCGGCGATCGACGGCGGGGATTCGGCGGTAATGGAATAGGCGTACGCGAATGTTCTGGAAGGGCGGCGCGTGGAAATGACGATGAGGTGAACGGTCAACGTTTTTTTCTTTCTTCACGCAGAAAAATATTTTTTTATCTCTTAAATAGACTCTATTTTCAATTTTCATCATTTCTTCATACAATATACATACATATTTAACAAAATCACAGTACATAATAAAATATTTAAATATTCAAAATTAAATATGAAATTACAAATATTCAAATTTAAATATAAAAACATAATCATCTGCCGTACTAAACAATAGGAACATAATCATTTATCATATTTAAATATTCAAATTTTTAAATACAAATACAAATATTCAAATTTAAATATAGGAACATAATCATTTATCATATTAAACAGTAGGAACATAATCATCTATTATATTTAAATATTCAAATTTTTAAATGCAAATACAAATATTCAAATTTAAATATAGGAACATAATCATCTACCGTATTATACAATAAGAACATAATAATTTATCATATTTAAATATTCAAAATTTTAAATGAAAATACAAATATTAAAATTTAAATATTGGAACATAATCATCTATGGTATTAAATAATAGGAACATAACTATCTATTGTATTAAACAATAGAAACTTAATCATATATCATATTAAACAATAGGAACTTAATCATATATCATATTAAACAATAGGAACATAATCATCTATCGTATTAAATATGCAAACATAATCATTTATCGTATTTAAATATTCAAAATTTTAAATAGAAGTACAAACATTCAAAATAAAAGTAGGAATATAATCATCTATCCTATTAAACAACAGGAACATAATTATCTGTTATATTTAAATATTCAAAATTTTAAATGCAAATACAAATATTCAAATTTAAATATAGAAACTTAATAATCTATCATATTAGACAATAGGAGCGATAATCATCTATCATATTAAACACTACGAACATAATCATCTATCGTATTTAAATATTCAAAATTTTAAATGCAAGTACAAACATTCAAATTTAAATAAAGGAACATAATCATATATCGTATCAAACAATAAAACGTAATCATCTATCGTATTTAAATATTCAAATTTTTAAATGAAATACAAATATTCAAATTTAAATAAGCGGGAAGCATGTGCGCGTGGCAGCAACGTTCTAGGAGAGCGCGCGTGCCCACAGGTCGCAGATGAGAGGCAGGATAGGACATCCCTAGGGATGAGGGCTTTGTGGCCTATTTTAAGAGCTCACCTATTTTTGAGGGTCGAGTAGTGAACTTGTTGAATCTCAATTTTTTTCGCGCACTCTCAAAAATGAGTTTGAGAGCTTAAATAAGAGCCATACTAGAGTTGCTTTAATATTACAAATTAAGATCAGACTTAATATTTTACGGTATAATAAATATATACAGTAAGTTTAAACAATATACTATTCATATTTGCATATTCGTTACATTTAATACTCATCCTAACTCATTAAATAGTACTATTATTGCATACATTGAACTATTTGGTTAACGTTATAAACAAAGCTCATTTAATACTTTTGCTCTATCAGAAAGAGGAGCAGAGAAGTCCGCGACCGCACCAATGGTGGTGGCGTCCCTGCTCCACGCCTCTATAGCGATCTCTGATGTTTATAAACAAAGTTCATTTAATACTTTCTCGATCAGAAAGAGGAGCAGAGAAGTCCGCGACGACACCAATGGTGGTGGCGTCCCTGCTCCCCGCCTCTATAGCAATCTCTGATGTTTATAAACGAAGCAACTTGGCATGAGGTGGTGTGCCTCAGTTCTGGGATGAAAAAAAATGCAAAAAGGGCTTGGTGAGGGCCATCTGTCAAGTACAGCATTTGACAGGTACATATAATAGGTATCATACTTGAATGCTGCTGCTTTCTGTATGATTTCTACTTTATCTGAGCACAAGTGAATGCCTGAGTTGCAGATATTGCATGATTCTGTTTGCTGGAATCGCTGCAAGAAGCACTTGTTTACGGGGAAGCAGAAGCGGGCGAAAACGACGAGAATTTTTTCAGGAGTTTGTGCAGTCTACTGGATCCCCCATTCTCTGATGCACAGGTTCACATTACTCAGTTTTTTTTAATCTTTTATATATCCTCTTGATTAAACCTATATAGTCAATCAATACATCTCTCTCCATTGCTTATCAGATGGCAAACCGAGCTCGTTGGTCAGTAACGCAATCTTACAACCTTCTGAACTGGCACAAGAAAGCTCATAGAGCTACCATCCAAGCACCGGAGAGTGGATACAGTCTCGAGGTCTGTTTGGTAGAGTTTCGGATCCTGAAATCGACATTGAAGCTAGAGTGGAGTACTTGAAACTGGCTAGACCTTGCTCCACTACTCCGGTTCATTTTTCTGGAGCGCTCTCAGCGGGATCCACTCTTTAGGAAAAGCGTTTGAGATCCACTCTTCAAGAAAAGCGTTTGGTTTGGCTCTAGCTTCACAGGACAAAGAAGGAGTTAGAACCCTGCCAAACGCACACTTAGCTCACCGTTATTAGGAGAATAGAAGAAGCAATTTCCTCTGACAGATAGCTGGACAGATCGATTTCTTGCATTGTTCATATCAATCATTATAGCTGGACCGAACGCAGAGAAGGATTTCTTAATTTGGTTCATTGCTAGCAGGCAGCAGCATAGGAAAGATTGATCATTGGCACAATATATACAACTTGAAGTTGTGAATATTACAGTACTCGTCAGAAAAAAAAAGAAGAGGTATACAGATCCTTGATTTGTGTGTGGATAAAAAAGGCCAAAGCACCCGACGGATTATCAGATCATTTGTGGTGAATTGGATAGCATATGTGCAGCTAGATGGTCATTGTTGATTCAGCTGTGTTAGAATGCACAAAGATAGGAGATGTTGACTCATCATGAATGCAAACAGAGCATATGAAGAATTGAAACAAGGTGAAACCACACCAGGAATGATTCCTTCCAGTAACAGCAGAGTGAATATTTTCGAATTGATACTTTACAAACAAGTTCTTTCCTATAAGAACTTGTCAAAAATGTATGTAACAAGACTCATGACAAAAGTTTAACGAGTAACAATTTCAGAACTGCATTATTATTAAAACAAAAGCATCTGCAGATGATATCAAGCTACAAAGTTACAGCATGATTGGACGTAAAAGCCTCTTCCAGAATCCAATGGAAATACAAGGGATTACAAACCGAGGAGCCATGTTCTAAATTCTATCCCACATTGCTAAAAGAACCAAAGACACAAATCTGAATGTGACAGCTCAACATGTGGTACACGCCTCTAGCAGAACTAGCAGAAAAATAAAATCAAGACGACCCTTCAACGATCTACTTGGGCCATGGCAGATATCTGTTTTCATTGCAAGCTATCAAAGAAGCCAGGGCCAGCCTTCGCTTTCAGCTCGTGGCCAGCATCTTTACCCATCTCAACCATGCCATCCAAATCATAAGATCCAGTTCTTGAAGTCTCATATACTGTAAGTAGCATCACAAGGGTAAAGATTAATTCCATAATAAAACACACCTATTTTGTATCATGGATATTATTGAGAGAAGGGTACCTATAGATCCATCGGGCGAAGCCAACAGCCCTCGGAATGAACAATTCCCATCCTTATCGCGATAAGCATATGCCGCAATTGGAGTTCGGCAGTTACCATCAAGAACAGCCAAGAATTCTCTTTCACATGCAACAGCTAATCTGGTATCTTCATGGTTCAGTGAGGATAAGTAATTCATCTGCAAAAGGAAGGCAAAGAGAGGGATGCATCATTATCTTAGATGCTGTGGTGTATGAAAGCAGGACAGGTCATGCAAGCAGCTGGTGCAGTCTGCATAGCTGTACAGGGCATTAAGAACATAACAGAAATATAGACTCAGGCATTAAAACTATTCTAAAAGGATGCTTTTGAGTCTATCAGTAGTTAACAATATTCAAAATATGCAACATGGTCAGGATAAAGATCAACAAACAAAAGTGATAGAAGATGAAGGTTATGTGATATTCATTGATTGAAGAGATGATTTACAACGGAGAGACCAGGGTTCAATATATAGGAACCTGGTCTGAAACAGAAAACAGAATGGCTGGCAATAGCCTGGCCGTGCAATGTACAAGGCTGGCAATAGCCTGGCCGAAACTATATTGGCTAACACCCCCCCGCAGTCTGAACTTCAGGTGCACAGATGTTCAGACTGGTCCTGAATTCTGTGAAGACTGAGGTAGGAAGACCCTTGGTGAAGATGTCGGCAAACTGGGATGTCGTCGGGACGTGAAGCACACGTACGTCACCAATAGCAACACGCTCACGGACGAAGTGGAGATCAATCTCAACATGCTTCGTACGTTGATGCTGAACCGGATTGGTGGAGAGGTACACAGCACTTACATTGTCACAATAGACAAGTGTGGACCGTGTGAGGGGATGGTGAAGTTCCAGCAGGAGCTGTCGTAGCCAACAAGCCTCAGCAACACCATTTGCAACTGCCCTGTATTCAGCCTCGGCACTGGAACGGGACACCGTAGTCTGGCGCTTGGAGGACCAGGAAACAAGATTGCAGCCTAAGAAAACAGCAAAGCCAGAAGTGGATTTGCGAGTGTCCGGGCAACCTGCCCAATCGGCGTCAGTGTAGACCACAAGCTCAGAAGGCGACGAAGGTCGAAGAAGGAGCCCATGATCAAGGGTGCCACGCAGATAACGCAGAATGCGCTTCACAGCCAATAGGTGAGGTTCACGCGGAGCATGCATGTGAAGGCACACCTGCTGCACAGCATAGGAAATATCTGGTCGTGTGAAGGTGAGGTACTGCAAGGCACCAACCAGGCTTCTGTAGTCCGTGGCGTCGGACACAGGGTTGCCGTCGGTCGCTGAAAGCTTAGCCTGGGTATCAACTGGAGTGTTACATGGCTTGCACTGAGTCATGTTGGCACGGTTCAGAATGTCCAGGATGTACTGCCGTTGTGAGAGGAACAAACCACCAGAACGGCGCTCAACAACAATGCCCAAAAAATGATGAAGTTCCCCGAGATCCTTCATCGAGAATTCCTGCTGCAGAGCGGTGATGGTGCGCTGAAGGAGAGCAGGATTGGAGGCTGTGAGCACAATATCATCCACATAGAGAAGTAGGTAGACGGTGTCATGACCATGGTGATATATGAACAATGATGTGTCTGACTTGGCCTCAACAAAACCAATGGAGAGCAAGAAAGTGGCAAAACGACTGTACCACGCGCGAGGTGCCTGCTTCAATCCATAGAGTGATTTGTTGAGCTTGCAAACATGATTGGGATGAGCTGTGTCAAGGAACCCCGTGGGCTGGCTGCAGTAAACTGTCTCAGACAAGGTGCCATGTAAGAAGGCGTTCTTCACATCGAGTTGATGAATAGGCCACTGCTGCGACAAGGCGAGGGACAAGACTGTGCGAACGGTGGCGGGCTTAACGACCGGACTGAAAGTCTCATCGTAGTCGACGCCAGGCCGTTGCGTGAATCCTCGAAGAACCCAACGTGCCTTGTAGCGATCAAGGGAGCCGTCAGCCTGGTACTTGTGGCGAAAGATCCACTTGCCTGTGACAATGTTGGCGCCGAGGGGCCGAGGCACCAAATCCCAGGTATTGTTGGACATTAGCGCAGAGAATTCCTCTTCCATGGCAGCACGCCAGTTGGGGTCAGCAAGAGCGCTTCTGTATGTATTGGGGATGGGTGATGGTGTCGTCGAAGCATGGAAGAGGGATGGCTGACGGAAGCCATGTTTCCCGCGGGTCGTCATCGAGTGTCTGTTGACGATGGGGGCGACCGGCACTGCTCCCTTGGGAAGAGGAGGTTCAGCCGTAGCACCGCTCGGGCAGGGCGCAGAGCAAGGTGCAGCGGGCGGACGGGGGCGCCGTGTGTATACGTACGGTAGCGGGGGGACCAGCGCACAGGGGGCTGGTGGCGCCGAGTCGGAGGAGGCCGCGCGTGGCGCGGGCAGCGTGCCTGGCACGGGTGTCGCCGAGTCGGAGGAGGCCGCGCGTGGCGCGGGCAGCGTGCCTGGCACGGGTGTCGCCGAGTCGGACGGGGCCGCTCGTGGCGAGATGATGGGCAGGTGGAGGGCCGGTGAAGGTCGCGCCACGCGTGGTGCAAGCGGTGGCAAGTCTGGAGAGCCGCCACCACAACCTGCATGGGAAGAAGGACCAAGGGAAGCACTGGTTGTATGGTCAGTAGAAAGGAGCTCAAGGTCAGTAAATGATGGTGGTGTTTTGGAACGAGGGAAGGAAGCTTCATCAAAGACAACGTGTCTAGAGATGATAATCCGGTTTGACGACAGATCAAGACATCGGTATCCCTTATGATCGGAGGAATAGCCAAGGAAGATGCAAAGGGTGGACCGAGGCGAGAGCTTATGTGGTGTTGTAGCGGTCATGTTAGGATAGCAAGCACAACCGAACACACGCAGATGCGTATAGGATGGGTGGGATCCGTAGAGGTGGAAGAAGGGCGTCCCGAAGTGGAGCGTCTTGGTGGGGAGGCGGTTCAACAGGTAAGTTGCCGTGTGAAGGCCTTCGACCCAGTAAGAGGCAGGAAGGGACGCCTGAAACAGCATGGAGCGTATGATGTTGTTAATGGAACGAATCATACGCTCGGCTTTACCGTTTTGGGAGGAGGTGTACGGGCAAGACATCCGTAGTTGTACGCCATTGGTAAGAAAGAAGGATCGTGACGAAGAATTATCGAATTCTCGGCCGTTATCACATTGAACACTTTTGATGGGACATCCGAACTGCGTGTGCACATAAGTAAAGAAATTGGTTAGTGCAGCAAATGTCTCAGACTTCAGACGAAGAGGAAACGCCCATAAGTAGTGAGAACAATCATCAAGAATGACAAGATAGTATTTGTAACCGGACACGCTCGGCACAGGAGATGTCCAAAGATCACAATGAATCAAATCAAAATTCTTGAGGGCACGAGAGTTTGAGTTGTGAAAAGGCAAACGAATGTGACGACCAAGTTGGCATGCATGACATAAGTTGTCGATTGTGCTTTTATTACAGGAAATGGCTGTAGAACTAATGAGCTTGGAGAGAGCCTCAGAGCCGGGGTGGCCGAGTCGGCGATGCCAAGTGTCAACTGATGTGGCGGCGGCAGCAATAAGGGCGTGCTGTGAGGAAGATGACGCCGGGAGGGACAATGAGTAGAGCGGGCCAGCACTATTGCACCTGGTGATCTCGTTCCTGGTGCGAAGATCCTTCACAGAGAGGCCAAACGGGTCAAACTCAATGGAACAGTGGTTATCAGTTGTAAACTGGCGAACAGATAAAAGATTCTTGATGATATTAGGAGCAACAAGAATATTATTAAGATAAAAGGGGCCAGGCAAAACTGAATGACCAGAAGCTGTAACAGGGAGTGTGGAACCGTTGCCAATGATAATGGAGGAAGGATAATTGGAACGTGGCGGGCGAAACAGCGACACGTTACCAATGTCGGGCGTCATGTGAGTGGACGCGCCGGAGTCGACGACCCACTCGGTGGTGTTGGGGGGGTTCAGAGTCATCGTGCTGAAATTGTTGGCTAGATGCTGCTGATCCCACCCTCCTGACCATGGAGTCCATGGAGAGGATAGAGGCGGCGCAGGTGGCTGCACTGGAGGCTGCTGCTGGTAGTACGGCTGTTGCCACTGCGGTGACGGAGGGCGCGGCGCTTGCTGCTGCTGGACATAGGCGGCGAGCAAGGCCTGCTGATAGGCCTGCGCTTGCTGGAAGGCTTGGGCCGTCTGAGGGTTCGCGGCGCGCGGGTTCGACGCAATTTG
Source organism: Zizania palustris (assembly GCA_019279435.1). Classification (NCBI taxonomy): domain Eukaryota; kingdom Viridiplantae; phylum Streptophyta; class Magnoliopsida; order Poales; family Poaceae; genus Zizania; species Zizania palustris. Next base: position 104,597 of record JAAALK010000865.1, read on the forward strand.
CTGAGACGAAGGGCGCTGCTGTCCTTGTTGATGGCCGATGTCACCCCCCTGGTTTGGCCACATAGTGATCTTGCCTGTCCAAGGGTTGTAGAGGGACGGCCACGGGTTGTTGCTCTTGTTCCGACGTCGGCGGCGGTTGGAGTTGCCGGAGGACGCAGGAGTGGAGGGTCGAGGCTGTGGCCCGTTGCCGGTAGGAGTGGTGGCAGGGCTACCAGTAGGCGTTGGCAGTGTTGGCGTACTGGAGCTTTTCGGGGTGTTGGCAAGGAGGGCGCTCGGGGAGGATGATGCAGTGGTGCCGGTGATGAGTTCCTCGAGGAGCAGTTCGTTGCGGACCTCATCGAAAGAAGGGAACGGGCCACGGCGAAAGTGAATTCGCATGTGACCGAACTTATCGTTGAGGCCGCGCAAGACATTGAGGACAAGGGTGCGATCGTTGATGGTCTCGCCAAGGTCCCGGAGTTTGGCCGCCATGGACTTCATCTGGCGGCAGTAGTCGCTGACGGACAACTCTCCCTGAGAGAAGGCGCGGAACTCGGCGTCCAGACGCAGCGCACGAGTTTCGCTGTTGCCCAAGAACTGCGCCTCGATGCCAAGCCAAGCCTGGCGAGCAGTACCTCCTCGGACGCGGACGGAGTCCATGATCTCCGTGGTGACTGCGCCGTATATCCAGGAGAGGACAACGGCGTCCATGCGTCTCCACGCCGAAACTCCGGAATGGGTGGCATCGGAGAGGACGTGGCTGGAGAGAGCATAGCGATCCAAGGTGAGGAGAACGAGATCGCGCCACCGATCGTAGTGATTGGACAGCGGATCAAGGACAACGGACACAAGGGTCCGGATGTTCTCCACGCCGGCGGCCTGGGCATGGAGATTGGCGATGACGGCGGCTTCGAAGGCGGCAGCGTCGTGTGCTGGTGGGTCGTCGTCATCCTCCTTGGGTGGATCGGCCCGTCGACGGGCTTCTTCAGCCTGAAGGGCAAGATTGGCGGCGGCGCGCCGCTCCTTCTCGAGGGCGGCGGTGGCTGCGCGCACGCGTTCTGCGGCGGCAGCAGCGGCCTGGGCAGCAGCATCAGCTTCGGCGGCAAGGGCCTTGCGCTTCTCTTCTTCAGCAGCTGCGTGCTCCTGCTGCTCGGCAGAGAGGGCGCTGTCATCAGAGGAAGAAGGCTGAGGCGCCATGAGCACGACGAGAAGCGATGAAGCTGCGGCGGCAGCTGGGGTGCGGAAGCGAGAGGTCACAGATCGTGACGGTCTCTTGATACCATGATAGAAGATGAAGGTTATGTGATATTCATTGATTGAAGAGATGATTTACAACGGAGAGACCAGGGTTCAATATATAGGAACCTGGTCTGAAACAGAAAACAGAATGGCTGGCAATAGCCTGGCCGTGCAATGTACAAGGCTGGCAATAGCCTGGCCGAAACTATATTGGCTAACAAAAAGGACTGAGACAGTACTATGTAAATGAAAATGTGAAGAGTTGGTTGAAAAAAATCACCAGATTTGAAAACAATCATCTGTGTCATGTTAACAGCATGATGTAGCACAGCTGAGAACAAAACAAAACAAAAGAATATAGAGGCAAATGCAGAGTGAGAACTAAAAGGTAGCATCGTATGAGTCAGATTTGGATATGGAATTATGAATGCAGAATCTATGTTTTTTTAATCTACTGGCAAATTAAAACATCAGATCCCTACCATTTGGTCATCATCGCTTCTGCAAGCTATTCCAATAGCACCTTGAGCAACTGCTGGAAGCATTTCTTCCACTGACAATACAGATGTTGCAGTTTCTGCCATGTTTAACCGTTTAGTCCAGCCAGTGCCAACAATGTAGCATGGACATCTCCTTCTTTGAGTTTCCTTAGCCGCGTTTGAACATTTCCTCTGAAGTTAACAACCTGGAAAGCATTCACTAATATTAGACCCTACACTAACTGAGATGAATCTAGCAGTGCATACGCCCAACTAGTCTCTTATTTTTACGAAGTTGACATGGAGTGCCACCCTTTCAGAGTATAAATTTGCAACACACACTGTCATGAATATGGTCATTGTACTTACTTTAAGTGATGGATATCTGTAGAGAATCTGAGATTGTCTACGCAGAGAAGCGCTTCCAACAACACTGCCAGAAGGAAGTTCAGAAAGAGAATTTGCAGTCAAGCATATGAATGCATCTCTCACATCTTCCCGTGGTAGGTTACAAGGCAATATTGTGCCTTCTGGTAGATATGTTGGAACATCTTTCATCGAGTGAACGGCAATGTCGATCCTTCCCTGCAAAAGAGCGTCGTCGATCTCCTTGGTGAATAAACCCTTTCCTCCTATATCTGCTAGAGGTTTGTCCAATATCATGTCGCCTGTGGTCTTTATGATGACAATCTCAACAGCCCCATCCTCAGATAACTCCGAGTGTGCCGCTTTCAGTTTTTCTCGGGTTTCATGAGCTTGTGCAAGTGCAAGAGGACTGTCCTACAAGCCAATAATTTGAATTACAGACTTGCATAGCTCAAACAGGATACACCATCCCATTAAAAGTGGTAAAAGTCCCTTTTTGCAAGAGCATAAGGTCACTTTCAAGTCAATAACTAAAAGAAAGTAGTATCCATAACAATTCTTGTAAAATTATCATAAGAGCCTAGTGTGGATGCAAATTTTACATGAGATCCAAGTCAAAACCAGAAGTCACTAAGCGCAAACAAGAAAAAAAACATCTAAATTCTACAATCCTGCAAACAACCACATGAACCCTCCAGCTGGTTTATAAAGCGCAAGAAGAATACAACCTGTCCTGTTGACCAACAATCGTACAGGAAACATCTAAAGGCCCAACTTTTGCAAACTGCAAAAAGTCCACTCTTTAGCACTATCAAGGTTAACAATGGCATGCCATCACTGATCCCAGATTCCATTAAAACGAAGCTAAATGCACACATCTTGTTAAACAGACTCAATTTTCTGTACGTAAATTCAATCGGCGCGCAATTCCTGGCATCTAAAGACGCAATCGGGTCAGAGCCACATCTCAAAACACAAATTCCCAGAAAAGAAGAAGAAGAAAACACAAGATCTTGACTGGGACGTCCACTACACTGCCACCCCAAATCCAACCAATCAGCACCAAAAGACGCGATTTTCACCAGCTGACCGCACGAGCACCACCCGAAATTGAACAAGGAAAGGCTAGATTCCGATCACCTCCCGCGGGTGCCAATCCGGATGAGCGAGACCTTGGCCTGCGCCTCTGACTGGACGGCGACGGCGGCGCGCACGGAGGCGGGGCACCTTCGGCGCGGGCGCGCGAGGCAGGTGGGCGAACCGAGGAGGGAGTGGTGGGCGGTGGTTGTGACGCATCTCAGCGGCGCCATCTCCGGCGACTGGCAAGGGAAGAGGAGGAGAACGAAGATGCGGGCGGCTACGAGATGGAAATGGAAGCACGGAGGGAGGAGACCAAGAAGAGAATTTTCTATTCTACAAGAGCCGAGGGAGGCAGGGAGCAGGTCGAGCTGCTGCTGCCGCTGCTGCTGCTGCTCTCGTCTTCGGCAATCGGCATGGATGGATGGATCAGGCGGAGGGGATAATGTGACGTGATGACGTCCTCTGGATTGGCCAATCGCATGGAGATGAAGATTATATTTAAATAAATGCGATAGTTTATACATAAAACTTTTTTAGACTTATTCAGAACACAAAAATTTTACAGGATTTTTATAAAAAATATACTAAATCGTCCAAAATTCCTTTGAAAAAGATCCATTTGAAAACATCCCGTTCCAAAGGAGTTATCATTTATGATGGACTTCGGTTGAAAATTGTTAGGTTTTCTTAAATCAACTGTAAATCTTGATGAAGTGATATAATTTGGTTCAGTAAAGAAACCAAGTGACTATCTAATACATTATAAATTATGTCTCTATCTTATATAATTCTTATTTACATGTTCTTTGAAATATAGATCCAATTTATAGTTGTGCAAATAGTCGTTTTAATTACCAGTTCTCGACAGACTAATATTACAATTAAAAAAATTTTGGTAATAATTGACAATTTCACCGAAGTATAAATTTATGAATTTTCTAGTTCCAGTTCGTCCATGGAAATACAGTAATTTTGTAATAATAGTGTAGTAATAAAGAAAAGGAAACGAACGAAGAACAAAATTTGCAAAAAAAACATCGGCCGTCCATGTTCCGTCTGTCCGCTGCCGTCGCGCCGGTCGCCGGCGCCGTGCCGCCGCCTCCGAAAACCAAAGCGGTCACCGTAGCCCAAGCGCGGGCTCCCGCCGTCACAAGAAGGCACCTCCTCCTCGCCTCAGCCACTGCCACCCTCCCCACGGCTGCTGCCTCTGCCGCCGCCCCTAGTTTCGCCGAGATCCCCGGCTCCGGCGGCGTGAAGGCCCTAGACCTCCGGGAGGGTTCAGGCGAGGTCCCGGCCGACGACGACAAGGTAAAGACGCCGCCTTTCTGCTCAAACCGCCTTTTAACACTTTTCTTGCGATGATTAATTAACACCTCGCGGAAATGCCCTAACTAATTGGCACTGAGGTTATCGAGATTATCATGGCATGAAGGGATTCTTATGATTGAGGAAGTTATAAGTACAGAAATTTCTTATGTTTGTAATGAAGTCATTCCCCTTTAGTGGATGATATTAGCCATATGCTTCATCTGTCTGGATATTTGGTTGAAATTCATTTCTTTTTCTGATAAAGCTATATGAAATTGTCTTATGTTTACCTTTATGAACTATGGAGGTTGCAATCCATTACTACGGCAGATTGGCAGCAAAGCAAGGGTGGCGGTTTGACTCCACCTATGATCACAAGGATGAGACTGGTGATCCGATGCCATTCGTATTCACCATCGGGGCTGGAAAAGTAAGATTAGATCATAAGAATTTTCACCAGAACTTCTTTCCAGACAAATGAATTGCATAGAGTGCCGATACTACACTACAGTCTCCAATTTTACATAGGGGATCTTGTATTCTTCCATTCTGAAGTTTGCTTGCTGAAATTTGAGGTTACAACATATTGATCAATTGTTGTTACCTTTGTTCATGAAAAAGTAACGAGACGTGAGAGAAGCGTCAAATGGATCCCTGAAAGGTTAACTGTTCAAATAACTGCTGCATTTTCTCATTATTATTTAATTTCATTGAGTTTAAAATACTGTAATTGTAACAACCACAAGGGCGACCAAGTTATGAATGAAGTTGAAGAAGTTGATATTTTTGTGTGCAGAGAAATTTCAGTGGCTAAGCGATAAAGAGAAACTGCATTATTTAGAGTTTATTTCTGAAAACTGACTTCACAGCCCTGATTCCTTCTAAAAACTATATGTTCTTTTGGTTCTGGATGCTCCTTGCAAACTGTTTGTTTTTACGATATTGTGATCCTTTTCAATGTCTCCCTTTGCTCTGATGCCCCCTCGGTACACTTCCTGGGATGTTTGTTTGTCAATCTTTTGGGATGGTGATGACATTGCCAAGATCTTATACATGAGTTATGCAGGTTATACCTGGTATTGAAGCAGCAGTGAAGTCCATGAGAGTAGGTGGTCTTCGCCGAGTGATCATTCCGCCGTCTCAGGGATATCAGAACACATCACAAGAACCCATTCCTCCTAATGTAAGTACTGTTCTAAAAAAGTTTGGTGCTATCAAGAATCCTGGATTTCTATTCTAGGTTACTATTGATCCGCTGAAGTTTTCCCAATGTAAGCAATTTCTACTTGTTCTTTTTTAGTTGAACATGCCCAATATTCAAAACTGACCTATAAGTTACAGAAATATGGATGTTTATATTTTAACTCTTTATATAAACTTAAGGATGTAACTGATGAGGGGCTATGAAAAAAAACTAATTTTACCTGCTGCTTCATGTGCAGTTCTTTGATCGACAGAGATTATTTACTACTATATTTAACCCAACACGCCTCGCAAATGGCGAGGGTTCCACTCTTGGGACACTAATCTTCGACATCGAGCTAATCAGCATAAGGCAGCATTCATAACTCTTCTGCACCGCCAAAGCTGTGGGCTGATCAACACCCTAATAGAAATCTTTTGGCACCTTGATCATCTTATTCTAGTGTCTCAAGGAAGCTCTCTGATCACACCTCTGTTAAGTCCATTCTGTAATATGAAGAACAGATTCCATTGCACAGATATAATGCATATCCACAAGAAACTGTACACACTTGGATCCTGATTTGAATTTCATCATATTTACCTTTTGATCATCAAAAAGGGAGCAATGCTACACCTTGTTGTGCAGTGAACAGTGAAGTAGCAGAAAGTTGGTTGATGTGAACAATTTCTCCATTTTTTGTTCACATGATCACAACATACCTGCACCTCATCATCTACTGCCTTTTTCAACAGAATGGTAGTTGCTCTTGAAGAGTAAAATAGTAAATGAGAGATGCTTCTGCAACAGAACACATGCTATTAGACAATTAGTGGATGATTATGATTCATTTGTTCTTTTTTTTTAAAAAAAAGGTGGATGGTTTTTCATAAGTCATAACTTAACCATGTTCATGCAGCTCGAGACCAATCACAGCCTGTTTTAAAGTGTTCTAAAAGCATTAGCATCAAGATTCATCAATGAAAAGGAACCACATGCTACATGTTAGCCATCTCTTATTACAGGTTGCAGCACTAATTTGTCAATCAGGATGATTCTCCGGGGGAAATAGTTGCAATTCCTTGTAAAAACCCGAATGCAAATTAAGTTGACTTTGCTGAGCTAATCCTGAATTTTAGAATTCAAATGCTAAGAATAATCTTAGGTTTTTGTAGGTGATGAAACTCCCCTCTAAAATTGTAATCATAAAATTCTAAATTTTAAAGGAAATTTGATGATTTGTGACCCCCAAAGTTACTATTTTATCACTGTAGACCATGGCCACGAACAAACAAGAACACTTGTTAGTGGCAAATCGTTAAATATTAAAAAATCAAATCAACTCCAAAATCATCCAAAATCAGCCAAGCAAGCAGTCACTAAAGCTTGCAAAGTCGCTGCTTTGACTCTACTGAACGAATCACGCAAGTGTGCAACATTGACAATTTGACATCTCACGTTGACAACAGTTCAGTCAACGTGCTCTTCTCTGTCTCCGCTCCGATCTGCAGCGCGAGACAGAGCTCCTCGCGCGCGCGTCCGGCGAGAAGAACGGTGTCTGTGTAGTGTGGAGCGGCCTCCTCTCCGCACTTGCCTCCTCCGTCCTCCCATGTGCGCGCACGGCCTGGCCGGCGACAAGGTTTGGAGGGGCCACGCGGCCGACCGGCCGCCGTCTCGATTCGAGTCGAACTGAAGGTATCCGTTTTTCTCTCTTAAGTCGTGTACCTCCTCCTCCTCCTCCTCCTCCTCCTCCTGCGCTCCACTTCTTCAGCCATCCGGACCCGGACACTTGGATTTAGTTCGGGCAAGAAAAATGTTTTTTTTTTGTGACCGGTTAGAGGGATCCTTGCAAGCTCAGATCCGTTGGTTTATCTACGATTTGTATGTGGAAAATTCTTAGCCAGTTAGCTCAATCTTGGCTGCTGGTTTTAGAGAGCTCGTAATTTCCTCCAGTAATGCAAGGAGGCGCGTGAAATTTTTCTTCTTTGAAAATGTCAGATTCCTCATTCCTCGTTTGATTTACAGTGTTGCTGTGTAAGAAAAATCCGTACAGTTATCAAGTCGACAATTATCTCATTATTTAGCAAATTAGTTGCTGTACAATCTGGCATTCTGGTACTACATTTCTAAGGCCTTGTTAGAGTTTCATTTTTACCTAATTGAGTATAGTTTGCAATAAATACATCAGGTACGAAAAATGGTTTGGTAGAGCCAGACGTGTGTGCCATTTCTTCTGTGGCAATTAAATTTGTTTATTGTTGATTGTCATCATGTTCCATTTGTTCATTGGACATCCCTGTCTGTTAGTAATATTTCATTGTTTATACAGTGAGCATGATATTTTCCAAAGTTACCACATTGTGATCTGAACACCTCCTCTACATTACTATCAGTTTCAAAGGAATTCCTTCTTTTGAAGATGATCACTTGGCTGTTAGAAACTTAGAATCTCTTTTCTCGACGAAATGGACAATCATAATATGTATTCACATGCTTGTTTGCTACTTGCCACCAGTTTCTTTATATTGTGTTTATTGTCCATGTTATTATGCAGATGTATGCTCTTAACTGCTGGTATTATTTATCAGCGCACTTATTCTTTCCTTTTCAGCCTGCAGTTAATCTATTTAGCTGTCTAGCGTAAGAACTCGTCTAGTAATGAACAAACTGTTTTTGATATGTGCTTCGTATATTCTTCATATTATGCTGCGTGTTCTAGTGCTACTGTGCTAGACCCCCTGTACCAAGTTGCTGATGTACTCCTCATTGGCAGCACACTCCTCGAGTTAATGGCCAAATTCCTGATGTTAATAATGCCACAATAGACCATGAAACATTACTGGAAAGGTAGATATTGTGTTGTTTTCTTGCTTTTGCCCTCTGATTTATGCTACGTTCATTTATTCGCCCTTTTAATTTGTCAGATTGGGCACTTATGGCTTAGCTGAATTCCAAATAGAAGGAGATGGAAATTGTCAGGTTGTTATATTTTAACATGCACACAGAATTCCTCTTTGTTTCTATAAATAAAAAGTATTTAAAAGGCATTTTTTCCTACATTCTGAATAGACACCTAACTCACTATTGACTAATTGATGTAGATCTTGTCAGGAAATTTATTGCTTAAATGTATTATAACTTTAGTTATTGATAATTTAGCACATCTTTCCCATATAAACTGAAGTGACATATTTCCATAATATCCTCTTTCAAAAGATTTTATCTTGTAGTGATCTTATTTCAGTTCATCTACCAGGTCAAGTTTTCGTTGTGCGTATCCAACATTGTTTGCTTTTTGCTGTGTGTTTTCCTCTTACAGTTCCGAGCTTTGGCAGATCAGATATTCCGCAATCCTGACTATCACAAACATGTGAGGAAGTCAGTAATGAAGCAGGTAGATCCCTCCCTCCCTCTTCTAAATCGAGTCTTTCCTTAACATAACTTGTTTGTTCTGTAAAAGTTTATATCTTAGTTGCATCAATCTAGTTTCATGATTGCACTATGCTGAAATACTCTTTCTCTGCTCTTGGGTTTAGCTAAAGGAATTCAGGAAACACTATGAATGCTATGTACCAATGGAATATAAGGTGTACATGAAGAAAATGAAAAGGTTCTAGTTCATAGCAAATTCAAGATGTATATCGTGTGAAACTTTCAATTTATTGTTTATGTCCTTACTCATAGTATTTTATTTCTGGGGTTGTAGATCTGGAGAATGGGGAGATCATGTGACCTTACAAGCGGCTGCAGACCGGGTAACATAGCACTTTCAAGATGGCTGACTGGTTTGTTATGAGTAAATACCTTTTAACTGTAGGCTTTATTATTATTATTTATCTTGTGACTTAGTTCTAAATGTAGATTAATATGATCCTTGTTTGAAAAAAATTCTACCAAGTTGTAACCTAACAGCATATTGGTGTTGCAAGAATATATATTTTTTGCTTATTGATAGCTATTGATTTCAGAGGAACTTTGTGCTCTAAATTTTTAGTAAAACAGGGGAATTGGGTTTTCTTTTTGGTTCCTTGTGGCTATAATTTAGTGATTACTCTGAAACTATCTATACTACTATCACAAACCTTTTCATTCTCGTGTATGGTTGAGTAAAAAATCCAGGTGCCACCTCCAATCATTTTCTCATATCTCAAATTCTGAATCAACAGCTCAACACCATGTTTCTCATATTTAGTCGAATAGTCACTTATATTCTTTGTGATGACCCGGCAAGCTGAAAGCCTGTAATTGTCATCTCTCACTCTAAAGTCTAAAGTCTAAACTTGAAATTTGAAATAAGAATGTTTTCAGAATATTGGCACGCATCATACCAGTTATAATTTGGCTAACACCAGTTTTATCTGTTGGATTAGTTTGCTGCCAAGATTTGTCTGCTCACATCATTTAGAGACACATGCCTAATCGAAATAGTCCCCAGAGATGCCACTCCCACAAGAGGTCAGAGTTGAGAACTTGAGATCCTGTTTGTTCCAATGCTCACATTTTCTGTATTCATGTAAGGGTATTGAATACATACCAATGGAAAATTGTGGTGTTTGGTCAATGATCATCATTCATCCACATCCACATGGTTCCTTTTGCAGAGCTTTGGCTAAGTTTTTGGAGTGAGGTACACTACAATTCCTTGTATGCAACTGAAGGTATAGTTTATTGTGCTCATTGGTATTTGCATGCAATTTCAACCCATACATTTCAGCAATTTCTACTGGGATGTTTCTGCATTGATGATTAATTCCTTCATACTCATAATATGTTCTGTACTTTCAGATCTTCCCAATCGCAAGACTAAAAAGAAGCACTGGCTGTTCTAGTAGGTAGATATAGCCTGTGGTGATTCTTGGAATTGTCGCCTGCCATTGTTCTTCTCCACTCAGTCTATCAGCAGCTGTAACTTTATTTCACTTTGCCCATTTTCTGATGCTGCAAGTTGTGACCTGGAAACAAACTTCTTCTAAGCTTATGTGCACTGAAATGTTGAATTTTGAATAAACATGAGATATATGTGAAGGAGAATAGAATTCGAATGATTATTGATAAGCCATGGTTAGGTACATATATAGAGGCAAGGGGATAACCACTTTATAACTGAATTACTAGTGCTAGAAAACCCCCTTGCCAAAGGATACAATAGACCGGACAGGGGTCCTGGCCGAACCCCCTTAGGGCCTTCATAACAGAATATGCTAACACGCCCCCGCAGTCTGAACGTCGGTGCTTAGCCACGGACATTCAGGCTGGACCGAAATTCAGTGAACACCGAAGAGGGCAGCCCTTTGGTGAAGACGTCGGCGAACTGAGATGTCGTGGGGACATGAAGGACCCGAACGGCACCCATGGCCACCTTCTCACGGACGAAGTGAAGATCGATCTCGATATGCTTCGTTCGCTGATGCTGGACTGGATTAGAGGACATGTAGACCGCGCTAATGTTGTCGCAATAGACAAGAGTGGCGCGGTGAAGTGGAGTATGAAGCTCATGAAGAAGCTGGCGAAGCCAGGAAGCCTCAGCGACGCCATTGGCCACGGCGCGATACTCTGCTTCAGCACTGGAGCGGGAGACGGTGTTCTGCCGTTTAGATGACCAAGAAACCAGGTTGTCGCCAAGGAACACAGCGTAGCCCGAAGTGGACTTGCGAGTGTCGGGACAGCCTGCCCAGTCAGCATCAGTATAGACCACCAAGTCATCCAGCGTCGATGGCCGAAGAAGAAGACCCAGATGTAGAGTACCCCGAATATACCGAAGAATGCGCTTGAGAGCAGCAAGGTGAGCCTCTCGAGGATCATGCATGTGGAGACAGACCTGCTGTACGGCATAAGAGATGTCCGGTCGCGTAAAGGTCAGATACTGCAGGGCACCAGCAAGGCTGCGGTAATCTGAAGGATCGGCGACTGGAGTCCCAGAGTCGGCAGAAACTTTGGGGTTAGTGTCGACTGGCGTATTGCAAGATTTGCACTCTGTCATGCCTGCTCGGTCCAGGATATCAAGCATGTACTGTCGCTGAGAGAGAATCATACCATCATCACTGCGTTGAACCTGCATCCCCAGGAAATGGTGGAGCTCACCTAGATCCTTCATGGCAAACTCTTGCTGAAGAGCTGAGATAATTTGCCGAAGGAGATGTGCTGAGCAAGCGGTGAGAACAATGTCATCCACGTAGAGAAGCAGATATGCTGTATTAGTGCCACGACGGTAGATGAACAGCGAAGTATCTGACTTGGCTTCTATAAAACCAAGGGAGACCAGGTGCGTGGCAAAGCGACTGTACCAAGCACGAGGGGCTTGCTTCAGCCCATAAAGAGATTTGTTGAGGCGGCAAACAAAGTCTGGCTGATCTGCAAATACTGTCTCTGTCAGAGTGCCGTGGAGGAAAGCATTCTTGACATCGAGCTGATGAACAGGCCACTTGCGGGAAATAGCCAACGAGAGAACGGTGCGAACTGTGGCAGGCTTGACAACAGGGCTGAATGTCTCTGTAAAGTCAATGCCTGGACGTTGAGTGAAGCCGCGGAGGACCCAACGTGCTTTGTAACGCTCCAAGGAACCGTTGGCGAGGAACTTGTGCTTGAATATCCATTTACCGGTGACAATGTTGGCATGCTGCGGGCGAGGAACCAGATCCCAAGTCTGGTTTGTGATGAGGGCAGCATGTTCTTCTTCCATGGCAGCCCGCCAATTGGGGTCGGCAAGGGCACCACGAAAGGTCTTCGGTATTGGAGATAGTGGTGCGGCATGGAACAGGGATGGAACTCGGAACCCATCCTTGGCCCGTGTCGTCATGCGATGATGGTTCACCGTTGGGGTAACAGCAATAGCACCAGGAGGTAGCGGCACCGGTGCTGGGGAAGTAGTGGATGCCGCTGGAGGAGGAGGTTCAGGTGGTCGGGGACGCCTGGAGTAGACACGCAGAGCCGGTCCCGCACGTGGGAGTGCAGGAGACGTGGCATCTGCGCATGGTACGGGTGTAGGCGTGAAGATGAGGTCGGGGCAGCGCGTGGTACAGAGGATGTTGAGGGACCCGTGGCCGCGCGTGGCACAACACCCGCGCGAGGTAGGGAGTGATATCTTGGTGGAACCAGTGGCGCTGAAAGTGGTATGGTGGGAGATGTACCTGTAGAAGAAAAAATTGGCAGTCCTATGGGAGCGACTGCCGTGTTAGAAAATTCATCTAAAAAGGTGAAATCCGTAGCATTGGGAAGTGAGGGTTGCTCAGCAAAGGGAAATGAGGTTTCATCGAAGATGACATGACGTGAAATAATGATTCTATTGGTGGTAGGATCAAGGCAGCGATATCCCTTGTGGTGAGCAGAGTATCCCAAAAAAATACAAAGGGCGGAGCGGGGTGAAAGTTTATGGGGAGCAGTGGCCGAGAGATTGGGGTAACACTTACAACCGAAGACCCGAAGATGTTCGTAGGACGGCGCACTACCATGGAGGGCGAAGTGCGGGGTCGAGAAGTCAAGGGTCTTGGTAGGTAAGATGTTGAGGAGTAGGGTCGCAGTGTGCAACGCTTCAGCCCAATATGAAGGAGGCATGCTCGCCTGAAACAAAAGAGAGCGAATAACGTCATTAGTAGTACGAATGATCCGTTCGGCCTTACCGTTCTGGGGCGACGTGTAGGGGCACGACATGCGGAAGAGGATGCCATGTGTCGTAAAGAAAGTGCGAGCGGTGGAGTTGTCAAACTCCCGTCCGTTGTCGGTTTGGACGGCCTGGATGCGAGCACCGAACTGGGTAGAGACATAGGCAAAAAAGTTAGATAATGTCATGAATGTGTCAGACTTTAGCCGAAGGGGGAATGTCCACAAGTAATGTGAGCAGTCGTCAAGAACAACTAAGTAATATTTGTAACCAGAGACACTAACAACAGGAGATGTCCACAAGTCACAATGAATAAGAGCAAAGTTGTTCGGCGCCCTAGAGACTGAAGTACCAAAAGGAAGACGAACATGTCGTCCTAACTGACACGCATGACATATAGAATCCAAGTCTTTATTACAAGCCGGAATGGCCGAAACAAGTTTGGAAAGAGTTTCGCGACCAGGGTGACCAAGACGCCGGTGCCAAAGTGAAGCTGTTGTGGAGCCCGCAGCAAGAGAGTGCGCCACTGGAACCTGTAGAGGGTAGAGTGGTCCGGAGCTATTGCACCTGATGGTCACGGTCCCCGTGAGAAGATCCTTCACAGAGCAACCATAAGGGTCAAATTCCACAGAGCAATTATTATCAATAGTAAATTGGCGAACAGAAATAAGGTTCTTAATGAGTTGTGGTGAGACAAGAACATTATTTAAGGTAAGGTGGCCAAGATATGTCGTCCCGGTCGCGGCGACTGGGAGGAGTGAACCATTACCGACAACAATAGAAGTGGGGGAGGGATACCGTGGAGCCGAATAGTGAGAGAGGGTACCGTCATGGGATGTCATGTGGGAGGAGGCACCAGTATCAAAATACCAGTCGTTATTCACCGGAGGGGTGAGAGTCATGGTGCTGAAAGTGGAGGCGAGGGAGCTCTGGTCCCAAGTCGGAGCTCCTGTCATGGGCTGTTGTGGTGCTTGGGGGGTCCAGGGTGGCAAGGCTTGCTGTTGTGGCTGCAACAGAGGTCCTGCAGGGGTCCCGTAGGGAGGAAAAAAATGCGGTTGATGAGGATTTTGTTGAGCCATCTGTGAAAACTGTTGGGGCCCCTGGAAAGCAAGCATTGCTTGCTGCTGTTGGGGACCCATTCGGCCTTGAGGAAGCTGGGCCAGGGGAGGAGTCCGTGGGCCGGGCCACATCTGGATGGACCCTGTCCACGGATTGTAGAAGGAGGGCCACGTCCCGTTGGGCCCGGTTGTGGGGGAGGGGCTGCTGCCGGCTGGGGCAGGAGGACCACCGGAGGAATTGCGTCCCTTCTGCTTCTTTTTCCTGTTCTGTTTTGGGGCGCCGGTTCGAGGTGTGCTGCCTTCAATTGGTGCGGACTGCTGGGGTGCAGAGGGGACAGCGACGAAGGCAGTGGGGGGGCAGCGGGGTGCTGAACCATATTTATCTCCTCAAGGAGAAGCTCATTTCGAACAGCAGCAAAGGAGGGAAAGGGGCGCCCACGCCGGAGGTGAACACCGATGTCCTTGTAGCGTTCGTTGAGCCCGCGAATAACATTGAGGACCAAGGTGCGGTCGGTCACGTGTTCGCCAAGATCGCCAAGGTCGTCGGCCATCTTCTTGAAACGCTTGCAGTACTCGGTGATGGAAAGATCCCCTTGTGCGAAGGCACGAAACTTGGCGTCAAGATGAAGGGCGCGGGTCTCTTGATTCCCAAGAAAGTGACCCTCGATGGCAAGCCAAGCTTCTCGGGCGGTGGCGCGGTGGTCAATGACGGCCTCAGCAAGATCAGAAGACGTCGTGCTGTAGAGCCAAGATTTCACCACGGCGTTCATCCGCGTCCAATCAGGCAGGGCCGAGGTAGCGTGGTCGCTAAAGATGTGATCTTGCAGCGAATACTTTGTGACGGCGAGGAGGAATTGTTCGCGCCATCTTGAGTAGTTGCCGGCTGTGTCAAGGGTGATGGGAACCAGGCTGCGAGCGTTCTGAACGGAGACCGCCTGAGCATGGAGGTTGAGGATAGCGGCTGCTTCGTGGAGGGCCATGGCGTTGGAGACGTCCAGGCCGTCCCCTGGAGGAGGCGCGATGGGGTCAGCTGCAGCGGCAGCGTCGGCCCGAGCTTTGGCTGCTCGTGCTAGAGCAGCACGGATGCGTTCGGTGGCAGCGTCGCGATCGGAAGAGGCAGCAGCAGCTTCTTCTTCAGCTGCCTGGGCTTCTGCAAGGGCAGCCTCACGGGCAGCCATGCGGGTGTCCGCGAGACGCCTTGGTTCGTCGTTGTCGTTGCGATGAACGAGGTCAGCAGGGTCAACGACAGAGGTGGGGGGAGACCCGGCCATGCTGAGCAGGGAGGGCAGCCGAAGGGAGGGAGGGAGAGGTGTTGTTCCCTGTGCCGAAGGCAGGGAAGAACAGGGTTCTTTGCCTCCCTAACTCCCTGAGCCGAAGGGAGGAAAGGTTCCCTGTGCCGAAGGCAGGGAGGAGGAGGGTTCTTTGCCTCGAGCAGGGAGCAGCAGAAGTGCCTGTGCCGAAAGCAGAAGAACAGGGTTCCTTGTCCTGACCGAGCCCCCTATCTCCCTGTGTCGAAGGGAGGGGAGAAGAGGGGTTCTTTGAGCAGAAGGCAGGGAAGAACAGAAGTTCTTGTGCCGAAAGCAGGAGGAACAGGGAAGGGTTCCTTGAGCAGAAGGCAGGGAAGAACAGAAGTTCTTGTGCCAAAAGCAGGAGGAACAGGGATTCCCTGTGCCGGTCAGGGAGGGCAGCGGAAGGTGGAGAGGAAGAGGGGAACCCGGACTCCTGATACCATGAAGGAGAATAGAATTCGAATGATTATTGATAAGCCATGGTTAGGTACATATATAGAGGCAAGGGGATAACCACTTTATAACTGAATTACTAGTGCTAGAAAACCCCCTTGCCAAAGGATACAATAGACCGGACAGGGGTCCTGGCCGAACCCCCTTAGGGCCTTCATAACAGAATATGCTAACAATATGAAGTCAATATTCCTGAATTAAACCTGAAGCATCACTGGTAGGATGGAGTCCCAGTTTCCTTCTTCTCAAGTCTCAATAATTCAAAAACTGGTAGCAAAGACGGTGGAAGATGGGAAGTTGTTGCTCGAAACCTCAAGATCACATGAGACAATACAAATCCAAAAGCAGAATCTATTTAAAGGCAGCTATCACAGTACTGGTGATCAAGAGTTTGTCAAGTCAGAACACTACTGCAGACAAACAAATACACTTCATACAAATACACTAAAACTGACACGGTCAAATCCCAGTATGAAGCTGCTACTGAAACCATAAAAAGTTAAAAGGTAAAGGACAAATTATCACACATCATTTAACTTTACAAACTAAAGACTTCAATACAGGTCAACGTCCTTCGGAGAACAGTTTTTGTACACACTCACAAGATCTGCACTCTGCAGACAATTCTTGGCTGAAGTCTCTCAGAAGTGTGGCATGCCAATATCCATCTTTTAACATGCTCTTTCGTTTGTAGGTAATGTTCCACCATGAAGGCATGAATTATCTGTGTGTGATCATGTTCAGTCAAGTGTTTTATGTCATAAGTCAGTGGCATGAGACATTATTCGTCCCGTAACTTATGTTTTGGAGGCTTGTATCTGACATGTCTGCCATCCATCTCTGTGGTCCAGCTTCATCTCCAATAACATTGTAAGCATAGGATGAAAGCCCGGCATTCTCCCCACATGAGCTTGCCTCTCCCAGCTTATATAACCTTTGTGTTCTTGACAGCACTACAAGGTTGGAAAATGTTGAGAAGCTATTGCCAACAAAAACATCTGCTCTAGCACATACCTCAAAGTCAATAGCAGACTTTATAAGATAAGGTTGCCTATTATAGATGTCAGTAACTCCAAGTCTCTTCTTCTCAAAAGCAACCATGCCAACTCTCCAACCACTAGTTATTGAATCATCTTCTAGAAGGCTGTCAGATACTGCAAGATAAACCACAACTGGCCGACGCAGATCAGTGATCTGTGAGACCTTATGGATGATCTCTTGTTTACTGCTGCAGATTTCATTTGAATTGGAACGCTGTTCCCACTTCTTGCAATGGATCATCCAATCCTTTTCTATTCTCATGTGGACAGCAATGTATGGCACAGGTGGATTCATTGCAGCATCTCTCATGTGCTTATTATGAGAAATGTCAGCCTCATGTCTTGCTTTTAGGCCTGCCTCTCTAATCTTGGATATGACCTTAACCACTTCAGTTTCTATCTCTGGAATTAAGGCAAGGCAATCGAATGTTCTGGCATAATCTTTGACTGGCCAGTGATCTGGCCACAAAAACGGATGTTTTCCGCTGATTTGGATGACTTCAGAGTCATCCGCCTCACCCCTTGTGTATTGCAGCAGTTGATCCAAGTCTCTCTCCACTGTCCACCTCCTACCACTCCCCTTTTGGAGTTTGAAAGGATCAGTTTTATTCGAAACTTCCGAATACCGAGCTAACCTTATGAATCCATGACAACGAGCATTGAACTTGGTAAAGTCAAACACCTTGTCGAAAGTGATGGGTTGCAGCAAGTCAACTTCTTTGTAGAAAAGTGAAGCACTCAAACTCGGCATGAGCAAGGAGCGATTCAGGAATTTCGCGGTCAAGCATGCCCTGGCAAATGCAATCTTCTGGTTGTTCAATCCCATATAATCTGCGGGACCTCGACAAACTTGTCTCGCCTAACTCCAGGTAGCAAGTCAGGGGTTGTTGAATCATAAAAACCCTCCTTCTCGGAGGAGTTGACGGCGAGAAATGGGGATACAGTTGCCCTCAACACAATGAGAACAATCACTATGAGAAGGATTTTGCAAATGACAGACCGCGTCGGCAAGCTAATGTGCTTGAGATACTTGAGTTCTAGTAGGATGTTCATTGAAGCAATATTCTAAACCAATCTCATCCCAAAGACAACTTTTTCACCACCCAGCATTGCAGATTATGCCGTTACCAACGCAGATGGAGCATTTCCCTGGACAATGCAAACCACAGTATGCAATATTGCAATGTAATCAGCAAACCAAACAGACCTCAGGGGTGGACCTAACGCGAGGCATGGGGATTCAGCTGAAATCCCAATTTTTTTTAACAGTAAGCTGCCATTAGTACTACACCACGCACGCATCGAAGAAATCGAGAAGAAATGGGTTAATTGGAGGGAAAGCCGCCAATCCGAGTCCGGCTGGCTCACGAAATGGCGCGCAGGAGGAGGAGGAGGCAGCAATACGACTCGCGAGAGAGGAATGGATACCTCCGATTCGAACCGAGATGACGGGACGCAGGTGGGAGGAGGCCCGCCGCGCCACCCCCTCGAAACCTAGTCGCCGGCCGTGCGCGCACAGGGGAGAAGGCTATGGAGGGTCCGGGAAGGAGAGGGAGGCCTTCTCGCCGGCGGCGCGCGCGAGCACCTCCGGCTCGAGCTGCAGATCGGCGTACGACGAAGAGGGGACCCCGTCAGAGAGAGAGAGACGGGGGGAAGAAGGGCATTTTGGTCATTCGCCATGTTCTCCCTCTTTTCTTACAATTTGAAATTAGTATTCCTAACTCAGATAAAATTACATTTAGGAGATGGATATTTTTTTCACTCGTACTGTTGAAATACGAAGTGAATTGTCCACATTTCCTCGTCAGCTTAAGCTTTTGGATTAAACTGGTTAGTGCGTGCAACTCAATAATATTAGGAGTCTGTTTTATCTGAAAGATTTACTATTTTGGTACTCCAAAGATATGTATTTTGTTATAATAACACTTCTGAGGCTGACATGTAGGACCGTCTGAATCAATGAAAATATGTCTAGATGTCAAAAACACGACGCCACTTTTTTGGAGTGCTAAAATAGCAAATCTCTCGTTTTATCTATACTGAAGCTAGAGTGGAGCACTTGGAGCTGGTTATACCTTACTCCACCACCCTAGTTCATATTTCTATAGTGCTCTCAGCGGAATCCACTCCACTGAAAAAATATTTGTCTTGACTCCAGCTCCACAGAACAAAGAAGCTAGAGTTAAAACCCTACCAAACACATTCTAGAGCTAGAAATCTTAAGTTGGAATTATGGTTGACACACAATTTAATAATGCAACTCAATACATACGACTTTTCCATCCCATAATATTAAAATCTAGGATTAAATTTAATACATACAACGAATTTGGACAACATCACTTTTATTTCAATTTTCTTCTATTAATACTTTGCCAAGTACATGTGTTCTCCCAACTCCCAAGATGCTCATACCACAGTTTTTTTTAATTCCCTGCTCAAATCTCTCATCATGCTAGTAACATAGATGAATTACATTATACTACCTATATTCCAAAATATTAGACATATAAGTTTTTTATATGGTCTTTAACATATAATATTGACCATTATTTTGCTTCCACTATATATTATCAATAATGATTAATATAACAACATTTATAAATACTTTCAAATATATAACATGCATAACACTAAATCTAGACATTTTGAGCTTAATTATCACTTGAAAGTTATAAATATTGATTTTGCAAAAAAAAAACATGAGCACATTATATTTTAGAATGGAGGGACAAGTATCAGAAAAGATTTGGCCTTGAGCATCTGACTGCTGGCAGCAAGCAGAGACCAGAACGAATTATCATAATGTACATGAGAGGAAAGCAAACAATTGCCAGATTCTTCTTTACAAGTGAAAGAAACTCTAGGGCTTTACAAACCAAGAAAAAGAAATGTGTACAAACAGTGGGACGATTACACCTCTTGTAATCAAGCAATCAGTAGCTCCGTGTTGGGATGATGTTCTTGACCATTGAGAAGCAGAAGCTGTTCCTCTTGATGTGGTTGTCATCTGCAGCAGGCGAAAAGGAGCTCCTTGGCTGTCCATGTCACCTCTGCAAGATCTTGCAATGACTCCACTGTTTGTTTCTTCAGTGGGAAAATCTTCTCCAAGCATTCTGTCAGCAGGAAAGGCCTTAAAACAATGAAGCTTGAAGAAGAAAATGGTGGATGCAAACTTGGTAGGAAAAATGGATCTTCCTGATTACATGGCTACAGAAACTAACACTGTTTTGGTCTGCTTAGGCAAGTTCTGTAAATCATAGACCAAAAAACTGTGCTAGACAGAAATGACTGCATACTGAGTGTAGGGTTGGGCAAAAATAATACAAACCGAACCGGACCGAACTTTAAGCTTGTTCGGTTTTTTAATCGGTTCTTTATTGTAAGGAAATTCAGTGTCTGGTTCGGTTTCTAGAGTTAAAAAACCGAAGAGGTTTAGAATTTCTAATATTCATTTCTTGTAAGTTGATATATTGAATTGAGATGTAATTTTAATTTTATCTAAAAATATCTAGTGTTCATGTGAACATGTCTTGATAAGTTGGTATATTGAATTGCAATGTAATTTTAATTTTATCTAGCTTACCAGATGATGATTTAAAAGAGTATCATAGCGAAAAACCAAACACCGAAAAAACCAAACCGAATTATTTCAATGTTTACTATTCAGTTTCTATTTCATGGAAACAGCGTTTGTCAGAAACCGATTGCCCACCCCTAACTGAGTGTATCAAGTATTCCTTTTTGCAATCAACAGAAGGCTGTGAGCAGTGCAGTGCATCAAGTTCTTCTGTAGCCTAAAGAGTGACCAAAACTTTACGAAGCAAAAGAAATCAAGAGAAGTTTAATTCCATTGAGTAGAACATGCCAGAGATAGCCAGAACAAATGTACCTGGATGCCTCACGAGGTTCAACAGTGTCAGTGAAGCAAGCACCCTCTCTTCCAGAACTCTGTCATAGCTCAGGCTCTCCAGAAGCCTGGGCGCAAGAACGGAGCAAGCTAGAGGCTGGAACGTGTTGCACCCGTGCAGTGGGGAGAGTGAGCTGCTCATCCATGTCACAGTGATGAGGCATGCTCTGACCAAGCTAGGGATTCCATCGGATATGCAATTTGATAGCGCTGTGAGGAACTTTTTGCTCCCACTGTTTAGCAACATGAGGGCAAGCTTCTTCAGGCGTTCTTCAACTATCCTTTCTTCTTCCTGGTAATCAAGACAGCATCCAGATTAATAGAACCTAGCTTCAAGACCAAATTATAAGGTACTCTCCGTTGCATATTGTAATTCGTTTGACTTTTTCCAAAGTCAAATTCCTTCAGCTTTGACCGATTTTATTAAAAACATACCAACAATTATAGTTTATAGCATCAAATTAGTTTCCTTAATTCAACCATAAAATATGTTTTAGTACCGCATTTATTTGATATTATAAATGTTAATGTATTGTTGTCTAAATTTGGTCAAAATTGAAGGGTTTGACTTTAAAAAAAAGTCTAACGAACTTGCAATGTGAAACAAAGGCGATATATATATTTTTTGAGCATGGAAACATACCGCTCGTGCACTCTTATCTTTGAATATCTCTGTTCTTCGAAAGGATTCGGATAGGGAGTCGTCTAAACCTGCTCTCTTTAGTAGCCATGCTTCTGCGATGGGTTCCCCTGAGGATGAAAACCGGCCTGCCAAGAGTAAGAGAGCTCGGGCACACTGTTCTTGCAGCTTTCTGCTGTGTGGACTATGCTCCAAAGCTGCTACCATAGCATCAATCGCTTCCTCTCTGAAGACACTGTACTGCGAAGGATCTCCCTGCAAGAACATTGTGATATGGAGATTGTACAAACACCAACCACCAAATGCAAGAAAAGATTCATCTTTCAAGTGTTACCAGGAGATCAAGCTGGAGCAACATGGCAGCTGCTAGAGGGTGCTGGACGACAGGAGCTTGCTGGAGATAGACCAATAGAATATGCATTGTATTCAAGCAGACACCATTTTTCAGCTCCTTGAGGAACCCTAGAATCTGGGTTGTTCTGTTTGAAGAAGAAAAGAAACAAGTTCAGTTCAAAATGGTGTTTTGATGGAGATGCATCTCAGATCTCACCATGTACACCTTATCAGCAATGTACAGCAGTTTTACCTGTTAAGACAGACTAGTTCACTCATCAAGTTAAGGGCAGCAGCACTAGCCTTGTGATGATTTCCTACAAGAAGATGAACAATAGGTTCCTTCTTCATATTGTCAACCAAGTAGTGCCGACAACTGCCATCAGCTTGGATACATGAGGTCAAGAGAGCTATGCATTTTTTGCTCTCACTGGGATCGCCACCATCGATTCGGTTCATGAGCAGGTCCAAACCACCAAGAGCAATCATCTGCTTTGCATTCTCAACATTTCTATCGACATCGAATCCCATAAGGAGCTGATCTAGGAAATACAATGCAGCTACTTTCGGAGCACACTTGACAGAGGACAGAAACTGCACCTCATCCCCACACTCCAACATGTGCAACACGAGTGGTATCCAGTCCGGGGACAGCATCTGCTTAGCTCGAGGCTTCATCAAATAAAGCACCACAGCTGCCTTCAGGAACAGTTCTTTGCTTCTCAAAAGTCTCAAGAAAACTTCAAGCTGTGGATCTGCATTAAGCACAATCTGTCTGTTCACCTCACTGCTTAAAACCAACTCTCCCACTATCAAGACTGCACACTCAAGCACAACCTCCTCCCTGGAAGTGAATGTGATCTCAAGGAGCCCTTGGATGAAGGACGGGCATGACAGCCAGCTTCCAAGATTTGGGTCTTCTCGCAGGTCTGAGCATGCTCTGGCAACTTCTTGCACAGCATACTCACACTGCCTGAGACTGTCTGAGCTAGATACCACCGAAACTGCTCGTTCTAGAGTCATTGTTAGCTCACTGCTCTCTAGCTCTCTCTCGACGCACGCGGCTTCCTTCTTTGACACCTTGGGATGGTTGATGACGACGTTCCTGCTTAGGTCTCCACGACATGAGAACAGTCGGAGAGAGTAGGATTTGCATGGTACCGGAGCTGTTTCTGTAGTGTTGCCTTCTTCTTTCCGAATAACTGAATGCTTTTCTTGGAGCCCCATGTTACTCTGTCTACACAAAACAGGCACAGATTAAATAACTTCAATACTTCAAGGGTTGAACTGTTCAGCTTCTGTGAGAAAGGAGCATCAGAACTTGAAATATTTGATGATTTGTCACTCTTAAAAATGGGCTTCGATTATTTGCCACTTTGGCCCAATATCATACACTCAGATGGTCCCACTTGTCACCATTCAAGTGACAAATAATCAAAGTATGCAAAATTTTTAGTAGCAAATCCTCAAATTTCCCGAACAAATTAGCATGCTTCAAATATTAATGTCAAATAATGGTAGATGCACCACACAGACATGGGCTCTAAAATTGTCACAGTTCTAATCAAAATGGTTCTGTGTTTTTTTTTCCTTACACTCTGTTTGGATCCCTGAACTAGACTTAGAAATTAGAGCAATTTTACGGTGCATTCTACCGGCAGTATAATGAATCTCAACCCTTGATCTCCTTCCATTTGAGGGTTATAAATGATTTCTACTGTTATCTTGATTAGGGATTAGTGGTGGTAGAATTTACAAAGGTTAAAATCATCCAAAAAATTAGTGTCAGTGAAAGAGATATATGTAAATTGCCTAATAATAATTATACCCAAATATAATCAATTAAATTACTAATTTACCCTTAAAAATCAATAGATAAGATCGACTCTACGGTACTCTCAGTAGGATGCACCGTAACGGTGCTATAGAATTAAGACCAGTAATTGTGAATCCCATTCAGAGGCTGTTTGGATACTCTGAATTCAGGCCCAAGAAAGAATATTATGCCATTTATGTCCACCTTCTCTGTAGTTAAATCTATTGGAAATTCACCCAGCTGAGATAATATGTTCAGATTGCAAGTATATCTTGGATAACAAAACTCCCATTTGCAGCCACATTCTACTGCAATTTACTACTACAAAAGGAATCTACATGAATGAATCCTTGGTTGCTGCTTCAAGCCTGCAATACTAGAAAATGCTACTTTGCTTCCTGCCTTCCTCTATACTAGAAATGATAGTTTAGCCAGACAGCAAGGATACATTTTTATATTTCTACAAAGTTTTCACGGATCAATAGAATGGATAATCCAACCAGATGAACAGCAAGATGCAGAAAACCGGTAAATTTTTTGAAAAGCATTGGCATTCTAATCCAAATTTGGTACCTACAAACTTACTTGGCAAAAGTAAATCAAATGAGGTACAAAAGATACGGTGCTCTTCAGTTTACTAGGCGTCAGCACTTAAACAAATCAAAATGCAGCCAAAGTTTTCTTGTCCCTCCCACCAGAGAAAACAAAAAGTTATTCCTGGGGCTCAACCAGCTGTCTCCTTGACACCATCTTAAATTCTTAATTATCAGATTGCAATGAATGACCATAATTTGTCGCCTGTCTAAAACATGCTACAAATAATTTGGGACACTAAGAGAATATATACACAATTATGAGGCTAATCAGTGTACTGAAACACAAGCAACTGTTGACTCACATGAGCAATCCTCCCCATCTTCAAGCAACCTGGATTGTCCTTGAATTCGACATCCATCTCCGGAACCAATTGGGTCTCATCAGCCAGCTTTGCATCTTTGACATCTTCCTGATCTATTGCTGTACCAAAGACCGCTTTGTACCTGCAAAATTCAGATAAGCTTAAGAAGAATCATTCACTGTGATTTGTAAAAAAAAAAAAATGCAATTTTTCTTTCTCACGCACAGGCCTCTGTTGATGGAGCTTCTGCGCAACGAAGCCGAATGGTTATCCCACGCATCGAAATCTCCGGGCATCGAAGGCAAGGGCACGCAGGGGACCGGAGGCGCCTCGGATCCAGACTTGAGCCACTCCTTGTAGTACATGGCGAATTGAGCTGTGCCACTGTTGATGTGATCGTTGTAGAGCCTCTGCAGGCTCTTCATCCGCCGGTTCCGGTCGTCGGCGTCCCAGTCGGCGACGAGGTCGACCTCCCTGCTGAACCAGACCTTGAGATGGAGCAGATGGGGGAGGAAGAAGTGGTCCCAGAGGTCCGGGAGGAGGTTCTTGCGCGCCAGGTAGGGCGCGTCGACGAACACCTGCAGGAGGTGGCGCGCGGAGACATGGTCGTTGCGCTCCATCTTGTACACGACGGACAGGTAGAGCTGCGCGCAGGCAGAGAGGTGGGAGTTTGGCACGCCGCAGGTGTGGGCCTCCGACGCGGCGGCGGCGCAGGGGATGGCCTGGCGCGGCGGCGCGTGGAGCGAGGCGACGACGCTGAGGAGGCGGATGGAGTTGCGCAGGGAGCGGATCTTGGCGTCGGGAGGTGCCGGCGCGGCGGCATCGGCAGCGAGACGCTCGATGCTCTCGATGCCGAGCTCGAGGTTGGCCAGCACGGCGTGGCCCGCGCCCCGCCGCGCCGCGGCGGGGGCGAGGCACACGGCGCACTTCTCCCGCAGGCCACGTCGGAACCCCTCGTCCTTCATGAACCTCCCCGCGTACCCGGACAGCATCGCCACCACCGTGCCCACCGCGCCGCCTCCATCGTCTCCGCCGCCACCTCCCTCCCCTGGCGGCGCGTTACGAGGCGGCGACGCGTGCCTTCCCGACCGCTCCCGCCGCGGCACCGCCGGCGCGTGCATCTCTACGCGCTCCTGCTCCAGCAGCTCGCGGAGGGAGGATGATGATGACGGCGGCTGCGTCGCCATTATCGCGGTCGTCGAGACCAAGAGCCAAACGAAGCATGAGCTCTCCCAGAGTCCCAGTCTCCCGCACGTAAATGGCGTGCAGTGAGGCCGCGAGCCCTAGAGCTACTTTACGGGAGAGATTATATTCAATCCCATATCTTAGATATATAAACAATTTTAACTCTAACTTAATGATTTGCCGATCCTAACTTTAACACAATGTTATTGTAAGTAGAGTTTGGTTTAGGAGTCAGGTGAAAGCGAGTGAATCATTTCATTTTATATGTGTTTGATTTGAAATTAGATAGAATGGAGTGGCTCCTAAAAAGGAATATTCTAGAACTATCCGCTCTAAAAAATCCACTGAATTGAACGGCTCACCTCCCACGTCATCTGCTCTTCTTCTCATCTCTACTACCACTATTGAACTAAACAAATAATTGTTCCATTCTATCATAGAGTGACTCCGTTCTTACTTCTAAACACACAACGGAATCATTTCATTCTCAGAAAAATGGAATCATTCCATTCTATTAGATTCGTGAACCGATCGCCGCATTAACTTGTAACTTGATGATGGTTCGTCGATCATAACATTAGCGGGCTATTTATGAGAATAATTTATAAATATTGTTAGAATTTGGTATTTGAAAAAACTATATATAAATACTGTAAAAATGCATTTAGGCCACGTCACCGTGGCGTGGGGCCCACCTGTCTGCGCCCACGCACCCACACCGAGGCGAGGCGAGGCGACAACAGCAAGGCCCTCGCTCTTCCGGTTTTTTCTCCTTAGCCACAGCGTTCGTCGGTATATACCCACTACTAGTGAGTACAAATCTGGAGGTTGGTTAAACTGTCGACTCTACCATGCATGCTTGCGTGGCCACTTGAAGCGATTGATTCATTAACAACGTGATCACTCTCTGCGCGTGGCTAATTAACTATTAGTTAACTGATATCAAGCCTGCATGCATGCAGGGACAAACAGCAAGTAGACAAGAATGCAAACCAATAACCTAACCTAACCTAAATTTCTGTAGATCAGTGTGCCTAGAAAGCAGAAACTGATAGTCTGTTGCTTGCTGCAGCAGACCAGTACGTTGGCATCTTACAGATCAGGTCATTGCATTGCATGTATGGGCCTCGCCCATGCATCCATGCAGAGCCAAAGGAGAGGACACGTTGCCCCATCATTTCAGATGCAGATGCCCAAGTGTGAAGTGAGCCCCCACTGCAGTAAGACAAACATTACATAGCAGGTTACTGTTTCTTAATTTTGCACTGCTAGCTTTGCCACTGTAGATGCATGCTTGTGGATGGAATTTATCGAGGTGAAAGATCCGGAGTGAGTTGCAGATTAATAAATCTGATCAGTTAAAAAGATTGGATGGATGCAAGTTGAGACGGAAACGACATGGATTTTATCGGTGAGCGCAGGGCTGGCCAAGGAACAGTCGTACCCGTCCGTGAGCCTGCCTGCAGCAGCAGCAGCTGGGCATCTGCATCTGCACGCGTGAGCGTGAGAAACCCTTACAATATGCGACCATTTGAACCTGCATGCATGCTGCGACCGTTTGAACAGAAGCTAGCTGCTCTCTGATCTAACAAGATCATCATCAGTAGCTCACTGCCCTGTCTTGTTTTGTGGTGCTTTGATTTGATCTGAATGTGACATACAGAGCCTGTCCCAGGTCTCCCCATGCATGGCTGGGATTTTAATCTCCACCCACCGCTTGGACTCTTCGCTTGATCTGACTGTAAAAAAAAAATGCAAATCCGCCTGTATCTTTTTTTTTTTTTTGAAATAGGCCACATGGGCCCGATCTTGTTTGAAGGCCATGGTGTGTCGGGGATGTGAACGAGAACTTCCCAGGAGGTCACCCATCCTGGTACTACTCCCGCCTGAGCACGCTTAACAATGGAGTTCTGAGGAGATTTGGTGCCAGCTAACTCACATCCCTTTCACCAAAAAAAATGCAAATCCGCCTGTATCTTGCTGGCATTTTTAGTGCACTTTGTGATTTCTGCATGCGTTTGGTCTGGACGAGGATGAATCTGGCAGCTGGGCATGTAGTTAATGTGCCTTGATGAACTATATGATCTGGACTTTACACCTGCAACCACCACCGTAGGTAGAGGAGCAATGGCCGTGTTTGTCACCGTAGTGCAAGACTGTAAACTGTCACTCTGTCCGGACTTTTTTGGGCTGGCCCAAAGCACGCAGGTCCGGCCCATGCAAAGCACGGTCCGATACGTTCCATGGATGGGTCGGGCCGGCACGGCCCGTACAAGGGCCGGACTTGGGCTTGGAGGTTAGGCCCGGTGGGCGGCCCGGAGACGACCCTTAAAGTGGGCCGTGCCTGGGCCGACCCGACCCAGAAAAGCCCATGGGTAAATAATTCATATGCACAAGGAGGAGACATGTTATTAAAAATTAAAAAAATCTGCAAATTACTATTTGAATATACCTTGCTCTATATCATGTGTAAGACAAAATCAAAATTTGAGTCATTCATATATAGGACAAATCAAAATGTAAATATATATACTCGAGAGCAAAGAAAGTAATATTAATGAACTAGTATCATGTGTAAATTATTAATGAAATTAATTTTTCCCTATTTTTTGGGTTGTTCTATTATTTTATGTGAACTAGAATTTTCATTATTCAAAGATAAATTAAATAAATATTTTTATAACCCTCGTAAGAAACCATCTAACAATGTTACAAAATTACGGCTGTTTTTGGGCCGGCCCGGCCCATCCAGGCCCGACGTGCTTTGGGTCGTGCCTGGGCTTGGCTAACACTACTTCGGGCCGGCTCAGCCCGGCCCTTAAATTTATTGGGCCAAAATGGCCCGACCCATTTTAGGTCTTGGCCCGAAGGGCCCAGGCCGGGCCGGCCCAGCACGGCCCATCTCCCAGCTCTAGGGATCAGCCACGCCTAAAAAGGAGTTTTTCTAGAAAAAACTGACTTAAATGATTTTTTTATTGGAAATTTGATCATTTAGATGAAATGAAAATGGATAGTTTACTCCTCATATCTCTTCACAGGTTCACCTAGATTAATAACATTAATAGTAAATTATCGATTTCTATCTAACCATTTATTTATTGGGTTAGGAGGACATGTTCTGGCCTAATTGTATTGGGCCGTGCGTGAGCGGTTTGGCCGTTTGGGCTTTGCCGCCGACGGACCACGCGACAGCCCATGCTGCTGCTTCCGCCGCAGCAGCCGCAGCCACGGGCACCACGCGGCCACGCCCGGGAACCCCTAGCGGCTAGCGGTAGCCCCGCCGCTTTCGCTCGCCTGCTCCGCCGGAGGGTGTGTTCCGGCTGCTCCCCCCCGCTAATCGCGGACCGCGATTCGCGATAGGGTTTCGCCATCTCGAGGTCCTGGTCCCTGCGACGCCGCGCGGATTCGAGAGGTAAAGTGGGAGGTTAAGGGTGGCCGTGTTCCTCGTTTCCTTACTCAGTTGACAGGGTCCTGTACTCCTGTTCCCCCTTCTGCGTGGGATTCGCCCTTGTGGATCCACTGAGACTTCTGGCGTTTCAAATTTCATCACCTTTTAGATGCATACAACTTGTTAGAATTGTGCAGCTTGGGTGTATACAACATTTTAGTCCTATGCATAATTGAGCACAATTTATTCAAAATAGAGAAGAGAGCAAGACCCTGGGGGATTTAGGTGGCACTCGGCCCAGGTGTGGGCTTGCTGACTGGCATTCCCGTGTGGCTGTCTAGGGCCTCCCCCTGGCAAGGCTCGCTGTCGCTTGGTTTGTTTCTCTGTTTGGGTGATCACTCTCTGTACTGGTTCCATTACCTAATGGAACTTATTTCATTACTTGATTTCCTTCCAGCAGGGCACCAGTGAGTTGTTCCGTGAGGACTCAGATAGAGTTTAGCTAAAATGACAAATATGAACATAACCGCCATCTTGGAGAAGGTACATTTCACTCAAATCTATGTGTAAACTGTGTATCTGATTTTGCTCTTTACCTGTGCTTTGATTTTAACATATTTGTGTCAATTTTGCTTTTAGATGACAGGGAAAGATAAAGACTATAGATATATGGCAACATCCGATTTGCTTAGTGAATTGAACAAAGAGGGTTTCAAAGCTGATCAAGACATCGAGCTAAAGTTGACTAATACTGTTCTCCATCAACTAGAAGATGCTTCAGGAGATGTCTCTGGTTTAGCTGTTAAATGGTATATAGTATTTAATTCTTTATGTAGCACATTCTCCCATTATTAAGAGCAATATAATCTCATTACCGTTCTATTCAGTGTTTCCACATCCTTTTTTCAACTTTATATTAATCTATCTTGTTAATGCTGATCGTCCACTTTTTCCTGCTAGAATCCACTGTCGTTTGGATCTGGCTATCTTTGTAATTTCTGTTAGGTGCAATTGCTATTGTTAAGCAGTTGTACTGCCTCATGCAATTTTCTAGACCTTGTTGGATGCTGATTTATTATAGAAGATGTAATTCTAGATCTCTAAGTAATGTTGTGTCACACCTCAGTAGTTGCATCTTCACACCTTGCATGTACTGAAACACTTTTAATATAGAATTTTGATACCCATTTGTTCTGTTATGTTATCTGCGTTCAGGTGTTCTGCATTTCACTGTTTACTATGTTAATGTGTATTTTTTTACTTGTCTTGGTTAGCTTGGCTCCACTTGTCAAGAAGGTTGGCGAAGATATGGTGGTGGAGATGACAAATAAACTTTGTGATAAATTACTCAATGGAAAGGACCAACATAGAGATACTAGTAGTATTGCTTTGAAGACAATCATTGTGGAAGTTACCACAACATCACTTGCTGAAAAGATTTTGGTGTCCCTTGCCCCGCAGATGATCACGGGCGCCACTGCTGTAAGTTTTAAATTTCTCTCTCAATTGCCAAAAAAACATGCTACTCCCTATTAATCATGTGGTGTGCTATAAAGACCATTAGACCATATAACTCAGATTTTCCATTTTATCTGTACTAATTATACTTTGAATTCTTCTGGCAGTGCATTCTAATTTTACGAAGCGTAATATCAATGTATGCATGTGCATATCAAGGGTAGCTATCTATTTCGTTTTACCTCCCATTATCCAGACTGATTAAGCATTATACGCTGGCTAATAATCACAGTTTTAGAATTTAAAGTTATACTATTAGCTTCACAGAGAACATTGAAGTGTTTGAAACTTTTAACCTTTATTAGTTAAAAAGCCACGATAGTAAATCTCATACCTTCCACTACTACAGAAAGCTGGATGATTTTCCATGCCAGTCAATATTACTTGTTTTTCTATCTATTAGAAATTTGTAACTGCAATTTTTCCACTGCATCAAATACAATGTCAATGCTGATACTAAAAAATGTGAGCATTGCTTACCTTTGATAAACAAAAATAGGAACTTTCTTGCTATCATTCGTAACTCAGGAAGCATTATAGCTGCAAAAATTGCAATGACACTTACTATATACACAGTTTGTGAGGTTTATTTGGAAATGCTAGATATCCTTAGACTATAACAAAACAATAGCTTTTGTCTTTACATCTCACCTTTGCCTTTGCCACTACATATTTTACATCTGCCTATGATAGAGACACTAGTAAATAAAACTGCACATTTTAATGGTATTGGTTTTACCATGGGTTGTACTGGCTAAGTTTTATGTATCTATTCTTTCCTTGACAGGGGAAAAGTGCTGAAATTAAATGTACTAATTATACTTTGAATGCACAATGAGTTGTACTGGATAAGTTTGATGCATCTCTTCATTCTCTTGATCTTGACAGGGAAAAAGTGCTGAAATTAAATGTGAGTGTCTTGATATATTAGGGGATATACTTCATAGATTTGGCAACTTGATCACAAAAGATCATGAGTTCATGATGGCTGCCCTGTTGTCCCAGTTGAGCTCCAACCAAGCAAGTGTTAGGAAGAAGTCTATTTCTTGCATTGGTAAGCCAAACTCATATTCTGTGCCTTTATAAGTGTTTAACTTCTTATTGTCTGCAAATGGTTGTTTTAATGGTGGCTTGAACTTGGAAAGCTATTTCCAATGACTGTTTACTTGCTATTCTTTTTCAGCATCACTTGCTGCATGCCTATCTGATGATTTATTAGCCAAGGCAACTTTCGAGGTTGTCCTGTTGCTGAAAAACAGAAATGCAAAGTCTGAGATAGCCCAAACAAATATCCAGATGATTGGTGCTCTAAGGTATATGCTTCAGCTTTCAAATTGTGCATGCAAGCCTTGAGTAGTTTTTTAGGAACAAAAATACAGAATGTTCTCATTTTTTATAATGGCTTAGATGACTTGATGTTCAAATTTTAAATTTATCTAGTCAACTGAAATCAAGTTTAGTACTATTTGGTTAGTTGGTAATTCTTATCTGATATGCTGCAATACATATTTAATCAAATATTTTTTATTTACAGTCGCTCAGTTGGATATCGTTTTGGGTCACACCTTGCTGAAGCTGTTCCTTTGCTCATAAACTATTGTACAACTGCATCGGAAAATGATGAAGAATTCCGTGAGTACAGCTTGCAGGTGAAAATGATTCTCCTTTCCAACTTTCGATGACCAGTAATTTTCTCTTGTATGACTCTTAAGGTTATTTATTTCCATCATGTAGGCCCTTGAGAGTTTTATGCTCAGGTGTCCAAGGGATATATCTCCATTTTGTGAGGGTATTTTAAATCTTGCTTTGGAATATATAAGCTATGATCCTAATTTCACTGATAGCATGGAGGATACTGATGATGAAGCTCAAGATGAGGAAGATGATGAGTATGTAATTTATGTTCTTACAGTATCAATAATTGGGTACCTATTTACCTGATTGAAATGTGCTCAATGTTTTTCCAGTGAGAGCGCGAATGAATACACAGATGATGAGGATGCAAGCTGGAAAGTTCGAAGAGCTTCAGCAAAGTGCTTATCTGCAATTATAGTATCTCGTCCTGAAATGTTGTCTAATATGTATCTGGAGGTATATCCACAAAAACAAGTTAAACCATCATACAACAAAGAGCTTCTGCTTGACAGCATGTTTCTGTTTTGCCCATGTTTCAGACAGTAGTCTGAAACGATGTTTAGTGTTTACCAAAATCAATGAAATTAGTACTTATGTTATCTGTTACCTAATAATGTGAATGCTTCCATGTAATTCAAAGTTTTCTGGGGTTTTATACAGGCTTGTGCAAAGTTAATTGAACGATTTAAGGAAAGAGAAGAGAATGTAAAGGTAATTGTTTGGTATCGATAATTTCAGAATTTGGGTGGTCTTGCTGTTTATCAATCTCGTCAAGCTTCTCTATGGTTCTAGATGGACATCTTTAACACTTTTATTGAGTTGCTACGCCAAACTGGTAACATGACAAAAGGACAAGGTGACATTGATGAATCTAGGTAAGTCCATTCTTCTTCTGTTTCCATCATTTTTGACAGCCTTCCATCAATTCTACTTTAAGCTGTAGCATCTGATGCAGTTGGTTATTCAATTACTTTTAGTCTTTTACATACTTTGAGTTGATCATATACCATGGTTAAAGCACTGAGCACATGTGGCTAACCATTTTTCTTTGCAGCCCTAGATGGTTGCTGAAGCAAGAAGTGCCTAAAGTTGTGAAGTCTATCAATAGACAGTTGTGTGAAAAAACAATCAAGACAAAGGTTACATCCTCGACTATCATGCAAATCATGTTCGTTGACTCAGATCTGGTTTTATGTTTTTATCTATATTTTCAGGTTGGATCATTCTCCGTATTGAAGGAGCTTGTTGTTGTACTGCCAGACTGTCTTTCTGATCATATTGGATCACTTGTTCCTGGGATTGAGAAGGCTTTGAGTGTTAGTGATTCCCATTTGCTAAAAAATTTCTGTGGAGGACATATGCTTGTTTTTAAGCCGTGTTATCTATTTGATAGGACAAGTCATCTACCTCCAACTTGAAGATTGAAGCCCTTGTATTTACGAGACTTGTTATGGCTTCACATTCCCCTTCTGTGTTTCATCCATACATACAGGTACTATAACATTTATCTTTAATTACTTGTGGCATTTGCCATCAGTGACATATTAATTGCAAAAATCAAATTCCAGGCACTTTCTGGACCAATATTATCTGCTATTGGAGACAGATATTACAAAGTCACTGCTGAGGCTTTAAGAGTGTGCGGAGAGCTAGTGTGCGTGCTTCGTCCAAATTTTCAGGTCAATCTTGTATCCCATATGTTACTCTGACAAAAACACCATTTATTCATCTTTTTGAAGCCTTTGTTTGTTTGTTTTATAGATGTGCTCTTTAGATTACAGGCCATATATTGGCCCAATCTATACTGCCATATTGGCCCGCTTGGCTAATCAGGATCAGGATCAGGTTTAGCTAAATTTACACCTTGCTCCCTTGACCTTCCATTTCTTTCTCTTGTCAGTGCCTCTTATGAAAGTTTCTGTTTCAGGAGGTTAAAGAGTGTGTCATATCTTGCATGAGCCTTGTGGTATCCACGTTTGGTGATGGTCTTCAAAGGGAACTGCCAGCATGCCTTCCTGTTGGACTATGGATAAAAGCCCCCACCTCTCCCACTATAACACCTAGGTTTTATGGTTGGGTTGGCTAGGTGGGGTGAGCCTAACATGGTATCAGAGCCAAGGTCCTGGGTTCGAATCCCCCTGGCCACGCATTCCACATTTCCGCTGCGTGATTTCCCCTGCGCCTATCTAGTGTGCTGAGACCTGTTGTGGGCTACGCCGGGCCTCTAGAACCTGCTGCGGGCTACGCCGGGCTCGCACGCCGTAGGGGGAATGTTGGACTATGGATAAAAGCCCCCACCTCTCCCACTATAACGCCTAGGTTTTATGGTTGGGTTGGCTAGGTGGGGTGAGCCTAACACTTCCTATTCTTGTTGATAGGATGGGCAATGAAATAACTAGACTTACAGCAGTTAAGGTAAGCTATCAACTGCACCCCTGTATTGAAATTTGAAAGCATAGTCTTGTTAATCTCCTTATCAATTCATTACTTATGAGCATTACTGTTTTCTGTAATGCCTATCTTGAATTTCAATTTGAAGATTTTAATGGGAAGCATAGTTCAAATATGTCACTGAACCTCCACCCAAAGCGTATTGATATTCTGTCAACAGTGGTAAAAGAAGTGCCAATGTTTTGATCAGCACTGGCTCTACAGCTTGCTGGATTACTTGACATAGATTACTCTGGTCTGTTCATTGCGATCTAAAACTTGGCTGGAATATAATTTACCAATCTAGTTGCTTGAGTCAAGTCGTGTCCTCAGAGTTTTACTGTTATATCCTGTTATCGTGCCTTTGTGTGAAAATTAGAGGTTGTTTTTAATTGCTCTATTGGTCTGTATTTTTTCATCTAATGCCTTTTTTTGTTCTGTTTATCTATTCCGTATTCAGTATTCTGGTGTAGTATGTAAAACATTTGTTCCTTTACAGGCATTTTCAGTGATTGCCAAATCACCTCTTCATATTGATCTTTCACGTGTCCTAGACCATGTCATTTCTGAGCTCACAGCTTTCCTTCGAAAGGTAAAGATGCATTGTACAGTGTTTTCTTCAATTTTCTGCGATGAAAAAGATATCGATCTTGTGGGCTAAAGTTTTATTTGATGTCCATTTTCCCAACAGGCCAACAGAGCTCTTAGGCAGGCAACATTGGGAACACTAAATTCTCTTGTCGTTGCATATGGTGATCAAATTGGATCGTCCTCATATGAAACTATTATTGCTGAACTGTCTGCACTCATAAGGTTTGCTATAACTCATGACTCACATTTTCTGGCTACCATGATGTGGTATCGATCTATTTAATGTGGCAGTGACATGGATTTGCATATGACTGCTCTTGCCCTGGAACTTTGTTGCACAATCATGGCCAATAGAAAATCCATACAAAATGTTGGTTTGGCTGTGAGATACAAGGTTTTTCCCCAAGCCCTTGTTTTGATCAGGAGTGCTCTCTTGCAAGGGCAGGCTCTACAGGTTTTTTTTTTTTCATTTAAGATTTTGGCTTCTTCTTAAGCTGCAAGTTGAAACTGACATAGGATGTTACTGCCACAGGCACTGCAGAGATTTTTTGCTTCCCTGGTCCAGTCTGCAAATACAAGCTTTGACACTTTGTTGGATTCTCTTATTTCTACTGCTAAACCATCACAATCAGGTGGACTTGCAAAGCAGGCACTGTCTTCCATTGCGCAGTGCATTGCTGTGTTATGCTTAGCAGCTGGGGATCAAAAGTGTGCATCAACTATTGAAATGCTTAAGGGCATTTTAAAAGACGACAGTGCTACTAATTCTGTAAGGCTTGCTTATTCCTTATTGCATATGTGGCGTTCAAAGTTCAAAGTTCAAACTTCAACATATTACTATTTTGCATTTGTGTAATACCTCTGGTATTCCATAATACATACCACTCATTTTGCTAATCCATACCTTCGAGATCCATATTCATTTATATTGATGTATGGACTGTTTTCATGTTTCAACATATCTTGGCAATCCTTTATGAGTTAGTTTTACATTTTTTTTTCATTTATGGACACCTTTTATGTAGATTGTATTTTGCTCTATAGAATTGTGAAATTAGCATACTACATGTTCTCTCAACACTTGTTGCTATGCCTTGAAAGTTCAAAGTTTTGAAAAATGCTGGTTTGCTAAATTGGCGCCACTGGCCACTCATGTTTTTTTGGCAACTATCAACCGTCTTTTGTCTCTGATCTGGTGGCTGGCGATTTGGCCAGACCAGTTAATTAATGGAATTCCGTTTCCATATAGAAAACTGAACTATTGTATTGTAATTGGGCTTAGAGTCCTTCGTATTATGTGCTTGTTTGATGCTTAGCCATGATGGTCTCCATCAAACTATTAGTATCTTCTATTTATTGATTACATGAATTCAGATTTAACTCAAATGTGGCATGTATCATTCATTCTCTTTATTGTCTGTTGATTACCTGCTACCATCGTTTGGCAGGCTAAACAGCACATGGCCTTGTTATGTTTGGGAGAAATTGGAAGAAGGAAGGACCTCAGCAATCATGCTCAAATTGAGAATATTGTCATCGAGTCATTTCAGTCGCCTTTTGAGGAGATCAAGTCTGCAGCATCGTATGCTCTTGGAAACATTGCTGTTGGGAATTTATCCAAGTATTTGCCATTTATCTTGAATCAGATTGACAATCAACAGAAGAAACAGTATCTGTTGCTTCATTCACTGAAAGAGGTGTGTTCTTGCTAGAATTTGGTTTTTAAAGTGTATTTTCCATATATTTGTTACTTAATTCTTACCTAATACTTAAAACCACTCAGGTAATTGCACGACAGTCTGTTGACCATACCGGTCAGAGTGAGCTCCAGGATTCAAACATTGGGAAGATTTTGGCATTGCTCTTTAATCACTGTGAAAGTGAGGAGGAGGGAGTTCGGAATGTAGTTGCAGAGTGCTTAGGCAAAATTGCTCTGATTGAACCTAGGAAATTAATCCCTGCTCTGAAGGTGTGACATGTTCATAGCTAGCTAAACTATTTTCTTGTCTTTGTGCTCTTGCAGTCATTTTATGATTAAAGGCCTAATGTTTCATGTCTTATCTTTTCCGTAGGAACGCACATCTAGTCCAGCAGCAAACACAAGAGCTACAGTTGCAATTGCTATAAAATATTCCATTGTTGAACGTCCTGGAAAAATAGATGAAATCATGTACCCTGAGATATCTACCTTCCTGATGTTGATTAAAGACAGCGACAGGGTATTAACACTTGACAAAGTTTTGCATTATTACTTTATGCTTTCTTGATGTGTTCTTCACAGTTTCCTTTTGCACTTTCCAGCATGTTAGGCGTGCAGCTGTCCTGGCTTTGAGTACAGCTGCGCACAACAAGCCAAATTGATTAAAGGCCTCCTTCCTGAATTATTGCCTCTTTTGTATGACCAGACTGTTGTTAAGGTATTGTTTGTTATTGATCTCTTGTTTTGTTTGAGTGGGAATGTTATATACAGCACATCCTGCTTCAAGATTTTGCAATAAAGTCCTTCCATTATACCTCTTGTAAGCAATGATCTCTTTCCATGCAGCAAGAATTGATCAGAACAGTTGACCTTGGGCCTTTCAAGCATGTTGTAGATGACGGACTTGAACTCAGGAAAGCTGCCTTTGAATGTGTGGATACCTTGCTGGATAGTTGTCTTGATCAAGTGAACCTGTCATCTTTTATTGTTCCTTTCCTCTTATCTGGTTTAGGTGGTGAGTACCGTTACACTGAATAATTTATAATTTTGCACTTAACTGCACATTCCATTTAATTCGCCGTAGCAATATAGAGGTTTAGATGGTATATAATCTCTAAGACCATGTACGCTGCACACAAGTAAATCATGTTTATTTTGTTTTCTATTTGCCAATGATTTTTTTCACTTGTCTGGTGGTCTTACTGCACTGTTTTATGTAGATCATTATGATGTAAAAAATGCCTTGCCATCTGATTCTCTCCAAGCTAGCAGACAAGTGTCCTTCTGCTGTTCTTGCAGGTATGTTTTAATCTATGACCTTTCAGGGCTTCATAGGTTACGAATGCCCCTGCTAATATTTTACGGTGTTGTTTCAGTTTTGGACTCATTGGTCGAACCTATTGAGAAAACTATAAATCACAGACCCAAGGGTGATGCAGTGAAGCAGGAGGTTGATCGAAATCAAGACATGATTCGAAGTGCTCTTCGAGCAATCGCAGCTTTAAGTCGTATAAGGTCAGGATTCATTCTGCCCTGCCCAGTTTACCTGTATTTCTGGTTTAGTGAGAATTTTAACAGTGAGGCCACCTTTCCTGTTACAAATTACCACTTCTTTGTTGTCAGCCCTTGACAAGTGGTATCTGGAAAGAAAAAATTTAACTCATTCACTTGCATTGTAACAATTCCGGTTTATACATCTCTACTATTATAAAGCGGCTAGTTTTCCGTTCCTCCGTCCGTTACTGCCTCCCCACTTCCCACAAAAAACCAATCAAAACTTATACCCTATAAAAACCGGTCCCCCAAAAACCAATCAAAACTTATACCCTATAAAAACCGATCCCCCAAACCCGCCCGGGCCGAAGCGCCTGCAACCCCAGTGCGCCCACCCTCCCTGCATGCGCGCATGAGAAAAAAAAAGAAAAGAGGAAAAAGAAAAAAGAAGAAAAAGAAAAAAGGAAAAAGAATAAAAAATAAAAAATAAAAAATAAAAAACAAGAAAAAGAAAACTGTATTTATATTTCAGTATTTTAATTTATGTATTTTGTGGGAAGTAAAAGCCCTTAGATTTCTGGAAAAATCATGTAGAAACATGAATTTTGCGTAAAAACCCTATTATAAAATAAGATTCTGTTGCAAAGCACGTGCCTTTGACTAGTATACATATATATACATATATATGTGTTATTCTACACCACGTGTGTAGAATAGCTATTCTACAATGACTACTTTCAGTAGTAGATTTTCTCAGTCAATTGAGTAATACTTTTTTCTCAGTAGAATAGCTATACTATACCCGTGGTGTATGATAATATATATATATATAGTATATATATTCTAATTTAGGTATTTTACCTTCTGATATTTTTTAATTACCATCTGCAGTGGTAGTGATTACAGCATGAGATTCAAGAATTTGATGAACAAGATAATGGCATCCCCTCCACTTGCTGACAAGTACAACTCGGTGTGCAGCGAATAAGAGCTGAGCTTCTGTATATGGTAGAAAATAGTTGAAACCGACTTGGTAGTCGGTACTTGTGCCTGCCTTTCTGGAGGGGGCTAGCTTGATACTGAGAATGGTACAGCTCAGAGGTTTGTACTTTATTGTCCCTGATGGTTTAGAGGTGGGGCGAAGATATATGAAGACAAG
Source organism: Zizania palustris (assembly GCA_019279435.1). Classification (NCBI taxonomy): domain Eukaryota; kingdom Viridiplantae; phylum Streptophyta; class Magnoliopsida; order Poales; family Poaceae; genus Zizania; species Zizania palustris. Next base: position 144,364 of record JAAALK010000865.1, read on the forward strand.
GTTTTGGGATGAAATGGCTGATTGAATGCTAGGCTTTTTGTTTTGTACAAAATATGGTTGAAATTCACTTGAGTAAAGGTGGGTAGTATTGAGGCCTTCTTTTGCTTAATTTGAATTGCATTGCTGACTATTGTGCCAATCTCTTGATGCTGCGCTCTCTGCCGGACGGTCGCTGAGGTCTCATCCTGAGTACCAAATCTCTGGTTACCGACAAACTGCCCGGAACAGTTTAGATTCAAATATGAAGTAAAGGTTTGAAATTTTGTTGAATCGAATTTGAAAAGAAAAGGGTGCGTGCTCGTCTGTAATTCAAATGAAATGATTTTCTTATTGTAATTTTTTATCTCGTAATTCTGATCACTGGCTGGAGATTTATTTGGTTACCAGTTTTTTTGACCTTGTAACGTAATGCTGCTTTTGAACGGTGACGTCACACTGGCTGCTTTGCATGACGCCCCCCAGCTTACGTGGGCGGGCACTCGAAGCCATCACCTGAGTGACGATTTCAGCTAAAGAGCAGCCTTGTTTCTCTTGTCGCCCCAGCCATCATCCTCCACTGTGAACCTTGTCTGCACTGCATCAACAAGGACACTGCCATGCCTCTAGAACCACTGGAAATCATACTTACCACTACAAGGTACAGCTCTCATCTCAACTCATCTTGTGTCTGACTGCCTTTGGCACTTTGACCGTATGGGTGTCCTTGCCTCCGATTCAATTCTTTGTGGCATCCTCTGCACATGAACTGATGAACTGGTGCAAAGAAAAAATATGACACAAGTGATGTGTGTTGGTAGTACTCCGGTACTCCCTATGTCATAAAATGTGGTAAGTTTAAGTGTAGGTATATGTATTAAAGACTTGAGTAAGACTACCTTTGTACAAAGTTGTTATATTGTATTTGGAACAAATTTTAAAATATAAAACTTGTTATATTTTGAGATGGAAGAGACTACTGATTGATATAAAGTCAACCCCTTCATGTACCAATTAGCATTTTCTATTTGCTGTCACTTCACTGCTCAGCATCTATGCATCTGCAGTTCAGCATTAGTGCATTTGCCAGTTTGCAATGAGCCCATGACTCCATTCATGCGCTTGCTTGCAAAAGCTGGAAGTGGGGAGAAACTTCCTGGAGCTCACCATGTGCAAGTGGATACTTTTCCTCACTGGCAAACTGGAAGGAGGTGAGCATCTGATCTCTGCCTGCTGCCTCTTTGCTCTTGCATGAATGTGTCGTGTGTGTGTGTGTGTGTGTGTGTGATGGAGTGTATATCAGAGAGCACTTATGTGCAATGAAGTTGGTGGTATTCATTGGTTGCCTCTACTTGTGTTCTCTTCTCTCATGTCCAAACCTGGAAAATCATAGCTTGCTGCATTGCAACCAACATGCTTTATTTATCATGATTGGCTTGCTTAGTTTATTTGAGCAGGAGATTCAGAAACACGTTTTCTTTTCCTGCTGGAAGATTCAGAAACAGTTTTGGCATTGGTTCTGTCACAATGGTCAGGGAACACCATGATATTAATAATGATGCAAAATTAGTTGCTTTAGGTACAAGTAGTCTGAATCTCTTCTGAATCTTCCCTCTGAGCTAAGTCACAGTTAAGAAGTAGTTAGTTGTCAGCTGTACTGTTCTTGTTCTACAATACATGAATTAGCTCACAATGTCTTCCCTTTCTTTTTCCTTCCTTTTCTTTACAATCCACATTTAGAATATTCTTCGAAGGCGGCGTGAAAACATCTGAAATTTGAGGGAAACCTCAGAAATTTTGAACTTTTTTTCTCTGGTTTGGTGAAGAAATCAACTTGGTCAGCTACATTACAAAACAGGAGCACCATGCCATGATCAGGTGTACTTACAGTCTTATTTACCATGGCTGTCTCCCTCCTTTTTCAGTGGTGCCAAACCAAACCATCCTTCTCATGACAGCCTGACGATCAGTTAAGCGTCGTGCCAAAGAGAAGACTGCTGTTCTTCAGGATGCTTCTTTCTTTATCTGCTTCTGTCAGCATCCAATGGAAACCTGCTCCTCAATTTGTTTATTAAACTAAACAATCCTTCTATTCAGGTGCAAATTGAAAATTCTGCCAGATACTGACCAACAAATTCTGATGAACAGTCTGAGGCAGATCACTCAGATGTATGCAGAGTGAAGTTCAAAAGCTATGGTATTTGGATTTTAACTTAACTTTCTTTCAATATAGGACCCCAAAATGAAAATACAAAGAATATGTAAGACAATGAGTTGTACGATTTTTTTGAGATAATTGTCTGCTTTGGCTGTAACAGAAATGAGCTAGTAATCTAGTATGGTTGCTGAGGGATCTTGTCTGGTGTCCTGCTTTCTTTAGCAGATTCTGCATCAATCAATAGGTTTTGTCATCTTTGGCCAGACCACCAAAATGCAATTCAATAAAACACAAGTAGATAAGGAAAAAACACAATGCATGGCTTGACAAAATTTATTGGGTTCAAATTTATTCAAATAATTTGGCGCTTCTTTCATTTAAAATTTCACTTCAATTCATGTACCCATTGTGTTCTTGTCACTGCTAGGAAGTGGCCTAGAAGCCCAGCCCGTAAATAGTACCAGCAGTACTATAAATTGAGTCAGTCTAGGAAACAGTCTTGTTAGACTTGTTAAGTTAATTCTGTTTATATCAGTTAGAGGACTGATCACGTGTCTATATAAATAGGGCTCTAATAGGAGTTTAAGTCGTCGAGTATTCAGTTTAGACTTAGCCTTTTTATATTACATGCCTCCTTATCACTTCTCGTAACAAGCACTATCACGATGATCCACCAACTTTTTCTATTAATTAAAAAGATTAGTTCCTACCAATTTATGTAGATTATACTAGATCAATGTAGACAAGGCAGAGAGAAAGAAAAGAAAAGCAATTAAAGGAACACAAAATGGCATCAAACTAGCCTCAAGGATTACATGTATTGTTAATGCTGAATACCTGAAAATCCCTAGCACAAAACAATCTCTCATGAACTGAGAGTCCTAGAACTAGAAGGGGGTAAAAAAAGAACACACATAGTTCTACTAATCTACTTCTTCCCATCAGACAGCTACTAGTAGTGAAGAAAGAAATCACAAATCTGTAGGTGAAAACTACCAAATCCCAATCCTGAATCACATCAGCAACCCTGCCAATCGGGAAATTTAACTATTTGCCACCCTCTTCGTTGCCACCTCTTCAAATGCCACCCTCTTCGTTGCAATTAATTTTTTGCCACTCTCTTCGTGAGCCAATTATTTTTTTGCCACTCGGTGTCCAGTCACTAGCCACGTCATCCGCCACGTCAAATTTTTGCCACCTCACTCCGCCACGTCACCTCTTCTTCCTCCTCCTTTTCTCTCCCCAAGCCAAGCCGGCCACCGCAAGCGCCTCCGCCCGCGCGCCGCCGCGCCCGCGGCCGCCGCCCCACGCTCCGCGCCCACGGCCGCCGCCCCCACGCGCCGCCGCGCCCGCGCCGCCGCGCCCGCGCGCCGCCGCCGCCGCCCCTCCCGCCCGCCTCCGCGCCCGCGCGCCGCCGCCCCCGCCCCTCCCGCGCGCCTCCGCCCCCGCCGCCCCCGCGCCCGCGCCGCCGCGCCCGCGCGCCGCCGCCCCCCGCCCCTCCCGCCCGCCTCCGCGCCCGCGCGCCTCCGCCCCCGCCGCCCCCGCGCCCGCGCGCTGCCGCCCCCGCCGCCTCCGCCCCCGCCGCGCCTGCGGGCCTCCGCGAGCGAGGGCGCGGGCGCGGCGGGGGCTGAGGTGGCGGGGGCGGCAGCGCGCGGGCGCGGTGGCGGCGGGGGCGAAGGCGTGCGGGCGCGGAGGCGGGGGCGGGCGCGGCGGCCGCGGGCGCGGCGGCGCGGGCGCGGCGGCGCGGGCGCGGCGACGGCCGCGGGCAGGGCGCAGGGGCGGCGGCTCGCGGGGGCGGAGGCGGGCGGGAGGGGCGGCGGCGCGCGGGCGCGGCGGCCGCGGGCACGGCGGCGCGGGCGCGGCGGCGCGTGGGGGCGGCGGCGCGCGGGCGGGGGCGGCGGCCGTGGGCGCGGAGCGTGGGGCGGCGGCCGCGGGCGCGGTGGCGCGCGGGCGGAGCGCTTGCGGTGGCCGGCTTGGCTTGGGGAGAGAAAAGGAGGAGGAAGAAGAGGTGACGTGGCGGCGTGAGGTGGCAAAAATTTGACGTGGCGGATGACGTGGCTAGTGACTGGACACCGAGTGACAAAAAATTAATTGGCTTACGAAGAGAGTGGCAAAAAATTAATTGCAACGAAGAGGGTGGTATTTGAAGAGGTGGCATCGAAGAGGGTGGCAAATAGTTAAATTTCCCCTGCCAATCAGTCTGAGGTCTCTGTAATTTACATTCTATTTCTACACAGGGGTAAAACCGTAAAAAGCCCGCTCCTGTGGCAAGAGCGTAAAATGTCGCAGCCAAGAGGAATGGCGGGGGGCTTGCCGGCGGAGCTGGAGGCGGCCGCCGGGCGGCCTAGCAGCCGGAGGGATCGTCGTCGGAGAGGCGGAGGAGGAGGCGGCGGAAGTCGGCGACGGGGCAGGGGATGCGGAGCGCGCCTGGGTGGCCGTAGCCGTACTCCTGGGCGGCGCGCCGGAGCAGCGCCGCGAAGGCCGGACTCCCCAGCAGCTCGGCGCGCACGGCGAACCGCTCGACAGGCCCGCCCTCCTCGCCGACGCAGACCGGCACGTGCACCTGCGGCACCCGCGTCGTCGTCGACGACGACGACGACGACGACTTCGGCCGGAGCTGCTGGTACGCCGCGGCGGCGGAAGAGTCGTCGGCAGCGGCAACGCGGGAGGGCCGCTTGAGGAGGCGCTTCATGGCGGCGACAGCGAGGAGGAGGAGGCGAAAGGTGGGCTCTTGGGACGGAAGGAGCACTGAGCAAGGCGAGCGCGTGCTTGCCGAGTAGCGGTCGGTGGCCAGGGTAGAGATGGGCTTATATAAAAGCAGGCGTAGATTCCGAAAAAGACAGCTCCAATCTTTTTGTTTTATAATATAATAAATTTAAACCTCAATTTTTTTCCAGATATTATCAAATTAAATTTTTTGATTATTTTCTCAATATATATACCTAAACCTGAAAGAGTATGTAAGAATATGTTAAACCTAGAGCTAGTCAGTTTTTGTTCTGCATTTAAAAATATAGTATTTTTATGAATCTAGTTAAGTTTGGAATCTAAAGTTTAAATCAAGCTTCAACTTTTAAGAGGAAGAGGAACAAGCACGTCCACAAACATTCTAAAACGGAAGGATTTTTTTGAATGATCCACAACCTATTTCTTTTAAATGAAAAATCAACCATGCAAAATGCTTTTGCATTTCTATTCATAAAACCTTGAAGAGACTACGACGCGCAAAGAAAAGCGGCAGATAATTTAATTCAGTTATATAAATTTGTATTTCTATTCATAAAATTCACACCGATGACAAGATGGGAGTGGTGTACGGCCGACACAAAGCCGGTGCACCCGCGTTTAACCGATGCGCGCCCGGCCCGAGCCCGACCGACCGCGCACGTGCTATGCTCCGGTCCGGTCCGGTCCGGTCGCCGGCGAACCGGGTCCGTGTGGCGTCCGTACTCCGTAGTAGTCCGGATCGTACGGCCAGCGAGGTGGCCGGTGGATGGCGATGGCCCGAGACAGCAGACCAGGACAGCTTGCTCGAGCTGGCTGCTGGCAGTGACTCGTGGGCCCCACCTACCTAGGAGTAGGTCTCGTGGGTGGGACCCACCACAAAGGATGGAGCACCGTCTCGCGAGCTCCGGGCCCACACGAGCAAGCTGCAAGCGTGCAGCTAGGGCGCGAACGTACGAGACCGTGCGTCCTGTGTACGTACGGACGTCCACGCCCACACGCATTTATTGCATTGCTCGCTGCACCGGCCGAAATTAAGGGGGTATTTGGTTAGAGAGTGAAATTATTTCAAAGTATTAAATTGAAATTATTTATAATATCTATTCATAATCGGTAGATTATTCACGAGACGAATCTATTTAACTTAATTATGTTATGATTTAATAACATGATGTTATAGTAAACATTTATTAATCATGAATTAAAACCCTATGATCCCGCGATTATTTTTATAATTGGTTTATGTTTAGTCTTTCAAATCTGATCTAACCACGGTTTTTTAGTTTTGCAAAAAAAAATCTCACAAATATCTAATTTGTTGAATTCTCCGTACGTCCAATCTAGTGAGAAATTCAGCAATTTGTTAGACTCAAGAAATGGCTTTAAGTTTTTTTGCTATCTGGATTTATTTTTATTTACACGGATGCCTTTTTAACATTATAATTTTCAAGTGGAGTCTTGAGAACGGCAAATAATTAGTTGTTATAGGTAGCCCACTGGCATGATGACAGAAGCCCAGTCATCCGGACCCCATGTAGACCTCTTTTCCCCCACGTGGCTACGTCCATGTCTCACAGCATCATGCATCCCCTGGCCACGTCAGCATGACGTACAGCATTGCACGGTCGAGTTGTACCGTGCCACGAAAGCCATCGACCGCCCACGGACTAACGATGGTGTGGTCGTGCCAAACTTTATCCAATTCAGCAACAAAAACAATAACCAATATACCCATGTTAAACTTAACTTAGGCTTGGTAATCTATCCATCGACAATATTGCTCAAAAGTGGTCCATATAGAGTAAACAATATTATGACTAGTCTATATACATTGTACAAGGGATCTATAGACTCATCCATAACTCTAGGTACCCACAGGGGCGGAGCTCAATAGGGGCTAGGGGGTTCCTAGGGACCCGGGTCCACAAGATTTTTTAATGTATATTAGCAATTTTTTACTCTTTGTGCACCCCCTTAAAGTAAATATGGTGTACCATTTAAAGTGGTGCACCCCCCTCAAATTTTCTCTAGCTCCGCCACTGGGTACCCATATGCCTAAAGACCACCCATAAGGAATAAAAAATAATATTATCTATTTCTCACTCTTTCTCGCTCCCACCATGGTGTGAGTGTTCATACTATAGAGGGACTCACTTAAATTTTGTTGTTATTTGATACATTGTAGAATTTGCAATTGTTATAGACTAATTCTCTTAGACCCACTCATAAACATCACTTGATCCATGTATATTAGAGATGCCCTTAGAAAGAACCATAAGCACATAAAGTTGGTCATATACTGTTGGACCGGAAACGGCGACCAGAGGGGGGGTGAATGGGAGCTTTTAAAATTTCTGGCTAAAAACTTAGCCTTCGGATCTGTTCTGTCTTCTGCGGAACAGGCTTCGAACACAGCCTTCGAAGGTCTGGTTCGGAGGTACTTCGACACCTTCGAACACAGGCTTCGGAGAGGCAAAAGTTCGAAGTCAAGAAGACTTCGCTCCACTTACAACCCTCGAAAACCAACTCTGCTAAGTCAGTGCAGGCTCCGCACACGAGGTGCTTCGAGCAGGCTTCGCACTACACCCTTCGCAAGAGTGGACAGCCCTCTGAGGACTTCGACCAAGTACTTGGCGACAGCAACGGGTGCTGGGCTTCGTACCCGAAGGTCTACACGCACACGCAAATGGACTACGCTAAGGGCTTCGACACAGGAAGCACTACGGGAAAAAATCAGGGCTTAGCTAGTAAGCTGCGAGGTCTTGCCTCGTGTTACACAGAGCGACAGCACACTGACAAAACACACCTCGCACGACAAAACAACCTTCGCCTCAACAGGCTTCGGTGCACAAAACTAGCGAAGTATGTAGATCGAGCTCAAGCAAAAAGCACAAGACAAACAGGGCTTCGCCGCTTGAACAAGGAACACTGAAAATGAACTCAGGATGTATTCAATCGAAGTGTGGCTACAGGAGCTCAACAGTAAATGCTCTAAGTGTTCAATGTTACCTACCGAGCCCCCATATTTATAGCCCACGGTTTCATCCTAAGGAAGTGATTACATTACCCCTAGGGTTTACATCCATTTTGTCTCTACAGAACTAAGGGGTACAAAAGGTAGTCCACCTTTATTTTGGAGGCTTCTCTGTCAGCTGCAGAGGGGACAGTGTCAGCCTTTTTCAGAACAGACAGTGTCAGCCTTTACAGAGTTGACTTCTGGAACCTCCCTTCGCACGCGAGGGGTGCGGAAGCTTCGGCGAGAAGCCTGCAGCCTGTTGGCCTTCGCTTCGCCGAAGAAGACCTTCGATACAGTGACGGTTTTGAGCCGAAGCCGTCAAAGCCCTTGGGCCTTCGCACCACCACCTCCGGAGTGGATCACCACGGCTTCGCAGCTACTCCGAGCTCGAACACCGTCCGTCCGTGTACCGAAGCCATGCATGGCCGAAGCACCTCAAGTCATCCTCACTCCGGAGCTAGCCTCGCTCCGAAGTCCTTCACACTCCGAAGCCCCACCTTCGGAGTACCACCCTTCGAAGTCCCTCCTTCGTCCAAGGCCTCCGCATGAAGCATTCCATGAGCACTTCGTCGCAGTGTCTCACTCCGAGCACACTCCTCGACGAGCCTCACCCGGACCATGCCTTCGATGCGCCTCGACTTCTGAGACCTTCGTCGGTACCTTCGAGTGTCTCCCTCCGGAGCACACTTCGAACCCTTGCCTCCGCAGAGGACTTGATCCATCCAACTCCGAAGTCACTCCATCCGGAGTACCTTCGAAGTGCCTCACCTCCGAGGACTTGTCTCGGAGTACCTTCAGCCGGAGCCACGCTCCGCACTCTCTGCCTTCACCTGGCACGCCTCGACCCGAGGACCGACCCGGACCACCTTCGCAGCCACCGTGACGGAGCTCCCCGCTCCCTTGGCATCAAACCACCCGCTTGACCCAAGTTCACCTGGCTCGAACCCTGTCCGTCGCCTCCGAAGTCCCTGCGCACCACAGACAAGCAAACAAGTGTATCCAGTACTCCGGAGACCTCTCCGGGTTAGCAACCTCCGGCACACACTCCGGTGTACCGCCCAAAGTACCGAAGCCATCGGTACGAACCCAGTCATAGCGTACTGTCGGACCCCTCCGACAGGTACACTCCGCTGCACAGCTGCAGCAAGCAAACACCGAACACACTCCGGTGACACACCTCCGAACACCCTTCGGAGGACCACCTCCGAAGCCCCTTCGGAGGTACCCTTCGAACAGAGGGTAAAATCCAGTCAATCACTCATCACAAACACCGAAACCACCCTTGGTTTCTCAATCTCCCCCTTGATGAGTGCATTGACAACCAAATCGAAGTCAAGAAAATGTAAAAATTTTCAGCACACAAGTGACCATAAAACTCAGAAAAAGAGCCAAAGCATGTCACTTGATAAAAGAAATGTTCTCCCCCTTTGTAAAAGAGTAAAAGCCCCTTCTTGGCAAATCTCCCTTTGATAAGAACTCCCCCTGAGTTAAGCAAATTTTTCTCCCCCTTTATGTCAAAAGTCTCTCCCCCTTTAGAAATTATGCCTTCTTGCGGCAGAGAACATAGCAAAATCTCTCCCCCTTTGGCAATGCAAGCATCAAGGAGCATTCAAAAGATGCAAAGCTTGAAAATGAATAGAATTGCAAAGACATATAATGCAAAAATATGCCAAAATTTACACAAATGATCATGGGCTCAGCTCAATTTAACAATCTGTGAATCAAGATAATGGCATGTGATTTTGTCATTTTGAAGAGAAAGCATCACCACTTAATCACAGCAGCTAGCCAAGAGAAGGCAAGGACTGCGCAAAGCTAACAAATTCTACCCTAGACAGACACGTCTTGTTCAAAAGGAGCTGTGAAAGCAAACTTGATGATCAATTAATTTGTTGTTCTTTTTCTTAATGCCAGGGGTTATTTGTTTGTCCACCTTATACTTTCCAATCAGGCCAAGCCTAGGCATGAAAGCCATCTGAAGCTTAAGGCGGTGATTTTGGCATACACTACACTATCCCAGTTCAGACCAAAGTGCAATGGTAAGCAGTCTAGAATAGAGTAGTGCGACAAACAAACCCTCCTGGATCTTTTCATTGAAACCAGGCAAATCATGGATTTTTTATTTTGATTTTGATGAATTTAATATTTTGATGAAAATCCATGAATGAAGAACACAAGTTTTCAAGTTGCAAATTTTAGCATCCAGGAACAGTGTCTTGCTGTCAAGTAGATAAAAGATAGCTAAAAGCAGTCCTGCCTAATCAAGCTAGATACAAGATTGTGTGATGAGCAAGTTTTGATTTTTAGAAAATAAAACATCATGCACAATCAATGTTCCAGACATATTTCATAGAGCTGAGCTGTCATGATTTCTTTGAATTAAAAGCAGGCATATAATAGCAAAAGATGTAAGTGCAATTCCACACATAATGAGCATATGCAAGACAATTAAAAGCAGCTCCCCCTCACAAAATGCCGTAGGGATGACAAATACCAAGTTCCCCACGCAAGTAAGCAAACCGAGAAGCATCGAGGGGTTTTGTAAAAATATCGGCAAGCTGGTGTTGGGTATCAACATATTGAAGTTCAATATCACCCTTCTCATTGTGATCTCTGAGAAAATGATACCGTACATCAATGTGTTTGGTTCTGGAGTGCTGAACCGGGTTGATTGCAATACAAATAGCACTAGTGTTATCACAGAAAAGTGGAACACTCTTATATTCTAACCCGAAATCCCGCAAAGTGGAAACCATCCACAAAATCTGAGAGCAACAGCTAGCTGCAGCAACATATTCGGCCTCAGCCGTCGATTGTGCAACACTAGACTGTTTGCGGGAAGACCAGCAAACCAGAGACGTACCCAGAAAATGACAAGTACCAGAGGTACTCTTCCTATCAATTCTACACCCAGCAAAATCCGCATCTGAATAACCTCTAAGACATAAAGATGAAGACGATGAATACCATATGCCAAATTCAAGGGTGTGTTTGAGATACCTTAGAATGCGCTTAACCGCTTGGCGGTGCGAAGCTCGTGGCGAAGCCTGAAAACGAGCGCACAGACATACTGCGAAGTGTATGTCCGGCCTCGTGGCAGTCAAGTAGAGGAGGGAGCCGATCATGCTCCGGAGCTCCTTCTGATCTACGGCTTCTCCATCTTCGTCAGGGTCCAATGCTACCGATGTAGCCATTGGAGTGGCGAGGGGCTTCGCATCGGACATGTCGAATTTCTTGAGCAGGTCCTTGGTGTACTTTGTCTGATGGACAAAAGTACCTTGTTTGCTTTGCTTGATTTGCAAACCAAGGAAAAAGGTGAGTTCACCCATCATCGACATTTCAAATTCCCTGCTCATGGTATCTGCAAACTCGGCAACCAAAGCATGAGAAGAGCCACCAAAGATGATATCATCCACATAAATCTGCACTAGAAGGAAATCTTTGCCATGCTTGAGAGTAAACAAAGTTTTATCAACAGAGCCCATCAAATACCCTCGCTCAAGCAGAAAAGACTTAAGTCTATCATACCAAGCCCGAGGGGCCTGCTTGAGTCCATAAAGAGCCTTATGAAGTTTAAGGACTTTATGTGGGTACTTGGGGTTTTCAAAACCAGGGGGTTGTTTTACATAAACATCTTCACCTATGAAGCCATTAAGAAAAGCACTTTTGACATCCATTTGATAGAGTTTGAATCCCCGGGATGTCGCAAAGGCAAGCAAAATCCTAATGGCCTCAAGGCGAGCAACAGGTGCAAAAGTTCAGTAAAATCAATCCCTTCTAGTTGAGAAAAGCCCTGAGCTACTAGTCTAGCCTTATTTCTAACAATTGTTCCATCCTCCCCTTGTTTATTTTTGAAAATCCATTTTGTTCCTATGAAATGAACATTTGGTGGAGGATCAACTAAAGTCCAGACTTGGTTTCTTTCAAAATTCTCAAGCTCTTCATGCATGGCATTGATCCAACTAGAATCAGAAAGTGCATGACTAACATCTAAAGGCTCGAAAGAAGCAACAAAAGCAGCATTAGTAAATGAGCGTGTGAACGTGTTACCCTTTGATCAAGCTCACCAATGATCTGCTCGGGAGGGTGCATCCTTTGGACATGATGTGGAGCCTCGCGGCGGGATGCAGTCTCCCCCTCAACTTGTGCGTTGGAGTGGTCCAAGATGACCGATGTTGAGGTAGTCGCTTCGGGACCTCGTGCCGAAGTGGTAGAAGCGGGGTCAGCTTCGGGGGTTGATGTCGAGGGTAGTAGGGGATCATCCTCGAATTCTCCGGGATCTTCGTCTTCGAATAAGGTCTGTTCCATGTCGTGTTCATTTGCCTGTTCAAAAGCAGAACTAACAGAGGGGGTTGATTCATCAAAAGTCACATCACATGACTCGATGACAGTGTTAGTTTCCAAGTTATAAACACGATAAGAATGACCATGAGTAGTATAACCCAAAAAGATCCCGTCAGAAGATCGCGACTCAAATTATCCAGTTACCACGTTTTAGGATAAAGCAGCGACAGCCAAAAACTCGAAGATGAGTAACCTTGGGCTGTCTCCCAAAACGCAGCTCATAAGATGTCAAATTTAAAATTGAGCGCAAGAAAATTCGGTTTGAGATGTAACATGCTGTGTTCATGGCCTCAGCCCAGAATTTTCTAGGAGTCCTATGCTCATCAAGCATCGTCCTAGCCATCTCAACCAAAGTGCGGTTTTTCCTCTCAACAACACCATTCTGTTGAGGAACCCGCGGAGCAGAGAATTGATGTTCTATGCCATGCTCCATGCAAAAGTCAACAAAGAGACTATTTTTGAACTCGGTGCCATTATCGCTTCGAATGAATTTTAATGCACCAGGGAGTTCAGTGAAAAGTCTCAAAGCCAAGCTCCGAAAGTGTGAAAACACTTCATCCTTGCTGGCAAGAAAGAAGACCCAAGAGTAGCGAGAGAAATCGTCGACAATAACAAGTACATACCACTTGCCGCCTAAAGAACTAACCCGAGAAGGACCTACAGTGTCCATATGGAGAAGTTCTCCGGGTTGTTCAGTCATCACTGTGGTGACTGGCGAATGCGAAGCGGCAATCATTTTTCCATGTCGACAAGGAGCGCAAACTAAATTCTTCTCAAACTTGAGCTTGGGCAATCCTCGGATCAAACCTAGGGCGCTCAGACGAGCGAGCAACTCAAAGCTCATATGCCCTAGTCTCCTATGCCACTTCCAAAGCTCAGAAGTCGAATGTGCAACAAGACAATGAGAAGAACCAGACGACTCTGAAAAATCAGCTCCAAAAACTCTCCCAACTCTAAAGATCTTACACACCACAACGCCATCAGAATTGAGCACTTGCGAAGTATCGCGATGAAATCGCACTTCGAAGCCCTCATCAAGCAACTGAGATACAGACAACAAATTGTATCCCAGGTTTTCAACCAAAGCAACATCTTTCAGAGTGAAGTTTGCGTTAATTCTTACCACACCTTTACCTTTCACTCTACTCCTTCGATTGTTTCCGAAGGTGATATGTTCCCTTTGCTTGGTTGTGGTGAGGCTGGAGAACCAATTTGCATCTCCGGTCATGTGGCGCGAACAACCGGAGTCCATGATCCATGTGCCCTCCAAGCCTCGACCTGTCGCCTACACATGATGAGAACGCCTCGATCGCTCAGTGCTGGGGTGAGTAAAATAATGACGAGGCATCCAGCACTGAGTGACACGAGTAGTAGGCACAGTAAAAGTAGACGGTCTACGCACATAAAAATCAGAATGATGCAAAGTGCGAGGTCTACCTACATGCAAGGAACGCAAAGCATGTCGAGGTCTCCTACTCTGACGAGGTACAAAGCTACTCGCCCGAGGTCTACCACCATATGGAACATGGTGAACACCTCGAGGAGCAAAACCTCTCCGAGAAGCACGAGGAGCCTCGAAAACAGGACGAGAGTAATACTCAGACTCATGCATACCTAAAGATGGGTAGTGCATGTCCTGATAGCTCATCGCCTGAGCACGTCGCTCATCCTTGATGCGACGGAAACAGAAACCAATCAAATGACCCGCCCGCTGACAATAAGAACAATGAAACACTCTCCTGGGGGCACTCTCATGGGTCACAGGAGCAACTCTCACAGGCTCCTTGGGTTTCTTCACAGTGGTTTTCTTGGGAGGATTTTTCTTGGTAGGAGGAGTGGTTTTCTTTGGTGGATGGGTAGGCTTTTTGGCTGATGGGGTGTCCAACAGAGCTCTCTCTTTCTCTAGGGTGGTGGGAGAGGTGAAAACAGTTTTGGACTTACTGTCTGAAGCTATCCTCTCAAAACCCAAACCTAGAGCTACCCCGGCTCTGTCAGCACACAACTTGGTCTTGGCCAAGAGCAAATCCATCCTACCCTTCCCTTCAGTGCATTTGTTCACCACAGAAAGAAGGTATTCATTTTCTGACATGAGGTTTTCAGCTCGCTCTCTAACAGTGCCTAGCTGGTCCTTAAGGGTAATGCAAGTGTCACAAACAGGTTGCACATCCTTAGAACTACCGGCCCTCTCCAATCTAGCCTCCAAATCATGAACATGCTTATCACGTAAAGAAATGCTATCGCGTAATAAAGAGCAGTTCATGCAATCAATAATATCATGAGGTCTAGAATCCACCTCCAAAAGCTGCTTCTGTGCAGTCTCAAGCTCAGAGAGAGTTTGAGCATGTACAGAGCGCAACTGAGCAAGCTCACCCATGACAACAGAACATGATTCACATTCAGCATCATCAAACTTAGACTTAAGCATGGCATATTCAGTAGAAACATTTTCTAGCCTAAGTCTAAGGTCTTTTCTTTCTCTAGCGGCTTGCACAAGTAATCTATCCTGACCTAGCACTACTTCATTCAGCTCATCTAATTTAATTAGAAGCTGGTCAGATGATAGGTTTACCTCAGATGAGTCAAGCTCATCGCCGCTGTGATCGCTGTCGGCCATGAAGCAAAGGCCGGTGAAGTCACGTCCCTTCTTGTCCTTCTTGTCCTCCTTTCTTGGGGACTCCTCCTCCTCAGAGCTCGACTCCTCAGTTGAGGAAGTGTCGATGTCGCTGAGAGCAGCAACAAAAGCTCTGGAAGCGGCCTTGGCTACTTTCTTAGCCATCTTGCCGCGCTTGCCCTTCACAAAGGGCTTCCTCTCCTTTTTGTGGAATTTGGGGCGGTCACTCTCATCTCTCTTTTTGACCTTGGGGCAATTGGCCTTTATGTGAGAGGTGTCGCCACATTCATAGCAGCCACTAAAACCACTTCTCCTCTGATCCCGTCTCTCATGATGAAAGCGGGTGAACCTCCGGGCAATGAGAGCAAGCTCGTCATCAGCTAGAGTATCCACCTGCTCCTTTGTGACGGAGACCAGGGAGGACAAAGCAAAACCATCTGCAAGAACACAAGTGCCTGATGTGCTTGGTTCTGCAGTGGTGCCACGGCTAGTGCTAGAAACCAATGCCAATGGCTGTGGCAAAGAGCTTCTGTGCACTGCAAGAGATGCCTTGGCAATCTCTGTGGACTTCAGCTTGCTAAAGAGTTCATCACAGGTTAGAGTGTCATAGCCTGTGGACTCCTCAATGCTGGATATCTTCACCTCCCATATGCTACGGTCAAGAGCATAGAGAAGCTTGATAGCCCTATCGTGATCACTGTAAGCAAGCGTCCCGTTGGATCGCAAGTTACTCACTATAGCATCAAAGCGCGAAAACATGGCATCTATAGATTCACCAGGTGCCTGCACAAACAGCTGATACTGTTGGTTGTAGGTGCTTTGGCGCCTGGCCTTAATCTGAGTAGAGCCCTCATGATAAATAGTGAGCGTTGTCCAAATTTCCCTAGCAGTCCTAAGGTGCTGCACCCTATCAAACTCACTCCGACTCAAACCAATGAACAGTATGTTCCTTGCCTTCGAGTTGGCAATATATTGATCTTTTTCGGTTTGAGTGGTGCGGGTATCAGGGATGGAGTATTGTGAGTCCACAATCTCCCAAATTGCATTTCCTTGGCTTAACAAGTAAGCCTCCATGCGCACCTTCCAGTATGCAAAATCTGTCCCATCGAACAGAGGAATTTTACTGCCTCTATCCATGTCGCCAACAGATCACAAAACCGGTTAAGGTCAACTGGTGATCTTAACCTGCTCTGATACCAATTGTTGGACCGGAAACGGCGACCAGAGGGGGGGTGAATGGAGCTTTTAAATTTCTGGCTAAAAACTTAGCCTTCGGATCTGTTCTGTCTTCTGCGGAACAGGCTTCGAACACAGCCTTCGAAGGTCTGGTTCGGAGGTACTTCGACACCTTCGAACACAGGCTTCGGAGAGGCAAAAGTTCGAAGTCAAGAAGACTTCGCTCCACTTACAACCCTCGAAAACCAACTCTGCTAAGTCAGTGCAGGCTCCGCACACGAGGTGCTTCGAGCAGGCTTCGCACTACACCCTTCGCAAGAGTGGACAGCCCTCTGAGGACTTCGACCAAGTACTTGGCGACAGCAACGGGTGCTGGGCTTCGTACCCGAAGGTCTACACGCACACGCAAATGGACTACGCTAAGGGCTTCGACACAGGAAGCACTACGGGAAAAAATCAGGGCTTAGCTAGTAAGCTGCGAGGTCTTGCCTCGTGTTACACAGAGCGACAGCACACTGACAAAACACACCTCGCACGACAAAACAACCTTCGCCTCAACAGGCTTCGGTGCACAAAACTAGCGAAGTATGTAGATCGAGCTCAAGCAAAAAGCACAAGACAAACAGGGCTTCGCCGCTTGAACAAGGAACACTGAAAATGAACTCAGGATGTATTCAATCGAAGTGTGGCTACAGGAGCTCAACAGTAAATGCTCTAAGTGTTCAATGTTACCTACCGAGCCCCCATATTTATAGCCCACGGTTTCATCCTAAGGAAGTGATTACATTACCCCTAGGGTTTACATCCATTTTGTCTCTACAGAACTAAGGGGTACAAAAAGGTAGTCCACCTTTATTTGGAGGCTTCTCTGTCAGCTGCAGAGGGGACAGTGTCAGCCTTTTTCAGAACAGACAGTGTCAGCCTTTACAGAGTTGACTTCTGGAACCTCCCTTCGCACGCGAGGGGTGCGGAAGCTTCGGCGAGAAGCCTGCAGCCTGTTGGCCTTCGCTTCGCCGAAGAAGACCTTCGATACAGTGACGGTTTTGAGCCGAAGCCGTCAAAGCCCTTGGGCCTTCGCACCACCACCTCCGGAGTGGATCACCACGGCTTCGCAGCTACTCCGAGCTCGAACACCGTCCGTCCGTGTACCGAAGCCATGCATGGCCGAAGCACCTCAAGTCATCCTCACTCCGGAGCTAGCCTCGCTCCGAAGTCCTTCACACTCCGAAGCCCCACCTTCGGAGTACCACCCTTCGAAGTCCCTCCTTCGTCCAAGGCCTCCGCATGAAGCATTCCATGAGCACTTCGTCGCAGTGTCTCACTCCGAGCACACTCCTGACGAGCCTCACCCGGACCATGCCTTCGATGCGCCTCGACTTCTGAGACCTTCGTCGGGTACCTTCGAGTGTCTCCCTCCGGAGCACACTTCGAACCCTTGCCTCCGCAGAGGACTTGATCCATCCAACTCCGAAGTCACTCCATCCGGAGTACCTTCGAAGTGCCTCACCTCCGAGGACTTGTCTCGGAGTACCTTCAGCCGGAGCCACGCTCCGCACTCTCTGCCTTCACCTGGCACGCCTCGACCCGAGGACCGACCCGGACCACCTTCGCAGCCACCGTGACGGAGCTCCCCGCTCCCTTGGCATCAAACCACCCGCTTGACCCAAGTTCACCTGGCTCGAACCCTGTCCGTCGCCTCCGAAGTCCCTGCGCACCACAGACAAGCAAACAAGTGTATCAGTACTCCGGAGACCTCTCCGGGTTAGCAACCTCCGGCACACACTCCGGTGTACCGCCCCAAAGTACCGAAGCCATCGGTACGAACCCAGTCATAGCGTACTGTCGGACCCCTCCGACAGGTACACTCCGCTGCACAGCTGCAGCAAGCAAACACCGAACACACTCCGGTGACACACCTCCGAACACCCTTCGGAGGACCACCTCCGAAGCCCCTTCGGAGGTACCCTTCGAACAGAGGGTAAAATCCAGTCAATCACTCATCACAAACACCGAAACCACCCTTGGTTCTCATATACATTGTGGAAGAAACCATAAGCTTCCATAAGCTATGGGTATTCATATAGCTATGGCCTAGCTATAAGCAATAAAAAATCATACATCTTCACTTTTTCCAATAAAAAAATTCGGCATGGGATGTTTGAGTCCTGAGCCATGAAGGAAAAATTATTTTAATTAGAATGTGGGACTCATCTTAAGGACCACTCAACTAAACATTGTAACAATTTCTCTAAGATTTGTG